>JARFIW010000881.1:1755000-2197016 GCA_036346225.1 Platerodrilus igneus | reverse complement strand
CAAAATAATAGAAATTGCATTTACGGTATTTTTTTAACACAGGGTCATGCAATAAATGATTGTAATTATGCCAATCGTCATAAATAAAACCAATAGATCCATCTTTAGCAATATTCTACGTCATTAGAATGTAAACAATCATAACTGGAAAAATTTGTTGACCGAAAAGCAGACTCCCTTTCACGAAATTATTGATAATTACTCTCTAGAAATGCGTTTGAAGAAACAATTGTTAGAGAAATGTTAATTGCAAGACCTATTTATAATTTTCTTAGAATAGAATATTATGCACACCGAAATCTCCAATTTCTGCAAAACAGTAATGATTGTTTTATCATCTATAGGATTACAATATCGCGAATACTTAAAACTAAATTATATAGCTCATTATGACGTTTGTAAATAAAAAGCGTTATTTATTTACATCAATTTAACATGTAGATTTCCAAAGTATATTTTAATCGTGTTTAATTTGGTGAGATGTAAAACTAATTAAAAAAAATCCTAGTTGTAATGTATATAAATGCAAGAAACGGAAGCCTAAATCAGTGCAGTTTACCGGGTCTTTTTACATAAGTAAAACGGGAAATATATTTTTTAAACGTCGTCCTCCAGCAAAAATTCAAAGAAGCTTCTGCAGATTACGAATACTCCAGATATTTATTTAGTGGAAAAAGTATTGCGAAAAACGCAACAAAGGGCGTGAATTATTTGTTAAATATTATGGCATTAATGAATTTGGATGGATTGCCGCAACAGATTTGCTTTAAATACGTATATGTGCAAGTTTTCATAGTTTGGTTATTTATGAATAAGCTCTCGAAGATGAATCATGTACATTTAGGATTTCCAATCGGTTATAATGTATTGTTTAATAAATTATTGTACTAGATAGTGTTTTGTTAATTATGACTTACAACATACAGAGGAAATGATAAGTTTTCAGTTTAGTATTTAATTTAAGCAAATAAAATGCAATATATTTTCAAGCGGTATATTAAAATACGGTAAAACAAAAATGTACTTACCCTTTCAGATTCAAACTGGAGGACAGTAGAGAATTAGTGACGTTCTGCCGCCTTATTTCCTCCAGAATCCCTCATTTCCTCACTCATCTGGACCAAATTTACATGTAAAAACCCACTATAAAGTCTTATTTTTTAGGAACCTCCTCCTGCCCTCTCCTTGCTCTTCTCCTTGCTCGAACCACCCCTTACCATTTTGATTACGTCACACCCGCATTCTTTCACCCGCGAGATAAATCTTTCTCCACATTTCCACCCACGAGATAAACCTATCTTGTTTGGTATCAATTAATATTAGAATTTTGTCAGCTACCCGAATCTCTAAGAATTTTCTAGATTGCATCATCCCCAAGGGAGCTACCCCAATTTTAAGATTTCTTACCTGGAGCGACTTTTGAGCGTTCTTATAAATTTTTTTATACATGCGATACATCTTGTTAGTCTAAAATTTTACTTCGAATCTGTAAACAGATTTGAAATCGGACCACGCCCTGCAAAGTTATACCCCTTTAAAGTCCCGATCTTCTAAATTTTGCTCTTTGCTCTATAAGCAAACCTAACAAATAGTTTTCTTCGTCTATCCATTGCATCTTTCGAGATAAACCTATCTTGTTTGGCATCAATTAACAATAGATTTTTCTAGGCTACCCAAATCTCTTTAAATTTTTTAGATTGCACCATCCCTAAGGGAGCTACCCTAATTTTAAGATTTCTTACCTGTAGCGACTTTTGAGAGTTCTTATAAATTTTTTTAGTCATGCAATACATTAAGTTAGCTTAGAATTTTACGCAGAATTCGAATCTGTAAACAGATTTGAAATCGGACCACGCCCTGCAAAGTTACACATATACCCTCTGCGAGATAAATCTTTCTCCACATTTCCACCCACGAGATAAACCTACCTTGCTTGGTATCAATCAATATTAGAATTTTCTCAGCTACCAAAATCTCTTTAAATTTTTTAGATAGCTCCATCCCCCAGAGAGCTACCCCCATTTTAAGATTTTTTTTTCTGGTAGCGATTTCTGACGGTCCTTATAAATTTTTTATACATGCAATACATCTTGTTAGTCTAGAATTTTATGTAGAATCCGAATCTGTAAACAGATTTAAAATAGGGCCACCCCTTACCATTTTACACACACCCTCTAAATTATAAATTTCCTGCGGCTCATACCTAAAAGAAAATCTAAAACTATTCTTAAAACTTTTTATTACAGACAATTTTTACTAATACATTTTAAATTTTGTAAACCACATTTCTAAATACATATTTACAATTTTTTATTCTTAACCTAGATCTTCTCATATCGACTTGTACTTATTAATATTTATTTATAAATAGAGCACCTTTTCCAAAGACCAACCGGACCCGCATGTTTCAAATTCCTCTGATTTTGTTCTTATGGTTTCGCTTAAGACCTCGTACATATTTTCCAGATTACTAGAAGACGTTATAACCACATTTTTTGTGTTAAAGGATTTCACATCGGACTTCTCTTCCCCCAGTTTGGTGTAAACGCGACTTTTATTGCTGTATGTTGTATCCTTTTTTCATTTATTAAACGAATAAATCGCTCTTTCTGCTTCTAAAGAAACTCGGGCACTCCATCGTCGACACTGGTATTCTTTATGCGATAGCTAGCCATACGGTTGTTAAACGCGGTGCTAACCATTTCTACACAATCGTCGCTAGTAGCGCTGGCGGAGCTGAACGTTTACGGCTTAATGACATACCGTGCTGTTTTTCCTTGTGTTGCTGTAAGTTGCCCATTCTCGTAAAAGCGATACCGCAAGACCCACAGTTTAAGTACTTTGCTGCGGACGGATGTATAAGCTTAACCGTAGACGATGTTACACCACGACATTTGTTCTGGTGCCGTTTGAGAGCATTTTTTCAGGTATAGGAAGCACCGCAAGAGTTGCACTTAAAAACGTTTGCAGATACCATTTTAGTACAAAACAAAATCCGCACTACAGCACTTTGGTTAAACTTGCAAGCGAACTAACATATAACTAAAGAGTTTACTCTTGCGCACCTGCTTTATGTACCCTATAGAATGCAAACCGAAGGTTTCCGAAGACACCCGAACGAAGTTGGGGATTCAGCGGGGAACTAAATGACGTCATAATCCTTGCTGCTCGTCCAATACATTTAGTGCCAATGCATGCACCTGGTTCGCATCTTCGATGGTGCGAATGCCGTTAGTAGAAATATCGGAAACGTTTTCCATGTTATACGGATCGCGTGCATATTAAAAATCCAAAAAGGTGATAGCACACGCACACAAATTGAGTGCAAGTCGTGCTGTAGAAGATGCAGTGCTACTATAACCAAAAACTTAATAAAAACACTTTAAACCATTACTAAGGAAATACCAACTTGTTGTCTACAGGATACTTGCTAATAAAGCAATTTAATTTTAAATAACTTCTACGTCATATTTTAGGGAATGGTGGGCTTGAATATTTTCTAAATGAATCACCGAGCGAAAGTATATGCTTAGCAGTATTAAAATTAACCATTAATTTCCCATTTTTACGACCATGGTTAATTATAGATTAAAATTTAATTTGTGCACGTTCGAGCTTCTCGTAAACTAACATATTTTATAGCAACAATGCGCTGTATAATACATGCATACCCCTTCGCTGCGCTACTGCTATTCTTGTAATTGTTAGAAAAAGTCACTCTCCTTTTTACTGTTAGGACCGATGCAAAGCACCATTTTCTTATACTTTCTATAGCACATCGTGCACTTTTTTGTCTGATGATTAATTTTGCTTCTGTAGGCTTTTATACTTTCGCATAGCGGTCGGCTGCACGTAAAGATTTCTAGAACCGGTAAGTACTTGATATCGTCCAAATAGAGAATTAGATGTTCGATGTCTGTCAACTTCCGATTCCCTCGTAAAAGGTAGAAAAAACTCAGTCAATCATCCATCTAACTTAAACTTCGACCCGCTCCTGTTCTGATAATTTACAAACATTTTTCAAACGACAAAGGGGCGAGAATTTTTAAACCTCCGAGGGATCTTTAAGTCGTGATCAATTACACATCCGAGCTACGCGTAAACTAACATATTTTGCAGCAACTGTGCACTGTATAATACATGCATACCCCTTCTCTGCGCTACTGCTATTCTTGTAGCTGCTTGAAAAAGTCAGTCGCCCTTTTTACGGGTAGGGCCGCTAAAAAGCACCATTCCATACTTTCTTAAAAAGTGTAGCACATCGCGCACTTTTTGTCGGATAATTAAATTTTCGTTTATGTAGGCTTTTACACTTTTGCATATTTAAACATCTAATACAATTGATTAACCACTTTCGCTTATTCTAACAGGAACCACCATACATCTCGCCGCACCGTTCCTTTTGAATCCAACGATCCTATGGGCTTTCGCACACCAACACTTAACGTATCTTTCCTACTATTTGTTAAACAAAAACTACCGGCATCGCCATGTTTGTATACGAACGTAAGCAGATGTTTGTGGATATGTACGAGAATATTTAGCCATATACATTAACCAGTCTAAGCTATTTTATTTAGTCCACGAAAACTACTATTTTTCTAAACCATAATTAATAATCGTCTTTATAGGTTCCACATTTCTACCGTTACCCAATGACTGGTGCTACGTACATGGAAACTTTAATTTCTTATTGGAGAGAATTCTTATTCTCCCGCGCACTGCTGCGTAGTTGCATGCCTACCCCTTTTGGAGGTATATGCTCGTTATAGGTTGTAAGACCCTCGGTTTTACTTAACTACAATTCGTGAGACCCCTTTAATCTTTTTAATCGTATCTTTCTCGCCTACAATACAGTAGGACTTAACATTACTACAAACAAATTCTAACACTGGACCCCCATTTTAATTTTCCCTACAACCTTTTTGTTGACAAGTGTTATATTGTATTAATTATACGCAGGGTAGTCACTCTTTTAAGATAAATATATTTTGCTAGGTATCAACTAATATTAAATTTTTCTAAGGACCCCAAATCTGTAAATAGATTTTAAATAGGACCACCCCATACAAAGTTATGCGTTTTAAAGACTAATTTTTGCTTATCTTTATTTAACACCATTTTTAAAACCTTTTTCGCTACCCAAGACATATAAATGCCTTAGCCAACCATCTCCCAAGAAATCTAAAACCGCCGTGTCCCGCGAATACCACGTGGAGATAACACGTATACTCTGTCAACCAGGATAGAAGCCGGAAGGATTTGGAAGGTGGGAGAAGAACTTAAAAATTATGGAATCTTAAAACTAATATATACAATAGATTTACAAAATCCATACAAATATAAACAACTATCTTATATCTTTACACCCCCATGCGTAGATTGTTGTACTATTAGGATTGATGTACCTTTTGTCATCTTCCCTCGATAAACTAATTTTATTAATAAATTGCGTATGCAAATCGTATTCTTTTACTCCGGGTACATACGCACGCTAGTACTCGATACCATCCAAATAAAGAATTGGATGCATGGTGACTGTTAACATCCGCTTCCCTCGTGTACGCCCAGACACATCCCAGCCCATGAGCACCCCTGCGCATGCACACCCTTGCCCATGCGCACCCCTGCGCGTACGCACCCCTGCCCATGCTCAATGCCCATGCGTACCCCTCTCTGTGCGGGTGCTATTTCGGGGTAACGTCACAGCCTTTTATAAATAAAGAACAATGTTATATACTATTATAAAATGTTTATTCTGACATTATACATAACAAATTTAAAAATATTTAATGCCAAGCATGGAGTCATTTAAACTTAATTTTAATACAAAGTTATACACAAAAGACAGTCCTTTCTTTATGTTTGTTTGCAGTGGTTTTAATTTTATCTAATTTTATTCGCAGCTTAAAATTTAAATCGACACCCAAGTCTTCTATCTCCTTTTCTAAACAATAGTTTGATACATAAAGACCGTCTAGGTTTTCGAATTGTAAAATGTACCGAAGTTTGCCTCTATATTTAAAGTCTTTGATTCCACCGACAACCAGATCCATTCCTTCGTGTAATTCTTGCAGCTTGTGACAATCTTTTAATCGCAGCTTTCCCACTATATCCTGCATACGTATCTTGTTAGCTTGATGGACTTTTTCTTGTCGGTATTGGAGGAAATCCTTTTTCTCCCACACACCGTTGTGTAGTAGCATATCCACCACTTTTGGGAATATATGGTTGTTATAGGTTGTAAGACCCTCGGTTTTAAATGATCCGAAAGGTTCTTTACTAGGCAAATATACAATGTTTAGCGGAACCCCTTTGCGTGTGGTGTACGCCAAGGTTACGAAACCCGCATTCCTTAGTTCGTCTTTGTTATCTGCCATTTTGATAAATACGTTTTAGAATAACCTTTTAAAAAGTATACGGATTTAGTACCATCCTTTTCTGCAAGAACACCTACATAACTAAAACAGTCTTTCTTACTAACCGCAAATGCATACAGCTTGTACAACCCGGATGTATCTAAGTCAGTCCATCGACACATAAAATAATCTTTTAATTCTTCCTCATTTTCTCTAATAAGATGTTCTTTGTCTAACACATCTTTGTATTGTTCGCGTATTGTCGCAGTGTTTTCCATGTAGTCCAATTTTCGCCTTTTGCATCCATTTCCTCTAATTCCAGTTGTCTTTTCCTTCCACTTACAGCGTATGGCATGCATAATGGGACAATTTCCTTTAGCGTAAACGGATAGAGTTTACTACCAATATTTGCGCGTTGTCGTACAACCTCTGGGCGAATGTTAGGTGTATTTATCAATCCCAATTCCGAAATGACTATTTCTTTTGGAATTGTAGAATATGGTGTTGCAGATTGTGTAAAATATGTACTACCTGCTTTAATGTAGCACTTGTGTAAGATTTTATTTTATCTTGGCTGTCTTCCTCCTCTACTATCTCCAAATAATTTACGGGTAAATAGTTAAAACTAAAAGCCGAAAGCACATACTTTATCAATGTTTCCCTTTCTTTTGGTTTTTCGGACAACTTAATTTGCAAGCCCGTCAATTTCTTTGTATTACCATTACCCCAATACACGTACTGTAGCAGGTTATTATACACTAAACAGCAGCTATTTTGTAGCTTGTCCGGTAGCTTACTCCACATTTTGGCAAGTGGTACCGAGTACATTGGCGCCTTTAGGAAGTATAACTTACTATCTTCCAATAACGTTAAACAGTCTTTTAAGGGATTATACACCCGTTCCGCACTGACACAGCTTCCAATTGCACAATTAATAGGTTAGGTCAGCGCCGCGGCGCTGACCTAACCTATTAATTTTTCCTTTTGTCTAACCTAGGTCCACACTTGGTTTTTAATGGAAAAACTCATTAAAAAGCAATTAGTGCTAGTCGTATGGGGTGTTTAATGAGAAAACTCATTAAAAAGCATTTAGGTCATATGGTTATGTGGTCATGTGGTCATATGGTCATGTGGTTATATGGTCATGTGGTCATGTGGTCATATGGTTATGTGAGGGTGAAATTGACCCTATGGGGCAATTTCACCCTAACTTAACATCCTACATATATCCGGATATATGTCGATGCGCATCCCTGTCGGCTTAGGTCGGATAACAACATATTCGACTATCTTCGGCAATATACGTCGCCACTCTGTAGAATACATAAGAGAACAATTTTTCGTATTCAATTTAGTATTCGATAGTAGCTAGAACGGTAAACATGAGGGTCTCCAAGGTGATTAACGTTTCTCAACTTCTTGGGAATAAAGTGAAACCGACAAATGAGCGATTTGGATTATGGCTGTTGACAGAAAATATGTGCAACAATAATCTGGTAACAGATATTGGTAATATTTGTTATGTCGAAGGCAAACAGATACTGACTGGTGGACTACACACACCAATTACAGAACCATTTTGTGACAATATAATGTTGGTTAAAATTTGCGACTTTTCTGACGCCGAGCAAACATCTGCAAGCAGAAGGATGTTTATCCTAAAAAAAGAAATTTGTGGTGCATTTAACAGCTATCTACGAAGAAAGTTTGACCGATTTGTTTCCGCTAGGCATGGTGTTAAAGCTAAGCTCCCGCTTTCTCTGAAAAGCACTAACAAGATGGGTCAGAGAGTAAAAGAAATTATCGGAAAAGAAGACCTCGAATGCATTAATAAAAAATTCCAAAATTCTATATGTGTTCCATACAAAGTGGAACTAGCAGATGTTAAGCTGGAAACTTTATTGGAGGAACTACCAGATATATTAGACGAACTCGAAAAAGATTATTTCTATCTTTTTGACATGGATGTAACCCAAGATTTTGCGGGTATATTTAGCAAGATGGAGATGTGTAATTATTTAACTACAAACCATAACTTTTGCTATAAGGGCGAATACGAAGAAAAGTGTAATATTATAGTTGACAACGATAAAACTGTAGGAATTGTTTGCTTAACATGGCTAACAACCAATGCAAGAATTAAGATATACAACAAATTTGTGTGTCAGATAACACGTCCTGGTGTTAATAAACAACTTGGCAATCATATACTAGATTTTTTACGTTGTCCAGATGTACGTTTAAGGGAAACATTTGCGTCTACTTTGGCTAAAGAACATGGTATTACGCGATTGGAAGCGACAATATAGAATTGTGCAATTGGAAGCTATGTCAGTGCGGAACGGGTGTATAATCCCTTAAAAGACTGTTTAACGTTATTGGAAGATAGTAAGTTATACTTCCTAAAGGCGCCAATGTACTCGGTACCACTTGCCAAAATGTGGAGTAAGCTACCGGACAAGCTACAAAATAGCTGCTGTTTAGTGTATAATAACCTGCTACAGTACGTGTATTGGGGTAATGGCAATACAAAGAAATTGACGGGCTTGCAAATTAAGTTGTCCGGAAAACCAAAAGAAAGGGAAACATTGATAAAGTATGTGCTTTCGGCTTTTAGTTTTAACTATTTACCCGTAAATTATTTGGAGATAGTAGAGGAGGAAGACAGCCAAGATAAAATAAAAATCTTACACAAGTGCTACATTAAAGCAGGTAGTACATATTTTACACAATCTGCAACACCTTATTCTACAATTCCAAAAGAAATAGTCATTTCGGAATTGGGATTGATAAATACACCTAACATTCGCCCAGAGGTTGTACGACAACGCGCAAATATTGGTAGTAAACTCTATCCGTTTACGCTAAAGGAAATTGTCTCATTATGCATGCCATACGCTGTAAGTGGAAGGAAAAGACAACTGGAATTAGAGGAAATGGATGCAAAAAGGCGAAAATTGGACTACATGGAAAACACTGCGACAATACGCGAACAATACAAAGATGTGTTAGACAAAGAACATCTTATTATAGAAAATGAGGAAGAATTAAAAGATTATTTTATGTGTCGATGGACTGACTTAGATACATCCGGGTTGTACAAGCTGTATGCATTTGCGGTTAGTAAGAAAGACTGTTTTAGTTATGTAGGTGTTCTTGCAGAAAAGGATGGTACTAAATCCGTATACTTTTTAAAAGGTTATTCTAAAAACGTATTTATCAAAATGGCAGATAACAAAGACGAACTAAGGAATGCGGGTTTCGTAACCTTGGCGTACACCACACGCAAAGGGGTTCCGCTAAACATTGTATATTTGCCTAGTAAAGAACCTTTCGGATCATTTAAAACCGATGGTATTACAACCTATAACAACCATATATTCCCAAAAGTGGTGGATATGCAACTACACAACGGTGTGTGGGAGAAAAAGGATTTCCTCCAATACCGACAAGAAGAAGTCGATCAAGCTAACAAGATACGTATGCAGGATATAGTGGGAAAGCTGCGATTAAAAGATTGTCACAAGCTGCAAGAATTACACGAAGGAATGGATCTGGTTGTCGGTGGAATCAAAGACTTTAAATATAGAGGCAAACTTCGGTACATTTTACAATTCGAAAACCTAGACGGTCTTTATGTATCAAACTATTGGTTAGAAAAGGAGATAGAAGACTTGGGTGTCGATTTAAATTTTAAGCTGCGAATAAAATTAGATAGCAAACAAACATAAAGAAAGGACTGTCTTCTGTGTATAACTTTGTATTAAAATTAAGTTTAAATGACTCCATGCTTGGCATTAAATATTTTTAAATTCGTTATGTATAACGTCAGAATAAACATTTTATAATAGTATATAACATTGTTCTTTATTTATAAAAGGCTGTGACGTTACCCCGAAATAGCACCCGCACAGAGAGGGGTGCGCATGGGCATTGAGCATGGTCAGGGGTGCGTACGCGCAGGGGTGCGCATGGGCAAGGGTGTGCATGCGCAGGGGTGCTCATGGGCTGGGATGTGTCTGGGCGTACACAAGGGAGGCGGATGTTAACAGTCACCAAGGATCCAATTCTTTATTTGGATGGTATCGAGTACTTGCCTGCGTATGTACCCGGAGTAAAAGAATACGATTTGCATACGCAGTTTATTAATAAAATTAGTTTATCGAGGGAAGATGACAAAAGGTACATCAATCCTAATAGTACAACAATCTACGCATGGGGGTGTAAAGATATAAGATAGTTGTTTATATTTGTATGGATTTTGTAAATCTATTGTATATATTAGTTTTAAGATTCCATAATTTTTAAGTTCTTCTCCCACCTTCCAAATCCTTCCGGCTTCTATCCTGGTTGACAGAGTATACGTGTTATCTCCACGTGGTATTCGCTGGACACGGCGGTTTTAGATTTCTCGGGAGATGGTTGGCTAAGGCATATGTCTTGGGTAGCGAAAAAGGTTTTAAAAATGGTGTTAAATAAAGATGAGCAAAAATTAGTCTTTAAAACGCATAACTTGGTATGAGGTGGTCCTATTTAAAATCTATTTACAGATTTGGGGTCCTTAGAAAAATTTAATATTAGTTGATACCTAGCAAAATATATTTATCTTAAAAGAGTGACTACCCTGCGTATAATAAATACAATATAACACTTGTCAACAAAAAAGTTGTAGGGAAAATTAAAGACGTATTTAATGGGGGTCCAGTATTAGAATTTGTTGGTAGTAATGTTAAGTCCTACTGTATTGTAGGCGAGAAAGATACGATTAAAAAGATTAAAGGGGTCTCACGAATTGTAGTTAAGTAAAACCGAGGGTCTTACAACCTATAACGAGCATATACCTCCAAAAGGGGTAGGCATGCAACTACGCAGCAGTGCGCGGGAGAATAAGAATTCTCTCCAATAAGAAATTAAAGTTTCCATGTACGTAGCACCAGTCATTGGGTAACGGTAGAAATGTGGAACCTATAAAGACGATTATTAATTATGGTTTAGAAAAATAGTAGTTTTCGTGGACTAAATAAAATAGCTTAGACTGGTTAATGTATATGGCTACATATTCTCGTACATATCCACAAACATCTGCTTACGTTCGTATACGAACATGGCAATGCCGGTAGTTTTTGTTTAACAAATAGTAGGAAAGATACGTTAAGTGTTAGTGTGCGGAAGCCCATAGGATCGTTGGATTCAAAAGAAACGGTGCGGCGAGATGTATGGTGGTTCCTGTTAGAATAAGCGAAAGTGGTTAATCAATTGTATTAGATGTTTAAATATGCAAAAGTGTAAAAGCCTACATAAACGAAAATTTAATTATCCGACAAAAAGTGCGCGATGTGCTACACTTATAAAGAAAGTATGGAATGGTGCTTTTTAGCGGCCCTAGCAGTAAAAAGGGCGACTGACTTTTCCAAGCAACTACAGGAATAGCAGTAGCGCAGAGAAGGGGTATGCATGTATTATACAGTTGCTATAAAATATGTTAGTTTACGCGTAGCTCGGATGTGTAATTGATCACGACTTAAAGATCCCTCGGAGGTTTAAAAATTCTCAGCCCATTGTTGTTTGAAAAATGTTTGGAAATTATCAGAACAGGAGCGGGTCGAAGTTTAAGTTAGATGGATGATTGACTGAGTTTTTTCTACCTTTTACGAGGGAATTGGAAGTTGACAGACATCGAGCATCTAATTCTCTATTTGCACGATATCAAGTACTTACCGGTTCTAGAAATCCATTGCGTGCGGTAGACCGCTATTCGAAAGTGTAAAAGCCTACAGAAGCAAAATTTAATTATCAGACGAAAAAGTGCGGGATGTGCTATAGAAAGTATAAAAAAAAAATGGTGCTTTGCATCGGTCCTAACAGTAAAAAGGAGAGTGACTTTTTCTAGCAATTACAAGAATAGCAGTTGCGCAGAGAAGGGGTATGCATGTATTATACAGCGCATTGTTGCTATAAAATATGTTAGTTTACGAGAAGCTCGAACGTGCACAAATTAAATTTTAATCTATAATTAACCACAGTCGTAAAAATGGGATATTAATGGTTAATTTTAATACCGCTAAGCATATACTTTCGCTTGGTGATTCAATTAGAAAATATTCAAGCCCTCCATTTCCTAAAATATGACGTAGAAGTTATTTAAAATTAAATTGCTTTATTAGTAAGTATCCTGTAGACAACAAGTTGGCATTTCCTTAGTAATGGTTTAAAGTGTTTTTATTAAGTTTTTGGTTATAGTAGCACTGCATCTTCTACAGCACGACTTGCACACAATTTGTGTGCGTGTGCTACCACCCTTTTGGATTTTTAATATGCACGCGATCCGTATAACATGGAAGACGTTTTCCGGTGTTTCTACTAACTGCATTCGCACCATCGACGATGCGAACCAGGTGCATGCATTGACGTTAAATGTATTGGACGAGCAGCAACGATTATGACGTCATTTAGTTCCCCGCTGAATCCTCAACTTCGTTCGGGTGTCTTCGGAAACCTTCGGTTTGCATTCTATAGGGTACATAAAGCAGGTGCGCAAGAGTAAACTCTTTAGTTATAAGTTAGTTCGCTTACAAGTTTAACCAAAGTGCTATAGTGCGGATTTTGTTTTGTACTAAAATGGTATCTGCAAACGTTTTTAAGTGCAACTCTTGCGGTGCTTCCTATACCTGGAAAAATGCTCTCAAACGGCACCAGAACAAATGTCGTGGTGTAACATCGTCTACGGTTAAGCTTATACATCCGTCCGCAGCAAAGTACTTAAACTGTGGGTCTTGCGGTATCGCTTTTACGAGAATGGGCAACTTACAGCGACACAAGGAAAAACAGCACGGTATGTCATTAAGCCGTAAACGTTCAGCTCCGCCAGCTGTTAAAGGGCCTTGTACGAAACAACCACGAATTATGTGTAAAGTATGCGATTTCGAAATGGAAAAGACTACCTATGCCGCACACTTGAGAAGCAACAGACATAAAAATGCATCAGTTACCGCTACTAACGACGATGGTGTAGAAATGGTTAGTACAGCGTTTAACAACCGTATGGCTAGCTATCGCATAAAGAACGCCAGTGTCGACGATGGAGTGTCCGAGTTTCTTTGGAAGCAGAAAGAGCGATTTATTCGATTAATAAATGACAAAAGGATACAACATACAGCAATAAAAGTCTATTGCGAACTCTACGGCGTTTACACCAAAATGGGGGAAGAGAAGTCCGATGTGAAATCCTTTAACACAAAAAATGTGGTTATAACGTCTTCTAGTAATCTGGAAAATATGTACGAGGTCTTAAGCGAAACCATAAGAACAAAATCAGAGGAATTTGAAACATGCGGGTCCGGTTGGTCTTTGGAAAAGGTGCTCTATTTAGAAATAAATATTAATAAGTACAAGTCGATATGAGAAGTTCTAGGTTAAGAATAAAAAATTGTAAATATGTATTTAGAAATGTGGTTTACAAAATTTAAACTGTATTAGTAAAATTGTCTGTAATAAAAGTTTTAAGAATAGTTTTAGATTTTCTTTTAGGTATGAGCCGCAGGAAATTTATAATTTAGAGGGTGTGTATAAAATGGTAAGGGGTGGCCCTATTTTAAATCTGTTTACAGATTCGAATTCTACATAAAATTCTAGACTAATAGGATGTATTGCATGTATAAATAATTTATAAGGACCGTCAGAAATCGCTACCAGCAAAAAAAATCTTAAAATGGGGGTAGCTCTCTGGGGGATGGAGGTATCTAAAAAATTTAAAGAGATTTGGGTAGCTGAGAAAATTCTTAATATTGATTGATACCAAGCAAGGTAGGTTTATCTCGTGGGTGGAAATGTGGAGAAAAATTTATCTTGCAGAGGGTATATGTGTAACTTTGCAGGGCGTGGTCCGATTTTAAATCTGTTTACAGATTCGAATTCTGCGTAAAATTCTAAGCTAATTTAATGTATTACATGACTAAAAAAATTTATAAGAACGCTCAAAAGTCGCTACAGGTAAGAAATCTTAAAATTAGGGTAGCTCCCTTGGGGATGGTGCAATCTAAAAAATTTAAAGAGATTTGGGTAGCCGAGAAAAATCTATTGTTAATTGATACCAAACAAGATATATTTATCTCGAAAGATGCAATGGATAGACGAAGAAAACTATTTGTTAGGTTTGCTTATAGAGCAAAGAGCAAAATTTAGAAGATCGGGACTTTAAAGGGGTATAACTTTGCAGGGTGTGGTCCGATTTCAAATCTGTTTACAGATTCGAATTCTGCGTAAAATTTTAGACTAACAAGATGTATCGCATGTATAAAAAAATTTATGCGGTCGGTCAGAAATCGCAACAGGTAAGAAATCTTAAAATGAGGGTAGCTCCCTGAGGGATGATGCAATCTAAAAAATTCTTAGAGATTCGGGTAGCTGACAAAATTCTAATATTAATTGATACCAAACAAGGTAGGTTTATCTCGTGGGTGGAAATGTGGAGAAAGATTTATCTCGCGGGTGAAAGAATGCGGGTGTGACGTAATCAAAATGGTAAGGGGTGGTTCGAGCAAGGAGAAGAGCAAGGAGAGAGCAGGAGGAGATTCTTAAAAAATAAGACTTTATAGTGGGAATTTACATGTAAATTTGGTCCAGATGTGTGTGGAAATGAGGATGCTGGTGGAAATGAGGCGGCAGAAGACCTGCCATTACTCTACTGAGGACGTTTAAAAAAAATACTGCACTGATTTAGGCTTCCGTTTCTTACGTTTATCTACATTACAACTAAGATTTCTTTTAATTAGTTTTACATCTCACCAAATTAAACGCGATTAAAATATACTTTGGAAATCTACATGTTAAATTGATGTAAATAAATAACACTCTTTATTTACAAACGTCATAATGAGCTATATAATTCAGTTTTAAGTATTCGCGATATTGTAATCCCATAGATGATAAAACAATCGTTACTGTTTTGCAGAAATTGGAGATTTCTGTGTATAATATCCTATTCTAAAATTATTATAAATAGATCTTGCAATTAACATTTCTCTAACAATTATTTCTTCAAACGCATTTCTAGCGCCTAATTATTATTAATTTCGTGAAAGGGAGTCTGCTTTTCGGTCAACAAATTTTTCCAGTTGTGATTGTTTACATTCTAATGACGTAGAATATTGCTAAAAATGGGTCTATTGGTTTTATTTATGACAATTGGCATAATTACAATCATTTATTGCTTGACCCTGTTTTAAAAAAATACCGTAAATGTAATTTCTATTATTTTGTTTGAATATAATTTGGGAAGGTCGAGTTTCTGTTCCAATAAACACGTTGCTTCTAATTTTTACAAATTCCATCCTGTTGAAGCGTTAATAAAAATAGGAAAATCAAGATGTGATGTAATTACTCTAGCGCTTTTACACCAAAGATTTTATTTTTTATTTTTAATTTTAAATATGACACGCTTTTTGCTTTAAGGATTGCTAGAGCTTTGGGATTTGTATTCGCCTAATTAAACAAGGAAGTTTAATAATTATAATTGTTGAATATCAAAATAATTATTCGGAGACTACTTTAAAAATGATGTACTAATTGATCTTGTTATACCATTCGATTGCAGGAAATTACCTGTTTCTACATAGTTGTAGAATACTTGTTTTAAATGAAATGTAATAAAAATTTCATTAACGATGCTTGAACTTGACATTGTTCTATAGTTCACGTTCACTCATACTTTGCGTGAATATTGTTATGTAAATTAAAACAGATTGAGTGATATAACCACTATTACATAGTAGATCTATGGGGGGAATTCCATTTTGAAGTAGTAGCAAAACAATCGTTTTTAAACGCTAGTCACCCAGTTTGTACATTCGCCTAATTAAGAGTAGATTTGTTTCAAATTACAATCTGGAAATATAGAAATTTTGTATATGTATTGCACTGCCATTTTATTATTAAGGTTTATTTGCAAAATATTGCATATGGGCAGTAAATCATTGGTTTTACAGGGATTGCGTTGTGCTAAAATATTTATTGGTGATAAGGTGTAAGGGGGTTACTAACAGGTAATTGCGAAAATCTTGCACATGTATTGTACTACAAAGGGATATCAACGTAGATTGAGATCACTAATTTTGTAAAATCATGCATAGTGGTAACAGATTATAGGTTTTGTGTAAAATATTTATTGCTGACAAAGTAGCAGAGTGCTACTAGCTACTAAAAGTAATTGCAAAATTTTGTATATGTGTTGCATAGCCATAGTATTATTAAGACTTATTTGCACTAAAAATGCTTAGTTGAAGAAAACCATTGTACTTCTAGTTAAAGTTAATTAATTATAGCGATTTGATATAATGTAGTTTTACTAATTATTTTAGAGTTACAAAAATATTTTTGAGAATTTTCCCAATTCGATTCTAATGAGTAATGTTTCGTAATGTATAGAATGAGTTTGTTTTTCTGTCATCCAAAATATTCCTTTTACATTCTAATAAGTGTAAATGACTATGACATTGTTCAGTGCTTTAACGAGGACGTATAATTAGCCTGAAAATAAATAAACATTGATAACTTATGCTTGCTCGCTATCGTTTTGCAAAAATCCGAAGTTTCGGATTTTGCATAATATGCTATTGTATTATAAATAAGTAGTGGGGTAGAGCCGGTCCTACTTCAAAACGCGACAGACGTATTTTCCATGTGTAGAATACGGCTGAATCGTTTTGAATTAGGATCGGCTCTATATGATTTCAATGTAAAATAGTCGTGAAAACATTTCAATGTAAAATAGTTGTGAAAACATGAATTCTTTTCAATGTAAAATGCTTGTGGGCACGTTTTGAATTAGGATCGGCTTTATATTACTTTCAATGAAACACACACTTATGTTGAAAAGTGCAGAGAAGAATGTGTGTAGCTGTTTTGAATTCGGTTTTCTATCGAGAAGTTAGACGTGCACCGTTTTGAATTAGGATCGGCGTTATATACTTTTAATGTAAAATGTGAAAACCTGAATTCTTTTCAAATGTAAAATACTTGTGGGCACGTTTTGAATTAGGATCGGCTTTATATTACTTTCAATGTAACACACGTATGTTGAAAAATGTAAGTGCAGAGAAAATGTGTGTAGCTGTTTTGAATTTGGTTTTCTAGTTAGAAGTTATAAAGTATGACAGATGCAAAAAATATCGCATTCAAGTCAATTGTTTTAACACGTGCACCGTTTTGAATTAGGATCGGCGTTATATACTTTTAATGTAAAATGTGAAAACCTGAATTATTTTCAAATGTAAAATACTTGTAGGCACGTTTTGAATTAGGATCGGCTTTATATTACTTTCAATGGAACACACGTATATTGAAAATGTAAGTGCAGAGAAAATGTGTGTATATGTTTTGAATTTGGTTTTCTAGCTAGAAGTTATAAAGTATGACAGATGCAAAATATTGCATTCAAGTCAGTTGTGTTTAATTAAAGTGGATTCTGATTTATGTTTAGAGGCTGCAAATACACATGGGCCGGTTTCAATTCAAAATGTGTTCACTCTTGTGATAGGTTGAAAAGTGGGTTGGCAAAGTACGCAGATGGTGGTAATCTGCTATATAAGGAGATTGCTCTAATATTAATTTAATTAGTCAAAGAAAAGCAATATGAATTTTAATACTCTTAATAAAACCACATATCGCAAACCTTATGTAAATTCAAAAGATATTATAGTGAATAAGAGTTTAAAGTTTTAAAAGTGGAAACACTCAAGACAAAATATGGAGATAGAGTATTAGTGGAAACAGAAGAGTTCAAGAGTATATTGCCATTGAGATATTTTGAATACCTTCAAGCACATGGAGTGAAACAATTAAATGAAAGTATTGGCTCGAACAAACACGTATACATAACTAGTAAGGGATCGATCGGTCTAACTGTCAACATAGAATTTTCAGAATAATATGTCACTAATTTAAGAAATTAGTTTATTATTATAACACATCTAAGTCGATTGTATAAAAAAATTATGTATTAAAATAAAGTGGATTCTGATTTATGTGCGTTTTACTGAGTTTACTACCTTGTTTAAAGAAAGTCTTGTTTCAAAGAGAAACTATTATAAAATACTTTTTTATTTTTACAAAATTGTTGAATATTTTGATCTAACTATTTATAAATGAAAAAGTATTTATTAACTCACGTTCTTGAAGTAACTGCTGCTCCCTCACCGCTAGTTCATCTTTTTTTTGCTTTTTTATTTCTAGCTCTAAATATATACGACGCAGTAGCTTCTCTCCACGCTTTTTAAATGCGTTAAGCAACTCTACTGCATCATCTTCGTAGGATTTGTCATCTTCACAGCAAACAGTCATATTTGATTCTGTACATAACTTTTTCATAGCCGACATGTTTTTGCCTGATCTGTGAGCATAACATAAAAGATTATTGTAGGTTCACCTTTTCTTTTGTATACTACCTGATGTTTCTGAGAGTTTCAGAGTGTATCAACGATTCTACGATAGCCTCAGAATTTCCAGAATGGTTTTTTGATCTAATGTAACTTATAAATTAGTAGTGTTTTAAAAACACATGTATAAATGTGAAAAGCACTTACCGTGATATATCTATTACGTCACTATCAAAAATAGCAGCAGTATCGAGTTGATCCGAAGAACAACCAAAAACTTCTTTAATCACGTCTTCGTCAGAATGTAATATAAATTGCTCTAGAACTTTTACGTTGGTACTATTACAATTTTTGGCTGATGACAAGTTACTCATTTTTTTAAAAGTTGCTAGTAATAGTAACTAATAATTATACAAGAGATCTGATTGAATACTGTTGGTAAATCTACGTGAAGTATTTATATTAAATAATAAACTGATCTGTTAGAAAAAATAAAATTTGCATCGTTTTCTGTAATCTATTATACCTCAGCAGAAAATAATGAATTAGTTTCATTATATGAAAAGAAATTGCAATGAATGCACATAATAAAACCCCTAAATTAGATTTATTTCGTTTAGATTACCGCTGTATAAGAATTTTTTTAAAGGTACTGCTAAGCAGAAATAATGAATTAAAAATTTGCCTCGTTTTCTGAAAAATTCAGCTCTATAATCTATTCTAATAAACAAAACAGTATGTAAGCGAATATAATTATACCTCAGCAGAAATAATGAATTAGTTTCATTGTATGAAAAGAAATTGCAATGAATGCACATAATAAAAACCCTAAATTATATTTATTTCGTTTATATTACCGCTGTATAAGAATTTTTTTAAAAGGTACTGCTCAGCAGAAATAATGAATTACATTCATTGACTGAAAAATAAATTGCAAAAGGCGCTGCATATATAGGGATATAGTAATTTGTGCGAATCATGCTGAATTTTTGTAGTAAACGCTAGATGATTATGTATGTTCCATTGAAAGTAATATAAAGCCGATCCTAATTCAGGTTTTCACATTTTTTCATATGTATCAATAAAAAATAGCGCTGTAATGATTGTATGTATTTTTTCTGTATACACATCATAAAATCAAAGGTCATATAAAACATATTTTCATAGTAAACGTAACTGAATTAAAAATGATGTTGTATGCGAATTCCTATTACAGTTGTTTTACTCAAAGTCGCCTTCAGTTTGTAAATACTGGAAATGCTTGCTTAGCGAATTGTTTGTTACGTACTGAATGCAACTCTGCTTAAAAATCATCTTGAATAAAAACGTAAATAAAAGAGATTTTTTTAACAATTGCATTCAAAGCAATTCGCTATGCCATTATTTTGATTTGATGCTATTTCTTTTTTACAGTTGTTTTGCTTACGTGTTTTCCGTAAACTCAGATGAATGAACCTTTTTGAAATTGTTTTGCTTACGTCAGATGATATTTGGTATAAATATTAAATAGAGAAATACGTATATTGAGTAGTGTATTTGATTTTCTATAGAATCATGAATGCTGAAACCGTATCCGAGATTAGTACAGCAATTTTGAGATTAACTGTAAAATGCGTGAATTTATTGAAAACAGTGAATGAAATAACGAAACACATTTTAATTATCAAAGCAAATATTAGTATATTGAAGCTTGCTATTAAAAATAAGGTATACGAAGACAATCAACAAGAAAATCCTAGTAGGCTGGAATCTAATTTAGCAAATCTTAAAAGCTACCTTGTACGATTGAGGCACTTGAAACGTACTTTGGAATATCGTGGTAAAGGTGTTGATGCAACGCTTACTAGAGGTCATACTAGAAAAATTTGATTTGGCATGATGTACAATCATGTTTTGGAAGTCGAATAATTACGGGACTTATTACCAATTTAAATTATAGAGATCCTCTAGTGTTCTTAGACAAGGCGTTCCTAGTTTTAAACGCAAGATTGTTGCTTGCTTAAAAAGTCAATGTTGAAAGTTAATGTAATATTTGCAGCTAACTTTGTTAAGCCTACAACTGGTGAAATAGATTTGAAAACGTTTCCTACTGCAAATCGTCACATCGATATAAATACCAATCTCAAGCTGTGGTATAAGGAGAACGTATTGAACAAGATTTCGAAGCGATTAGAAGAATTTAGCGAGAAAGATTCTGGTTGGGCAATCCGAGAAGTTTTACACTTGAAGGTAAATATAAACAATCATGATCCACTTAAAGGAGGGTGTTCAACGTTTGTACCGGTCCCGGACTTTATAAAAAGAAAAAGCTGTGGTAAATGTAATAAATAACGATCAACATTGCATTCTTTGGAGCTTGGTTTCCGCTTTATTTCCTGCTAAACAAAATAGTCATAGAATATCTAGCTATCCACATTTTGATACAGTATTACGCTACAATTCAATTCAGTTTCCAATTGCATTAAAAGACATAAAAAATTGAAAAGCTTAACAATCTCGCAATTAACCTATATTGTATAGAAAATGCTAAAATACTACCATTTTGTTTAAATGAAAATTTTAAAAAAATTGAACCTGTTAATCTGTTAGTTTTAAATAATGATTCCTTACAATATGCTCGTCCTACAAATGCTAATGAGAATCACTTTCATTTTACTTGGATTAAGGATATGTCAAAATTATTTGCAAAACAGTTGTCTTCACATCAACATAAAAATTTTTTTTGTTATAGATGTTTAAATAATTTTAGTACAGCAGCATTACTTAAGCGTCATTCGAATTATTGCGAAAAACAGAATACTTGCTCAATAAGATTACCTGAAGAATCTGAAAAGTATCTAACATTTAAACATTTCCACTATCAAGAAAAAGTGTTATTTGTAGTTTATGCAGATCTCGAATGTATACTAGAACCATGCAATGAGTCTGAGGTAATATTAAACACAGTTCGTTACCAAAGGCATATACCCTTTAGTGTAGCGTATTATTTGAAATGCTCGTATGATAATAAATATTCCAAATTTCAATTGTATCGCGGGAAGGATTGTATAGAATGGTTTGTTGCTCAATTGAAACTGATTTCAGAAACGACTAATAAAATTTTCTGTAACCCAAAACCTATGAATCCTTTAACGGAAGAACAAAAGTCAACATTTAAATTTGCCCTTCACTGTCACATTTGCAATAAACCTTTTAGTATAGATGATATTAGAGTTCGCGATCACTGCCACTTTACAGGTGAATTTCGAGGAGTGGCTCATCAAGATTGCAACATCAATTATCATAATTCGTATATGATACCGGTAGTTTTTCATAACTTATCAGGCTACGATTCGCATTTCATTATTAAAAAAATCTCGTTAGAGTTGTCAGGTTCGTTAAACATTCTGCCAATAAATAAGGAAAAATACATATCTTTTACAAAATATGTAAAAGGTATGAAAGTTAGTTTTAGATTTATCGATTCATTCAGGTTTATGGCATCTAGTATCGAAAAATTAGCTTCCTACTTAGATGATAATAATAAATCCATTACCAGGGAAAATTGTAACACTGATAATGAGTTTCAGTTACTTACGCGCAAAGGCATATTTCCTATGATTACATTAACTCTTGGGATAGACTCAATGAAACCGATTTACCCTGTAAAACAGCATTCTTTAATCGTTTACGCAATGAAGAAATATCAGATGAAGACTACAATCATGCTAAACACGTTTGGCAAACATTTAATATAAAAACACTAGGGGACTATTCAGATCTATATTTAAAAACAGATGTACTGCTCTTGTCTGATATATTTGAAAACTTTAGAAAACTTGTATGTTCACGTATAAGTTAGATCCGCTTCACTACTTTACGGCTCCTGGTTTAGCTCTAGATGCGATGTTAAAAACGACGAACGTTAAACTCGAGTTGCTTACTGATATTGAAAAATAATGTTTTTAGAACGGGGAATTCGTGGCGGTGTTTCTCAATGTTCGAATAGATATGCTAAAGCAAATAACAAATATATGAATGCAGATTATGATCCAAATTTCGATTCTAAATATTTAATGTATTTTGATGTTAATAATTTATATGGGGCTGCAATGTCTGAATATCTTCCATATGGAGATTTTGAATTTTTAGATGGTACCAGTCCAGATATAGTACGTTTAGACATACTTAATATTCCCGATGATTCTGATGTAGGATATATTTTTGAATGCGATTTACACTATCCAGTATCTTTACATGAAATACACAGTGACTTACCTTTGGCGCCTGAACATATGATACCACCAGTACCTTCAAATAAATCAAACTTAAAGAAATTACTTACAACTTTATATCCAAAACTCAACTATATTATTCACTACAAGAATTTAAAAATGTATTTAAGCTAAGGTTTACAACTGAAAAAGATTCATAAGGTTCTTCGGTTTAAACCAGCCCCTTGGTTAAAAGAATACATTGATTTGAATACGAAATTAAGACAACAGTCAAAAAACAGTTTCGATATATGCTTTTATAAAAATATGATAAATTCGGTTTATGGAAAAATGATGGAAAACGTACGGAAAAGGAAAGATGTGAAATTAGTAAGCAAATGGGAAGGGCGGTTTGGAGCTCGTAGTTACATAGCGAAGCCTAATTTTCATAGTTGCACTGTGTTAGACAAAGATCTAGTCTTAATATAAATGAATAAATTAGAGGTTTATTTAAACAAACCCATTTATGATGGTTTCTCTATTCTAGATATTTCAAAAACCTATTTATATGAATTTCACTATAGTTATATAAAATCGCAATTTGCTAACAAAGCAAAGTTACTGTATACAGATACGGATAGTTTGATTTACGAGTTTAGCGTTGAAGATATTTACTCTTATATCAAACAAGATATTCATAGATTTGATACTTCCGATTACGACCCTCATAACAAATATCATATTCCATTATCAAATAAAAAAGTTCCTGGTATTATGAAAGATGAAAACAATGGTGATATCATGCTAGAGTTTGTAGGGCTTAGATCTAAAATGTACACTTACAGAGTTCAGGATAGGATAATAAAAAGTCAAAGGATCTTCCTTAGCAAGTATTAAGCAAATTTCTTTTGATGATTATAAGAATGCTTTGTTTTATAACCAGTCTGTACAGAAACAACAATGTTTAATTAGATCAGTCAAACATGATGTCTTTACTATTAAACAAAACAAAATTGTTCTTAATCCAAGTGATGATAAAAGAATTCTTAGTACCTCAACCACTGATACTAAACCTTGGGGTATAACTATACACTCAGAAATGACTTGTGAAGCTTCAACCGCTGGCTCAAATAAAGAATGCAATTTATTTTATCTCGATTAACATATAATTTTTTAGTTATAAAACTTCAGTGTTATGTTTATACCTGCACAAGTACACCGTTTTTTTTTTGGATGTATCTAAAAATAGGATATCTTTCAATCTGCCTGAGTTTGAACTATATTAGTATAAATGTATTGTAGAGAAAATAGTAGTAATAACCGTTCTGTTTTAAAAAAATCCAGTTTATTAATAACATACCAGTTAGTTTATTTTGAGAAATGTATAATATGTGAAAGATATTGTAAAAAGCATGTAAAAATATTAATAAATAGACTGTGATTGCTAAATGATTTATTGTTTTTCATAATTTGTAAAGGTACAGTAATAATAATAATAAAGTAATTATAATATTCTTATGCTGTTTGAGAGTGGATTGTATTTGACTATCTTATCATGAAGTATAAGGCAATGACAAGATGTATTTGGCAAAACGTTTCTGCTAGTTTCAAATTCTAATCTAATATCGACAGTACCAGATTTTAACGTTTCATTTTGTCTAGAACAATCTATGACTACTAATGGTGCAATACTTCGTAAATCTTCAGGATTAAAAAGTGGTTCATTTTCTTTTTCGTAGTATGATTGCTGAAACTGAGCATACATCTCATTTAACAACGCAGTCTGTTTATTCTCGAACTTCAAATTTAAGTTATCGTACGGGAAAATTTCTGAATTTAAATATAGTTTCATGTTGGTTAAATAGCAATGATCAAAACGACTGTAGTTGCTCATGTATCTATTTTTTCGGTTGGTTTGGAAACCGACAATCACAAATCTTGGTTTTTCTAATTGTGTTGTTGTTTTAATGTTCCATGTATGACGTTGCGTTTCTTGTAGAAGTTGATATTCATGCAACTCCCATCCTCTAAACGGAATATGCAAATCCTGATTTTGTGCAACGCATTCTATTAAATTAATTCGTTGAGTATCATCAACGACTACATGCGGCATTTTCCATAAAACTTTGTTTAAAACAACTTTTATTTCTTCATCGGGTGTAGGATTAATTATAGCATTAGTATCAAAACTGGAACGTAGTAAAACTAACTCATGACGTATGTTTAAAATAATTTTTAAAATCTTCGCATAATCCGAGAACCATTGAAAGGTTTATTGCAACATTAAAATTCCATTGGCATCAACTATTTGCGAATCATCCATAGGAGACCACCCAGCGTTTTGTAAATGTTTACTTTGATTGCTATTATATGAAACATATCCCTTCATTATAGACGTTAATCCAGGATTCCGAACACGATCTACAATGATACCTCCAATCTCATATCTAATTTCATCAAAAGCAGCAAAATTCCATTATTTACAAACTTTGCTGTCTGAGACGGCGTTCCATCTGTTTTAATTAATTTGCCTTCTATGTACAGCATGCTCTTCGATGGTAAGGTGTATACATCTTGTTGCTGTATAGGATTCGAATTTCATCATTATTGTTTAAAGATGTGTTAGCATAAGGTTGATGAGTATGTTTTCAATATTAACAATTGCATTATCGAAGTAAACTTTTTCACGCACGTTCAGTATTTCACTATTTATTCTACTTTTTTTAATTAAATAAATGCAGTCCTAACGATTGTAGAAACTGCCGGTTTTGTGTTGTTAGCGGTTTTGAAACAATCAATCGAGTGTCGATTGCTTTGAAATTTCCAGCATTTATAGCAATTCTTGACATGTTGCGTGCATTATACTTAATACCCATGGCTATTGCAGATTTTTTAAATGCAACCTTACAGTTAGCAGTTCTCCTCTGAAATTAACTAAATTTCCATCTTGATCTAACACTTTAACTATTATTTCATTTATTATACGTGACTTGATTGGTAGATATATAATCGTAGGTGGGCACTCAACAATTTTAAAACCTGCAGGTACTTGCGGAAAAAATTCGTGTATTACATGGGCTGGTTTACTATTTAAATAGGATCCGCTTGCAATATTACAATCGATTAAAACTGCATTCACTTTACAAATGTTGATTGCGTAGTCTGCTTGATGCGTGACAAATGCTAGCAATTTTGTGGATTGAAACCAAGTAGAGAACCAATTGAATCCTTTTGGTAAAATCCACATCTAGACTACATTTAATACTACATTTAAGTGTATTATTGTCAGCTGTAATTTCTATATACACTGGAGTCTTTCTAGCGCTTCGTGATTGTTCCATACGACCACGCCATCTTTTATCACCTAAAGCTTTTGAAGATATTTATTAATTTCTCTAATCTCATAAGCACCTTCAGGTATTTCTATGAATTCTCCGTTAGATCCATAATAAAATTTATTATTTATTCCTTTTTCTATGTTTGGAATTGTGTTATAAGACTCAAAATTTGTTAATCCTAATACGTACTCCGAATCATTATCCAAGTTTATAGGCGGATTAAAATTGCTTGTTAAAACTGAAGTGTTTCCCGTTAGAGTAAAAGTGTACGACATAACGATTTCGTACGCAGTTCTATGCGCTACTTAGAAATTGTAAGCATAAATGACCGCAAAACACAGTACCGTACGATTGTTCTTGGTTAATGTTATAAAGAATTCTACATTTACCCCGCTATTCAAATAACTTATCAACTCTGTTGGCGGTCGCAGGTTTCCGTAGCTGTCATAGTAAATAGCGCTACTACCGTACTTTTGTAAGAGGTCCAATGCGTGCCTAAACCTTCTATTCCATCTAAATTAATTATACCACATTCTTTAAAATTAACTTTCTTGGGAAGATTGTTTCTCATGAACACACCACGGAAATATGGTACTTCTAATTGCTTAACAAACTCTATTAATTCTACATTGCTTAGTGCACGATTAGGTAAAATCAAGTTGCGTTCCTTTGAGGTTTTGCAGGGGCTAAAAAGACCAAAACCTTTTTATAAGGTTTGATGTACATGCCGTTTCCGACTGCAATGTCCTCCATTGCCTTGTTATGACGCTGTTTTTCCGCTAGTTGTTCCTTAGCTATTTTAGTATCTGAAACTGCTTTTGCAACAGCAGCTGCACCTCCAGTAAGAGTACCAAGAGCGCTTAGGACTGCAAAATTGGTATTAGTGGTAGAAAACCTCCTGTTTTAGGAATTGATATAATACGAGCTGATTTAATATGCTTCTTTTGTTTTGCTGTATTGGCTGCCTTAATTGCTATGTTGATTGCATCCATAACATTAGATCCTTTAGACTTTTTTAAAGCTGTACGTGCTTGTTCGATAATACTTTTAATACCTAGCGTACTTCTTATTTTACGTTTCTTTATCAGTTTTCTTATTTTATTGATATTTTTTGTTCTCAGTGATGCACAGGCACCCATACCAAGTTTTACTTTAGCTTTCATTGCGGTAGCTACTCCAAATGCTGCTACTTTTTCACCTAAAGACGAGTCACCAGAATTTAGTCTTTCTGTAGCTAACTGAGCTAACTTCGAATCTGCTTGATGGCGTTTAGATAGATCCTTTTCTTTGGAGTATGCAATATCGTGCTCCTTACAAGCCTCGTCTAACTTGTTTATTCCTTGTCTCCTCGAGCTAACCGTTCGATTAGTTTTGTGCCCGGACCGCAAAATTTGTAACCCGGAATATGCGCTTCAAATGGTAAATTGTTAATTACAGTATTTAATAGTCCGTTCCCAGTAGTTTTAGAATTATTATATGTAATCATTAGAGCACAACTATCCTCTCAAGCTGTGCAGCAAATAAATAAAATATTATGAATTAATGATTCTTTATATACTAGCCGTTTCTTATATATATATAATTCTACTTTTTTACAAATCGAATTTAGTACTTGCAAACATGCATGTTGTGAAACAATCAACACCTTTAACCATAAACAATAATGATATTGGTGCGCAATCTTTAGCTAAAAAGAAAAACATAGCGTTCTTCTACCTGCATCTATTCGATGTCTAGTTGTTGGTCCATCAAATTGCGGTAAAACCAACGTTATGATTGGGTTGATAGAACATCCTAATGGTTTAAAGTTTGAAAACGTATATGTTTATTCTAAATCACTTTATCAACCAAAGTATCAATACCTTGAAAGTCTACTGCGACCAATAAAAGGGATCAAATATTATACATTTTCCAGTTCTGATAATATTATATCACCATTTGATGCTCGAAATAATTCTATATTTGTTTTTGATGATGTAGCTTGCGATAAACAAGGTATCATTAGGGAATACTTTAGTATGGGGCGTCATAAACAAGTAGACAGTTTTTACCTTTGTCAAAGTTATACTCGTATACCTAAGCACTTA
This sequence comes from Platerodrilus igneus, assembly GCA_036346225.1. Classification (NCBI taxonomy): domain Eukaryota; kingdom Metazoa; phylum Arthropoda; class Insecta; order Coleoptera; family Lycidae; genus Platerodrilus; species Platerodrilus igneus. The sequence goes on along the minus strand of JARFIW010000881.1, from coordinate 2,168,668 downwards.
CTACGTGATAATGCTAATCTTTTAGTTTTATTTAAACAAGATGATTTAAACTTAAAACATATATATGACGATCACGTCAATACTGACATGAAGTATGATAAATTCCGTGAAATATGTGCTGCTTGTTGGCGAGACAAATACGGTTTCTTAGTTGTAGACAAAGATAGTGAACCAGATCAAGGAAGGTACCGAATAGGTTTTGATCACTTCATACATATTTAAACCTTGAGAGACGCAAGTATCGTTAGCATCGAAGAATTTTTTATTACAATAAACTTTTACGCAATGAATAAGGAGTCGATAAAACTTAAAAGAATTTTAATTAAGAAAAGAAACATTGTAAAAACAAATTGCGCCAGTTAAAAGATAATGAAGTCGTCCAAGTGGAATCAATATTACCCATAACATCACGATTAGAAACTATTGCTAATAAACTGGATGGGGAAAGTGTGGTAAAGAAAGAAAAATTTAAAGAAGAAGAAGAACTGCCTCATAGCAGTGTAAAAAATTAAACCTACATTGCTAGAAAGGAACGTTGACTATATTGATTCGCCGGTTATTGCACAGCATATACCAAATATAAAAATGATGCCCTAGAGGTAGATGATGATGATGTTGAGAATGAATACGAAGCAGAAATTAATCGAAATGCACAAGAAGCTCAGGAATATATTCAAAGCTTTGTCGATTCACCTGGTATGACACATTATCTCGAACAGCTACATCCGCTACCTCGAGAATATATTTACAATATGTTTAAAGATGTTAAGAACGAATTTGATCATAAATATGGTATTAGGTTTAACCCTGATTCGAATGGTCTTATGATAGGCAATTCGAATTTCGCGTTGGATGATGAAAATGTTCTAATAAATGATTTGAAATATAAAGGTACTCCTGGATTATACGAACTACTGTTTAAAAAATATCCTGTCGGGTACAGTCAGCAAGATCTAAAGTCGTACCTTGATATTGTGAAAAGAACAAATGCTAATAGAAGATATTATTCTGAAACAGAACAAATTCAGGGTAATACTTCATATAAGTACAAAAATATAATATCTACATTAAACATACTTCCCAAACACCCGTAGACCTAGAACATTACCCTATAGAAAGCGTCTTGGAGACGGCATGACAATGGAAGTATCAAATAACGCTATAGATTATTTATATTGGAATGATCCCAATGAACTTGTTGATAGATTACGACTTTTAGTTTTATCACAGACTGCTGGACACACAGGTCACGGCAACGAAATAAATTCGATCATTGAAGAATTGCGTGAGGCGAAAGTAATTAGATGATATGACAATTGACAAATTTGGAAGGCACTTACATAACCGTAAAATAGATATAAGTGAACAGAAATATGAAAACAAAAGTGAAGGTTTTGAAACCTTGATTGAGTATAAGTTACATATGCTACATTACACGGTAGTAGAAACGTTTTACTCTAATACATTCCTTGACGGTGATAAGACATTTCTTATTTTCAATATTAAACATAATTATGAATTTCCTTATGAGGAAGCAGTCATTGAGAATATTAAAGGATACCCGCAAGACATTGAAATTCTTATAAACGAAAAAAGTTATTTAATTGCACAGTTACAAGGATTTTTGCTTAAACGTATGGATGTAATCAGCTTTCGTGACAGCGGTGCTATCATAAACAATACCACAATGTTTCTTGATTTTATATTAAAAGTTCCTTTCAAAGCAAGTGGAGTCCGCGACATTCAAACATAGAAGTATCTTAAATAATTGTATTTAATAAATCCTGATTAGAAAAAGTATTATGTTAGTTGCTCAATCAAAAGTGAAAGAGGATATAGTAAATGAACTTCATAAACCAGCAAGAATAAATTTCAAGAGACGCAAAGTGATAGTAAAAGGTTTAAATGACCTTCTTCAGACCGATTTGATTGAAATGCTACCATATTCGCAAACAAACAAAGGATTTAAATACATTTTAGTAGTTATTGATTGTTTCTCCAAATACGTATGGGCTGTACCACTTAAAAGTAAAACGGGTATTGATGTTACTGCTGCAATGAAAACAATTTTAAATAAATTTAAAATCCTCCAAGAAATTTGCAGTCTGATTTTGGTAAAGAATATTATAACAAACACTTTCAATCCTTAATGCGGACATATGGCATAAACCATTATAGCGTTTTTCTACAAAGAAAGCATGCATTGTGGAACGTGTAATTAGAACTTTAAAGGGAAAAATGTGGCGCTTGTTTAACCTGAACGGTTCTTACAATTGGATAAAAAATTTAAGCGATATTGTGAAACAATACAACAATACAGTTCACAATACTATCGGAGTCAAACCTGTAAAAGTTGATAAATCAAATGAAAAAACTATTCTTAAATCATCATTTACCCACATCAAACTTGCAACCAAAATACCAAAATATTCAATTAAAGACAGTGTGAGGATTAGTAAACACAGGGAAGCATTTACAAAAGGTTACACACCAAACTGGTCAAATGAAATTTTTAAGATTAAAAGGTAAACGTAACCAATCCGACAACATATATATTAGAAGATCAAGACGAGAAAGAAATCAAAGGTGCATTTTATGAAACGGAGTTGCAAAAGGTTAAACATCCAGAAATTTACCTGGTAGAAAAAGTCCTAAGAAAGAGTGGAAATAAAGTATTTGTAAAATGGTTAGGCTTCTTTAACGTATACAATAGCTGGATCGATAAAAATAATGTTTGCTAGAAGTTGTTATAATAATAGTTAATAAGGCTAACATTGTAAAATTATTTTAAAATAAATAATACAAACAAAATCTTTCTATTGTTTTTATTATTATAAAGGAATTTTGTAAGGCTAACATTGTAAAATTATATTAAAATAAATAATACAAACAAAATCTTTCTATTGTTTTTATTATTATCAAGCCATTCTTTTAATAAAAGGTATTTTGTTTTGCACATTGCAGATTGTTATTGCTGTGTTTACAACAATGTATGTTATATTTTAAACGATTGTTGATTTTAACTCCGATAGCTTAGGACAACCTAGTGCAAGCATATCAGTTACAAAGTTTTGCATTATATATGTTTCAATCAATTTCTTCTTTTCTAGACCCTTCACAAATACTTCTTCACCGGGTCGGATAATTTGCTTCAAATAAAGCGCTATATATGTTGACACCATTCCAGCCGTTGAAGATTCATCCCAAGAAAGACCATGAATATTCCTTGTCACCCAGTCATTATGTTTTATATGATCTTGACTCAAACAACTAGACTGCATTGGCAGTTTAAAATTTGATGCCAAACATCACCTAACAACAAGTCCAAAACCGCAATTTCTTTGCACACAAACTCGTTTTTCTTGTATTTAAATCCCTGAATATCGATTATATACATGTTTGTATGTTAATATATGCAGTAAACTTCGACTAATTCAAAACGTGCCTACAAGTATTTTAAATTTGAAAAGAATTCAGGTTTTCACATTTTACATTAAAAGTATATAACGCCGATCCTAATTCAAAACGGTGCACGTGTTAAACACAATTGACTTGAATGCGATATTTTTTTGCATCTGTCATACTTTATAACTTCTAACTAGAAAACCAAATTCAAAACAGCTACACACATTTTCTCTGCACTTACATTTTTCAACATACGTGTGTTACATTGAAAGTAATATAAAGCCGATCCTAATTCAAAACGTGCCCACAAGTATTTTACATTTGAAAAGAATTCAGGTTTTCACATTTTACATTAAAAGTATATAACGCCGATCCTAATTCAAAACGGTGCACGTCTAACTTCTCGATAGAAAACCGAATTCAAAACAGCTACACACATTCTTCTCTGCACTTTTCAACATAAGTGTGTGTTTCATTGAAAGTAATATAAAGCCGATCCTAATTCAAAACGTGCCCACAAGCATTTTACATTGAAAAGAATTCATGTTTTCACAACTATTTTACATTGAAATGTTTTCACGACTATTTTACATTGAAATCATATAGAGCCGATCCTAATTCAAAACGATTCAGCCGTATTCTACACATGGAAAATACGTCTGTCGCGTTTTGAAGTAGGACCGGCTCTACCCCACTACTTAAATAACACCGCGTTTTAACGCTCTTTTCTACGTAAATATTATCGAAAATCTGTAAATTTTCCCAATTCGGTTTTACGAGTAATGTATCGTAATGCATACAAAGAGCTTGCTTTTGTGCCAACAAATTACCGGCTATTAATTATGTTACATTTTAATAAGGTCAAAGACGTTATTTATTATTTGTTTTTATGGATATTTCCGTAATTAAAATTATTTCTATAAAATATATTTCTATTATAGCCTGTTTAATATGCTTGAAAATGTCAAGTTTCAGCCCCTTGGTGCTTTACGCTAAAGATTTCATTTTAAATATGGAGCGCTTTTTGGTTTAGATATTGTTATAGTTTGAATTTTATTTACGCATATATCTAAAGTACGAATCCTTTTCAAAGACTGTTTTTGCAATATGTATTTTAGCAGCTTTTAGTTTGCCAATACCTTTATTTAAAACCATGTAATTATCGCGATTTAATGTAACGTTACCAAATTCCTTAGGGTTAAGAAACATTCTTGAAATTTTCCATAAACAATATGAAAGTAGAGCGTTCGGAGAAAGGTATCAAAGTTGATGGTCGTGTTTTATAACAGGATTTATGTTGATTGGAAAGGATCTGTCGATTCATATAAGTATGGCCTAGGGGTTTCTAGTTCAAAATATCTGTTTCAACTTCCGAAGAACGAGGTACTAGCAGGTAAGTCTTTTTTTAGTTTAAAATTATTATTCTTGCATCAAGACGCAGAATTATGTCTTTTGCATTTTTAAAAGTTATATTTCGGTCTTACCTCATAAGTGATTTAATTGTAATATTTAAATTTCCGCCCTAATTTTTAACTCTTTATTTTCTTATTTGCCAGCTCATATAAAATATGGATTTTGCAAAATTAAATGCGGTTATAGAGCATAAAACTACAATTATCGCTTGCGAGCTTGTCACCGATAGAAAATATCGTTTCTTAGGAGTCAGGCCTGTGTCAACAAAGTATGGGGATCGTGCTATTGTTGAAAGCCGTGATTTTTTTGTGTTTTTACCAGAGCGCTTTTTCAACTACTTAAAACCTGATAGAATAAAAACCTTTAGCGAGCTAATTGTTGGTAAGAAAAATGTTTATATGATTAGCAGGGGTAAAGTCGGTGCAACAGTGACCATAGACTTAGAATTAGACTAAAATTAACATTTTGTCTTTTGCGGAATTTTTTGCCGATCTATGTATCTTAACTGAATGCAAATTTGTGCTATTAATAATTATTATACCGAATAAACTGTATTAACGCTTATTGTTATTCTCCAATGGGTTGTTAATAATAATACATCCTAACGTTTTAGTTTATAAGCTGTAAGTTTTTTCCCCACACCTCTCCACTAAGAGCTAGTTGAATCAAAAATAATGTGATTGTGTTTGAACGCCTATTTACAAATAAACGGATACATGTCTTTTTAGTTTATTGGCTTGCTAATTGGTTTGCAGATTTATGTAAATGTTGCTAGCTAGGAGAATTTGCAGATTCGGTGGATCCGGGGAAGGATGACGGGACCCGTCGGCCCGGCTCGGGTGCCGAGTGCTCGATTCATACCCTCGGAGGCTAAGAATGTTTAGTTGAAGAAAACTCTTGTGCAAATTTAGGCCGGCAATGCTGTCACCAGATGTGCGAATATTTGCTAATATGGTTCAGAAATCGCTGCCGGTAAAAAATCTTAAAATAGGGGTAGCTCCCTGGGGGATGATGCTATCTAAAAAATTCTTAGAGATTCTGGTAGCTGAAAAAAATTTAATATTAATTGATACCAAACAAGATAGGTTTATCTCGAAAGATGCATTGGTTAGACGAAGAAAGCTATTGTGTAGATTTTTGTTACCAGATGTGCGAATATTTGCCAATTAAGGTTAGATGGCTGGTCCAGATCGGGGTGCCGAAAACAAGATCCGTAGCTGTTACCAGATCGGGGTGCCGAGCCCTCGCCTGCAGCTAAAAACTGCTTAGTCGAAGAAAACTATTGTGCAAATTTAAGATGGCAATGTTATTTATTACTGCAACCAGATGTGCGAATATTTGCCAATTAAGGTTAGATTGTTCAGATCGGGGTGCCGAGAACAAGATCCGCACCTGTTGCCGGATCGGGGTGACGAGCCCTCGCCGGCAGCTAAAAAACAGCTTAGTCGAAGAAAACTATTGTGCAAATTTAAGATGACAATGTTATTTATTACTGTAACCAGATGTGCGAATATTTGCCAATTAAGGTTAGATTGTTCAGATCGGGGTGCCGAGCCCGTGCCTGCGGCTATAAAATGCTTAGTCGAAGAAAACTATTGTGCAAATTTTATTTCTCAACGGGATATGTCTGTCTCTGTCTTATACATTACTCCTTATGGGAGTCCCTCCTTATGGAAATTAACATTGAGTTGTGACGTCAGAGGGGTAAGTCGTAGCCCTGTATTTACCCTACTTTCATGGTTCGGCTTTACTCGCCATTAAAAATTTTGATTTAACTGAAAGTCATTATCCACTCGCGTACAATAAACTGCGCAGTAAATTAAAAAATATCCGCCAAATTACGAGTGCGTATTGGGCAAATTTGGACAATTTTCCCAAACTGCACTCTAATAACCCTTCTGGTTTACAAAAATTAGTCGACGTTTTTACCGATAATTGGAAGCCTTAAAAAAGTTTGATCTTCCAGTTGAAGAGTGGAGCTTTTTTTTAGCTCAGATGCTCTTAAATCGACTGGACGTAAACCCAGCTCGAGGTTTTGAGTTGCAGCATGATCCCGCCACCATTCCTACTTATACAGAAATAATTACATATCTAGACAAAACATGTAAATCCCTGAACAACTTATCTTTAAATCACAAATCAGACATGAACAAAATTGTTCACGCGCAGAGCCGACCAGGTTCACGTCCCAGTGTTTCAATGTCAGTCCGCACTACCAATCGTGTTGCTAAGTGCCCGCATTGCAAAGTTGACCATCCGCTATATAAATGTCGCGCTTTTTTAGAATTAACCCTAACGACTGCTATAATTTTGTAAAAGAACGCAAACTTGGCATTAACTGTCTAAGCAGTTCGCATACTTTTTCCAAGTGTACATCGATAAGCACTTGTCGTACTTGTCGCCAGCGTCATCATACCTTGTTACACTTTAAACCCCCGTTAGGATCGCTTTCAAAATTAGTGTTTCTACTAGAGTTTAACGCTTCGTCTGATAACGCCGAACAAGATATTCGCAAGCCATTTGCTTCTCCCGTTTTGAGTACCTGCGAAATTCCACCAGTAAGTCGTTTCTGCTTTGCTTTCAATAATTCCAATCATGTATTATTTAACCCGAAAAAGGGTGGTTTTGTTGCCTACTGCGCAAATTGAAGTTTGTGATCGTTTTGGTAATTTTCAAAAGTTTCGCTGCTTGTTGGATACCGGTGGTATGACTTTGTTTATTACTCAACAATGTGTTAAGCGCTTAGGTTTAAAACCTACCCCGTTACCTCTTTCTCTTAACGGACTTGGCTCTATGCAGACCATGGCTACTCATGGCGCTGTTTCTGTCTTTATTAAACCAGTGAACAAAATGAATCATTTTTTTTAACATTGACGCAATAGTCCTATCTAAGATTTGCGAAAACATGTCTACTACTTACGTCAACGTCAAACAGTTACCGCCATTACATAACATTCAGTTAGCCTACACACAGTTTTCAACACCCGGTCCTATAGATTTATTACTAGGGCCGATGTATTTCAACAAATTCTAATAAATGATCGTGTTCCTGTTGAACACCATACACCCATAGGCGTGAATACTGTTTTCGCATATATTTTAATCGGATCGATTTTCGCGTCAAGCACCCCGCAGGTTTCCGCTATACTTGGCTCTACGGACCAAGTACCCTCCCTGGAAAAAATTGTTTTCAACTTTTGGGGGTTCGAATCACTTCCCGACGTCGAAATCCTTTCAGTGGTGAAAAAAAAAGCTGTAATTATTTTGAAGGAAACTCATACACGAGCAGATCAGGGCCGTTATGTAGCTTCTTTGCCCTTAAAGAATGCTGCTCCTACGTTTACCGGAAGCCGCGAATTAGCAATACAAAGATTTCTTTCCTTAGAACGACGCCTTTTCAAATAGCCCCTTGTATATCAACAATATAAAGATTTTCTTCAAGAATACATCGATCTTCAACACACGCAGTCTATCCCTAATAAGGGTCACTTTGATCATTTTTATTATATACCCCATCATTGTGTTATAAAATCTGCCAGTGTTAACACTAAACTTCGCGTGGTTTTTAATGCCTCCGCTCAATGTATTTCCGGAGGTTTGCTGAACGATCGTTTATTAATTTGTCCCAAATTGCAAAGAGACATCACTACACTGTTACTACAATTTTGTTTGCATCGCTACGTCCTCACTGCAGATATTCGTCAAATGTATCGGCAAATTCTTATTGTACCCGATTAGCGTGATTATCAACGGATTGTGTGGCATTTCGTTCCTGATAATCTTATCCAGGATCTTCATCTTAATACGTTACTTATGAGGTCAACTGCGCTACATTTCTTGCCATACATACTCTTTTGCAATTTGCCGATGATGAAGATAGACCCTTTCTTCTAGCCGCTTTCGCTTTTCGTCACCATACCTATATTGATGACGTAGTGACAATCGAGATACTTTTCAGTCCGCCTTGGATTTAACAGAGCAGCTTATAGCCCTTTTAAAACGAAGTGGTTTCGACCTGCACAAGTGGTCTAGTAATAATCCCAATTTTCTTAACGGCATTCTCGCCCCTCAACGGTGTTTGCAACCAAATTGCGTAGAGGATCCTTCTGATCCTACCGTGAAAGCTTTGAGTCTCCATTGGAACCCCTCTTCAGATCATTTCCTTTTTGAGGTTGACCCTATACATACTCCATGTACAATACGTAATATTCTTCCTAATCTAGCCCGCATTTTTGACCCGTTAGGAATTTCCTTCCCTCTTTCCTTTTTAATAAGGCATTTCTACCAAAGTTTTGTCGTTTATGGGAAAGATATCTTTAGAGCCTTCCTCTCCTTGCACATTTTTTTCTTACCGCGCCTTCTAGTCCCTTCTCACTACTATACGTATGAGATATATTGTTTTGGGGCGCTTCGGAACGTGGCTGCTGCGCCGTCGTTTATTTTCGTTGTCTTAACGGTTCTAAAGAACCTATAGTTCGTTTGGTATGCGAGAAATCTAAAGTAGGTCCATTGCGGCCCCTTTCCCTGCCAAGGTTAGAATTCTAGCCGCTGTCATATCTGCTAAATTACTAGATCTTGTTCTGAATGTGTTTTCTTCTCATCTCACCATTAACAGAATGTACTGTTAGTCTGATTAGATGGTTGTACATTTATAAATCTCCGCTTCGCTCCAACGATGGAAGACTTTCATGGCCAACAGAATAACAGCCTATATCCCAAATAAAACGTTATGTGGCTTCACGTGCCTTCTAGCGATAATCCCGCTGACGTTGGGTCACGTGGTGTGTTACCCGCCGAGTTGCTTCAATGTTCGTTATGGTGGGCGGCCTCACCCATTTTAGTACATTTTCAATAAATAAATCATGTTCCGCTTCTTGTTCTCTCAAACCGCAGCAGGTACTAAGTGAAGAACGATCCGTTACACTCACTACTATGTCCTGTAATGTATTGGATGCCCTACATAAAAATCAGTTTTTTTTCTATCTCTCATTCGTATAACCGCTTATATCTTCAGCTTCAATAATAATGTCAGGCATGCTTTAATTAAGCATACTGGATCTGTATCCGCTCATGAGTTTGAGCTTTCTTTGTAATGTTTTGTTAAACATACCCAACAAGCATCTCTTTTCAGGTCCGATCAGGGCCCTTCAATCCGGGACCCCAGTTGCTAGAAGGTTCTAAAAATTATCACCCTTTCTTTTAAATGACGTGCTTAGTATAAATGGCCGGTTAAGTTAAGCCCTTATTTCTTGAGATAAACAATTCCCCGCTTTATTGCCCACTAAGAGCCGTTTCACTGATCTGTATATTCAGTACAGTCATTACAAATATTATCACGCAAGTATTCAAACAATACAATTCCCAATAAGCCAGAGATTTTGGATAGTTTCTGCGAGAAGATCTATTCGCTGGGTACTTCGTTCTTGTATTCCTTTTGGAAAACATATTCCAAGTCTTTTCAGCCCCCCATTGGCAGTCTTCCATCTGCTAGAATAACTCAAGTTAAACCGTTTTTGCATACCGACGTGGACTTTACGGCCCGTATACAATAACCATAAGCCGAATCCGCGACGCCAAAGCTTTAAAAGCTTACCTCTGCATTTTTATTTGTTTGTGTATCTACGATCTTTACCTGGAGCTAGCTTCCGATTTAACGGCTGACGCTTTTTTGGCCGCGTGTCGTCGGTTTTTTGCTCGTCGTGGTCGGTGTGAACATTTGTACAGCGACTGTGGTACAAACTTTGTTAGTGCCCATCGCCAACTAGTTTCTTTTGCTAAAGCCACAGCTTCCCAAGAACTAATTATTTGACATTTTAACTCACTTTCCGCGCCCCATTTTGGGAGTTTTTGGGAAGCTGGCGTCAAATCCGTTACGATCCTGCTACTTCGTGTTGTAGGAGATTAGGTTATAATCTTTGAAGAGTTGTCAACCGTTTTCATTCAAATTAAAGCTGTCCTCAATTCGCGCCCTCTGACCCCAGTTAGTAATGATCCTAACGACCTTAGTTGTTTATCACCGGGTCATTTTTTAAACTTTCCGCTCTTTCCATCCCGCCTGGTCCCGCACTGACGGCAATGGCTTCAAATCATTTGTCTCAATGGCAACTATTGCAGCGTATCTTCCAGGACTTCTGGGAGCGCTGGTACCGGGAATACTTGCATACCCTTTAAGTAAAATCCAAATGGCATGTAGCCAAAAATAATATTCAATCGGGAGACTTAGTTCTAATTAAAGCCGATTCTCTTCCTCCTCTTCAGTGGTCACTTGGGCGTACTATCTCTGTGCAATCTGGCGCCGACGGGATTGTCCCTGTTGCCACCGTTAGAACAGCGCGTGGTAAGTTTAGGCGTCCTGTAGTTAATCTCTACCCCCTCTTTCTAGATGAAAATTAAAGTGTTTCCATTTTAGTGGGCGGTATGTTCCGTCCAACCCTGTATATATTCATTTAGTTTCTTTATATTATTACTATAAAATTTAAGTTTATTTTGTTAATGGTAATTGCCCCTTTATTTAAATTAATTTGATAAACCCGTTCGCGTTCTCATCTTCAATGTTCTATGTTGTTTGCCATATATGTTGGGTGACTGCTCGACCCAGCACAGTCCATTGTCACCGCTTAAAAAATAAGTTTCTGTTTCGGAGGTCAGTCCCCGTATAGGATTATCGCTTTATATTATTTTTCGAGTGTAGTAATAAGTGTTCTGGATCCAAGAATCTTCACCGCTCTAACTCGACATGAGGTAAGAATATTGAAGGCCGCATTTGTTTAAAACCTGTAAGGTAATACACCCGCTTTTCTCTTCTGGGTATCTTTTTATGTACTAAACACAATATTTATGTACTGGCTTTACACTAAATAAAAATGCAGAAAAACTCATACCTGGAATAAGTAATTATTAATAGAAAGTCACATACTTTAGTTTTCACGGGATTCACATGGCATCTTAACGGCAAATATGTGCGGATTATAACTGCTAACAAAGTTTAGTTGACTAAACGTATTGCCCGCCGAGTATTTGTAGTTGTAGACGATTCGATTCGAACAATGAGAAAAATTTCTACATCCAGACATTTTTATATTGTTTAGGTAGAACGGTTGTTTATCCTTGTTTTTAATATAAAACGTTGAAAGAAAATTTATAAAGATATCTATGTAAGTGCCGTTTGCAACGCCCCGAACCCCCCTTCCGTGATGGCCTTTGACATTATCGTGCTCGTGGTTAGTACTGACCGCAGGGTAATAAACTCCTCTTTATTATCACGCTTTCGTCTACTTAAATAAATCAAACAGGTCAATCTCCACTTCCTTCACTTCTTATCCGCCTACCCTAGACCTAGATAACAATCAGTAAGTGAGTGTTGTGCTACCAGAAGCCAAGTTTGGGGTAAGTGATTTGAAACCATTTTTCTCTGTGTCGTCGCTATTTGACAACCCTTCAGACCCCTATTTTAGAGTCCATTACAACCTCTCTTATAAATTCGGTAAGACGGCAACATAGTGTTTAGTTCCTAATCGTTCCGGATGTTAAAAGTTTCGGTTAAATACGTTTGTAATTTATTGTTAGAAAATAAATTCAATTCAATTATCTCAAAGGTAAACGTGTTGAATTGATAAAGCAAATAATTCATGTTCAACATTCTTGTTATCTCACATGTCATTTGGTTATAGTAAAATTCCATACAATAGTGTTTGTTTACAATTTAATTATTTGAATCGGACTTGTTTATTTATTATTATTATTTATATTTACATTTTGCTTACTCGCGAAAATGGCAAAGAAGCAGACAGTAAACTTGAAGATTTGTATTCGGAGCTAACGAAAATCTCAGTTTATGTAAAACCAGTTACTGTTGCTCGGTTACCAGCTCTCGAAGCAAAATACGCTCGCATGCAGTCTATGGAAAATAAATTTGATCAACTCTATGACGATATCGTAGTTTACAATTCGACTGTCGCAGTAAGGAACAAATAAACACTAATATGCCCCCATTTAATGATATTTTTGATGTTATACGCACCAAATACTTCAAAATCAAAAGCGGATCATCTAAACCCCTTCAAAGCGGCCCTGCGAACCCTTTATCGTATAGCTATTTAAAACGTCTTCAAAGCCCCCCTTTTGATGAGTCGATTGATTAGTGGACAGACTTCATTTCTTTTTATAGGAGCCTTGTCCATAAAAACGACCAGATTCCTGTCATGCAAAAATATTATTCCTTGCGTAACGTTTTGAAAGGATCGGCGTTAGCTCTTATTTCGGATTTAGCTCTGACTCAGAGTTGTATGATCAAGCTTTTAAGAATCTGGAATCCCGTTATAATTCTCCTAGAAGAATTACCGCTTATTATTTAAACAAGATATTGCAAATTAAAGGCGTTGAATCCACGTCAAATTTTATAAATGTTCATTTCAATGCAGTTAATACTCTAAAAACCTCTGTTAAAGATGGGGATCTAGCGAATTTTCTGCTATTTTTTTTGTGTTACTGCAATCTTGGCTTTAAAATGCAAAATGCTTTTGATTTGCGGGTGAGTTCTGCGATTCCTACTTGTACGGAATTATTCGATTTTCTCACTTTGCAGAGTAAAATTTCAAAACTTCATGAGGATATTAAAAGTGAGCGACTTCTTAAGCCTATTTTGCAACCTTGTTTTAACTTGATTCTAATCAATCCCTAATTGACAAGAATACCCTTTCGGTCTCTAAAAGCAAACGCGATCTAAAGAGTTGTCCGTATTGCGGTGACAATCATATAATTTATGGATGTGCTAATTTTTAAGCTCTGGATATTTCTGGTCGGTTCTCCTCCATAAAGAAATTAGCGCGTTGTTTCAAATGTTTGGGAAATCATACCCAAGGATGCAAATCCGGCGGGACATGCAATATATGTGCTGCGAGTGGTCACCGCACCTTATTACATAAACGATTGATGGTGCATCTTTAGTCGACACGTCTAATTCTGTTGATTCAGGTACTTCCCAGGATGTGGTCCGCACGTATAATGTTTCAAATTCCACAGAAACTAATACTGTATTTCTAGGTACAATACAAGCTCTAGCATTAGATAATAACGGCGATTTTTAACTAGTGAGCAGTGTTTTGGATTCTGGGTCACAAATAAATGTGATTTGTAATTCGTGTGCGTAGCGTTTGGGTCTTCCACGCATTCGCGATTGCCATCAAGTGTGCGGGGTTTCTAATGCAGTAATAAATTCGAAAGGGGCAGTTAGATGCACTATTCGCTCTAACTATTCTAACCATCAACTGAATTTTCTAGCCTCTATATTTCCTAAGATTACTGGAAGTATTCCAGGTTGTACGCTACCCCCTTTAAGTGTATGACAAATTTAAAATTCTCAAACTAGCGGATAAAGGCTTTTACAAATCTCTTTAAGTGGATATCTTATTATGTGCCAAAATATGCTCCCAGGTTCTGTTTTCTAAACGTGTTGGTCTAATACCAGCAAATCCTTTAGCCATTCAGACCATGTTTAGTTATGTACTTTTAGGGCAAGTTACGACACTGAATAATTTAGTTAAGGTTACCTTTCTTTTTATAACGCCTACTTCTATTGACAATGAAATTAAAAATTCTGGGAACCAGAAGAAATAAATACCCCTTCTCAAATCAATCCGGAGGATCTTTATTGTGAATCACATCTCCTCGAAACACACATGTGTAACGAAATGGGTTGTTACGTACTATCTCCCCCTTTTAAGACCAATGTTGAACCTTTGGGGGAGAAATCTCTCGATAGCATATAAAAACTACCTCAACTTGGAAAATCGTTTGTCGCAAAATACACCACATCTACAAAGTTATAACGAATTTCTGCAAGAGTATCTGGCTTTGAGGCATATGACCATCTCTGGAACTCCTGCTAATTATATGTTACCGCATCATGCTGTGTTTAAACTCACAAGCAGTACTACCAAGCTGCTGGTAGTATGCAATTGCTCTGCTCCTGACTTTAAAAAAATATCCCTAAATGAAAGGTTATGTGCGGGTCCCAATCTACAACGTGGTCTTCCGGAAATAATTTGTTCTTTTCGGTTCCATGCGGTAGCTGTTTGTGTGGGCATTCGTATGATGTACCGTCAAATTCTACTTCAACCCTTCGATTGCAGATATCAACACATATTCTGGCGCCCATCTACTCTCAAAAGTGTTCAAGAGTATGAACTTAAACTCTGACGTATGGTCTCTCTCCTTCTGCATTTCTTGCTCAGCGGGTACTTCAACAATTAGTTTCTGACGAAAACAGTTCATATCCGCTGGCAGCATGAGTTCTTATGCATCACACCTATATGGATGATGTGATTTTAGATGAATAATCGTTAGAATCCGCTGAGAAACTTCAACAGGAGCTCATAAATCTTCTTGCTGAGGGGCAATTTTCATTACGTAAATGGTCCAATAATAAATTAGAAATATTACAAGATTTTCCAAAAACTGAGTTAGAAGCCTCTTTAACATTTTCTGATGATGTTAGCTGAATCAAAAATTTTAGGATTGATTTGGAACCCTTTCTTGGATATATTTACTTACCACGTAATTCCGTTTGAAGGCGTCTGTACTAAACGCACAGTTCTTTCTTATATGGCACGGATACTTGATCAAATTGGTTGGTTGACCTAAGTAGTTTTCTTCGTTAAACATTTTATACAACAACTTTGGCTTCAAAGCCTAAACTATATTTACTATATTTATATTTACTATACTTACTCGCATAAAAGCGATTCTAAATAGTCGTCCATTATGTTTTTATCCTTCCGATGCATTAGATTGCTCCGACTATCTTCCCCAGGCTATTTTCTAATTGGAGTGCTTATTTTGAGCTTACCTAAAGTCCAGTTTTTAGAGGACGATAGTTTGCATTCCCTCTGGCAGCGTTTATGCCAACACACTCAGTATTTTTAGCGTCGGTTGTCTCGTGATTATTTAAACACCCTTAGTCAGAGGATTGGGTAGAATCGTGAGACCGCTCCTTTGTCTGTGGGGGACGTTGTATTTATTTCGGGTGTGAACACTTCGCAGTTGTCTTGGCCCGTTGGTCGTATAGAAATGCTCTTCCCTGGCGGTGATGGAGTGATTTGCGTGGCCGCGGTGAAATATCCGAACGTTCAATTAATTCGGCCGGCCAACTAACTAGTGCCTCTTCCTAAGGAATAGGTATTATTGTATATTGTATTTTTTCTCCTTTTTTTTCTAATTTGGTTATTTTTGGCGTTTTTTTTGGCTTTCCCCGAGTATAGGCGGATAAACCGTATTTTACGTCTAGGAGAAAATGCCTGGCCACCCTCCCCCACATTTGTTGTTTTTTGTTTCTCTTTAAAATTAAGTCATTCTTAGATGGGCGGTAGGTACGCGCCGTTTGGGACTCCCCGCACCTCTTTTCCGCGATAGTTTTTGACGTTATTGCGCTCGTAGTTAGTACCGTGCAAGCGAAAATTCCGTACGGACCGCTGGATAAAAAATTCCTCTTTATTATCCCGCTTTCGACTACTAAAATAAATCAAACAGGTCAATCTCCACTTCCTTCACTTCCTATCCACCTACCCTAGACCTAGATAACAATCAGTAAGTGAGTGATTTGCTACCAGAAGCTAAGTTTGGGGTAAGTGATTTGAAACCATTTCTCTCTGTATTGTCACTATATGACAACCCTATACATCGCTATTTTACAGTCCGTTTCAACCACTCTCAGTTGCCATCATAAATTCAATAAGACGGCAACAATCTACGATATCCAAGCAATAAACAAAATCAACACATGATCGTAGGTAGAAATCTATATAGAAATAACTGTAGACATATTTTAAGTAAAATTGGAGATTGTATTTGAAGTAAGGTCGGGATGAAATGTATATCCGAAGCACAGACATTGTAGTATATATTTGAACCCTGCAATATCAACATGTGTTACCAAATCATAAAACACATGGTTCGACGAAACAATCAAAATTAATCTATTTATATTTTACCATCTTTAGTTTAAAAGACAGGTCTAACTAGGCAAAATTAAATCTTACACCCCAGGTAAGACATCTATGATATTATTTTTATTAAAACGTTATGCTTTAGGTAGAAAATACACACCATAGGTAACCTCATCGTGATTTATAGATAAGTCAACAAGGTCTACTTCCGCACTAGCAGTCAGTCAGATATCATAAGACGAACGTTAGACAAATCTTACTGACAACCACAAAATAAAAGAAGAAGTAGGCATTGGAGTGGATAAATGACATTTGTGACATTGGTTCAAATCCACACTAGTTGTGTTTTGAAAGAAGAATCCACCAATCAGAAAATTACAGTAAACGTATTTATTTATACAGCAAAGATAAATAAGAAAACCGTGAATAAATATAGTAATCTTTGTGTCTAGTTTTATTTTCTAGTACAAGAGTAAACATAAATATATATTCAGAATAAAACGTAATTCCTAGCGGTAATAAAATGTGTTTTTAGAGTAATGTAAACACAAGTATTTTATAAAGTGCCAGGCACGTTGTAACATCGCTAGGCCTCGACCAAATGACATATTAAATGCTTAATATTCAAACGGCTATTCGTGGGTTGTGAATTATTTGATAATATATTTATCTGTGTTGCTGTTTATAGCAATTGTTATGTCCATTGAAGTATAAATTCGAGTTAGGTGGTCTCGCAAAATTAATTGCAAAGCTGTTGTCAGTTCTAATAGAAAGCGCAACTTGTCTGTCAGTTTAATGTTGACCGCGGTTCATCCAATTTAATGAAATTGTGATTTAAAGTAAAATTAACAGATTGAATTTGATGGTGAATATTAAATGGTTTCGAATTTACATATTGGAAATTCTGTCGATTGAACGTCAACTGCTGGTTAAAATTTAGGAATCGGTCTGTAATTTTCAGATAAATTTGTATTATACAAACTGCTTCTGTAGTAAAGCAGGTTTTCCTCCTCCATTACTAGCGTCATTGAGATTATTAAACTTGTTGAATTTTTAAATCTAGTTTTGCCCGAGTCTTTCCGGTAGCGCGTTTAACATGTAACTAAAGCCATTTTGTCATGCATTTTCATTTTTACTTCTCTTTTAGCCGGATTATCGTTCCTTAATTTTAGTTTAGCTAAGATAGGTTTTTAACCTCCTGTGGTTTCGCTCATACAGAATTGGTATGGAGATTCGTTCCTGTTAATTTGTAAACGAAGAGGATCAAAAGTTAAACACTTAATATTTCTTTGGTCCCCTAAATATGCAACTAGTTCTGTTCACTATGTATTTTCTACTACCAAGTAAAGTTAAAACTCGTCTTGCTATTGTACAAGTTAAACGTCATAGCCGGTCATTCTCTTCATTATTGTTTTCCTGATAAAACATTGTTAAGTAGAATCAGTACTAGGAAATAGAAATTCAGTGTCTCTTGGTAACTGAGAGACCTCTTCTTAATTCGATTAACAAATTGAATATAACAAACACATTTAATTTTGCACTTCTCAAAGCTAGAAGCATTCACAAAATTAATATACCAATTACAAAAAATATATATTTGCAATAAAAAATATGCATCCTATCAAGCATAAAAAGCAAGCGCTATTTTATTTTTGATTATGTTTAGTGAGATTTTATACCGACTTTAGAATCTTATAATTTAGTGTCTACTTTGGAAAGCATATGCTTGTTCTATCTCTCCGAAAATAGAAAAGTCGATTTTGTACTATCCGTGATGTGCTAAGCTTGTTTTCGCTCAATGAGTGGAAACTTATGAATTGGAAGTTGCTGTTTTGCAAATTTTGGTCTGCCCTTCCTGCGAATTTTACTGGAAGGCGTCAACTACGAGTTCTATCGAACGCTGTTTATTTTAAAAAGCTATTTTATTAGCAGTCTTCTAATACAAAAATACTTCATTTAATATTCCACATTTCAAGTTAAAAAAATAAAGGTACATACCTACAAATCTTGTTGTCATAGCAAGAACGAATTCCTACACGGCCCACTTGAAAAATGTTAGGCGAGCATCTTCTATAGGTCCCGTGTGTGAGACAAGCATATTAATGATCACTATCTTGTTTGAAACAGCAAAACTTCGGCAAAATTCAAAATCTCCAGGTAAAGAAAACTCGCCTCCTGGCCAAAGTAATGCCTTCGAGTGGAGCATTGCAAAATCAAATGTAACGTTATAACAAGATAAACTTCATCGTTAGCAGCTAAAATGAGCAGACAACCTTAGCAGTTAACAGAGCTCTCGAGTTTTATTGTTACAAGAAAGTTTTTGTATTGGATATTCATATTTTTTGCTCTCGCGTTTAACTTATAATAGTACTATAGTACTATAGTACTATACGGCATTAATTTTTCGAATTCGGGGCAATAAAACAAACTCAAGAAACAAAATTTTTTAATGTGCGTTTTGCTTTGATTTTAACAAAATTCGTCTTTAAAATCAAACAAACTTAAATCTCAACCTAATAAATAAAAAATCCGATGAATTAGGATCTAATAAATAATTTCAATAACAATTTCAAAGGTGGTTATAACAAATTTAGACACCTTTAAAATCAAAACCTAATTTCTTTTTAATTAGATAAATATCATAAAAATTAAAAATTCTATATAAATTAAATAAAATATAACTTTTAAGAAAACTTGCACTTCAAATTTCTTTAAATCAAACTTTCTTGTACAAATTTTGTGTAGCAACTAGCAGAACAATTGATAAGTAGCTCTTTAAATAGAACTCCCATATAACATTGTGTGTAATTGAACTAGGCTGTCTATCGAGAAGTCATTTCCCGTACTGCATACCATTAGCGCTAATTAGACCTAATCGTATAATAACTTTATTTGAACCCTTGAGGAAAATTAGCGCTTAAATTCAAACTATAATGTGGCGTTTTAAGTTTAGAGTATCAAAAGTCGGTTCAGTGTTTTTAACGTTGAGTCCTTTGAATGCCGTGACGGTTGTCTGTTCTTTATTGTGCCTAGGATATTTAAAAATCATGATCGTCCATTTAGATGACGAGCCGCTGCCAAGTAGGAAGAGGGGAGACAGGACGGAGTCCGTAAGGACATAGGCCTATATTTGATTTTCCAATGCTCCACCAGAAGGCACTACATTGGAAAAGAAGAGAGTAGAGTAGTTATTCCCATATCAACTACGCCACGGAGTCGCATTTCATACACACATATTTTTGGTTGTTCTTTCCTTTCTTTAGTTTTGTCTTCATGTTTTGGATCTTGTACTATTTGTTAAAGTTTTTTATTTTAGTGTTGTTGCTTCGTTCTCTTTACTTCACATACTTTTCCCTTTTATTTAGCTGGTTTTCTTACTGCTAGTTTTTATAATGATTTAATTAAAGTTTTCTATTCACTTCCTGTAGTATGCGCTTTCTGGGGCGGCTCCGTGGCGTAGTGGTATATGTGTGACTAATACGCCCAAAATCCCGTGTTCGAATCCCGACACGGTCCGCTTGAAAAATGTTAGGCGAGCATTTTTCACAAAAATACACCCTCGTTCGGATGAGAAGTAAAATGCAGGTCTTGTGTGAGTGTAGTCACGCACGTAAAAGATTTCTACCTTGCTTGGAACAGCAAGGGTTCGGCAAAATTCTAAATTTTCCAGGATAAAAACTCGCTTCCTGGACAATATAGTGTCTTCGGGTGGAGCGTTGGAAAATCATATGTAAGGTATGAAGGAGCATTGGAAAATTACATGTAAGGTATGTGCTTTCTAGACGGCACCGTGGCGTAGTTGGTATGTGTGTGCCTACTACGCCCAAGGTCCTGGGTTCGAATCCCGACACGGTCCGCTTGAATAATGTTAAGCGAGTATTTTTTACAAAAAATACACCCTAGTTCGGATGAGAGGTAAAATGGAGGTCCCGTGTGAGTGTTGTCACGCACGTTATAGATCCCTACCTTGCATGGAACAGCAAGGGTTCGGCAAAATTCTAAATTTTCTAGATAAAAAAACTCGCTTCTGGCGAATGTAGTACCTTCGGGCAGAGCATTGTAAAATCACATGTAAGGTATGTGCTTTCTTGACGTGTCTTCTTTTTTCGGAAACCAAAGCTTGGTCGACTTTTTGACCTAGTTAGCTATTATTTTCTTCCGTTGTTTGTTCAATACAATACTTTGTTACCACAGCTTCAAGTAGCTCCATTTTTCTATCCAGCATTCTCGTCGTTCCTCTGCATGCTTTGAGGATTCACAGTTATTCTCGTTCTGACATGTTCCGTTGGTATTCCATATCGCTCCTTTTCTTACTTTTTGCGAAAAAGCAATTTCTTTTCTCGAAGTGGAAAACTGTATTATTTCTTTACCAGATATATCCGTCCTCCAACGATTTTTGCCGTGTTAGGCATTCCATCTTTGTTGTTGGTGATCGCTACTATATACCTTTCATTTTTGCTATATCTCTTTACACTTCTTGACATCGTTCGGTGTACTGGTCATTCAAGCCGGATAAAAATTTTTTTTATTTTTGAGTTTTATTGTAGTTTTTTAAAACTAATTTTCATTTGGTTCTGCCTGTTAGTTTATATTGGACTTTGAACCGTATATAAAACGTTTTTTTGTTTCTGGTCTTGTTTGGTTTTTAAAACGAATTTTTTTTTGTTTTTTTATTAGTGTACTGCCTGCTCCATTGCTTCTGTTCCCTACACCAACAATTTAATTTTGCTGGGGGAGTACCGTTTCTGCTTCGTTCACCACTTAATTAAGTCTCGCTATTCTTATTGTACTCATACGAATTTTCATTAACAAGTATCGATTACCTTTCAAATTGAAATGTTTACCTATTTAAGCACCCCCTAGAGATTCTATTAAATATTTGGTACAAAGTTAAGTACGTTGAATCTATTCTATTTTTATAACGTGCTAAACCTAATGTAGGGAAATTAGCTTTGGTTATCAAAGGGTTAAAATTCTTATCTAATGGGTTCGTTGAAATAAGTTTGGAACGTGTTCTTTGTCAAACACCTGCGTTTCGTAAATAAATACGTTTAATGTGTTTGCTTTAAAGTGGGAAAACGTTGGTTATCAATACAGTTACCACGAAATACTATTAGCGCGTTAAAACGCGATATTCCGTTATCAAACAAGTGTTCACGGACACATATGGCGTACAATAAAAACTGCTTATCTGCTTATCTTTTCCTAGTAGTATTATTCAAAATAATAAATTTTAATGATTTTTATACAAGACATAGGCCACCTGTTATACACTTAAGCTACATAACACTGTAATGTGAGTTGTAGGTATGCCTAACAGATTAAACATACGTTGTTTTCAGGCAGACACGTTTTATGTTGAATCGAAACTATTTGTTTACCTAATTAGGTTTCTCTGCAGGTGGTGTTTTGAGATTGCTTTGCAGATTGTGTTTTAAGAATACTTTGCAGGTGGTTTTGTTAGTCGATGGAACATATTTTTAAAGAGAAAGCACGTTACCATCTGGTGACTATCTCGACCTATATATACAGGTTGAGCGTTAGAAGAAATTCAATCCTATGCAGCGTCCTTTCACGGAAAGTGACCTGAAAATTCGCGATGGTACTTACAATGCTTTTATTAAGAAGCATTGCTTTGCTTAGATTTTGTAAAGAGGAAAATTAGTTAATGTTCTTTAACCAGTAAAAGTGTCATAGAAGTATCCGGTCTGTTGACAATTGTAGGTAAGCATTTTCAGATTTGTTGCGATGGTACCAGAGGCAGCCTGGTGATGTACGATAGGGTACATTTTGAGCAAATAGTCCACTGGGAAGGCAGCTACTTCTTTTTGGTACGCAACAAACTTAAGGCAGGATACTCTGTTTCTTTGTCGATGCTTTATATGAAACCTGGTTAATTCTTTTTTATGTTTGATAACTACACCAGGGTTCTAATTTTTTTCTTACACGAGTTATGTATCCCCCAATTTATATATGTATAACGAAATAGAATTTATTAGGAATTATTAGAAATTGTTAAAGAAGTTATTAAGTATACGCGACAATGTAAATTCAAGGATAAACCAGAATGGTTATTGAAAGTTCACAAGCAAGTTGCGAGAACGGATGCAGTACATTGTATTCCAGACAGTAAGTGATAGTGCAGATGCAGGTCACAGACGGTTAGGAAACCGCAATAACCTAGAAATTAAGATTGTTACATGGTATAATGAATTGAGTTAAGAAATAAGGAGACACGAGCTCTGCAAGTTCCCACAGACATGTGAGAGGCAGGGACAACGTAAATACCCCGGGAGCCCTAAGATCATCAGTCAGTCTTGAGTATTAGAGCTTTAACATTGCCGTTTTCTTAGGCTATTTACCCTAATATTAAACTACAATTATTATTTAAATTTTGACTTAGAGTATTTTAAATCAGTTTGTCAAAATTCAATTGTAATTTCTGTTTAATCAAATCGATTGTTACAAAGTTTTTAGAATAGGTTTTTAAAAAGACCGCTACCAAGGCCCGACACGTAACTGGCGCAGCTGTACGGATTCAGAAAGGCACTATGAATCCAAAAATCGGAGAACTGGTGACCAATAATTTCCAATCCCAATTCTGGAAAAAAAAACAAAGTTGGACTAGGTACAAGAATCGACCGAACACTAAGAAACAAAACGTGGACGAAGTACAAAAATCGACCAAGGCCACAGCCAGAAAACAAAAGAAATCGACAATGAAAATTATGTAAGTTCATTTTCCTCATCCAATTTATTCTTTTTAGATATTTATTAATGTTAGCTAATAAAAAAATTTTTTTTATTATTATTTTGTGTATGTACAGATTATTTAATTATTGCAATTTGTGCCATTTTATGAAAATAATTTAGTAAGAGAAATTATTTTCAAACACGAGAATTTATTTTAAGAGAAATTATTTTTATGAAGAGAAATTTTTTATAAATACAAGAAATTATTTTTAAACCAAAAGAACAGAAAAGACGCATTTATATACCCAATTATTAGTACAATTATTACAAATTATTAATACGAAACAAAACGAATTACATTCAGCAAGTCAGAAACAAGAAATACCACGCAACTAAATTTTTATCATTTTATCACCGAAAGCTTATAGAAACGAATTACTCAAAACTTAATTTTTATCAAAGTCTATAACTAAACACCTAGAGTATAACTTTAGTAAGATCTTTGCAACCTTATTATTAAATCAACTCATTACAAGTTTATTACAAATTTATAGCGCGATTATTACACGAATTATTACCGGAAACAATTAATTTATCATCTACAGTACTAAAATACTTCAACACAAAAGTAAAGTAAAGTTATACAAAAGCATTACGCAATTTATTTAGATTCATCACTAGACTGAAAATAGAAACCTATCAATAGACTAAAACTTATAATTTAAACAATTAATTGTATAAATTATAAAAGAAAACTTTGATGCAACTACTGTAACGAAACGGTAGACCAAAAACTTGCAACTCTATATTTATACATTCAGGGTAACTAGACAATACAATTGAAAGGAAGCATTCTTATGCATTTATCAATTACAACACCTACGGAGACAAGATAATTAAAGCAGACTCAATTAATCAGCGGACTGAAATAAAATAATATCATAACTAGCGCAACAAAAAGTACAAGGTACAGCGCAATTATTAAAATAAATTATTAATTTACATAAAAACCTTTCAAAAAATTAAAACCCGCGGCATCTTTAAAATCCACAAAGTATAAATAAACGAATTCAAGGCTACAGCAACCATTACCAAGCACAAATCTCGCAATTTAATTATAATATGGTAATAACTACGTATAAAAAATAAGTAAAGCAACCTTTTAAATAACCCAACACAATCCAAACTGAAAATTAACAAACCAAACTAAAAAGTAACAGTACAAACTGCGAAATAAATCTCAATTTTTACAGAAATTTGAAATTAATTAAAACCGAAAGTAACTATTAATTATTAGAACAACCCTTAACAATCATGAGTTCAGATAGGAAAATTTACCTCGAAAGAATACACCAATTCAACAAAAAGCAGGCATTATCAGTAAATTGCATTACCGCGTGCGAAGTATTTTTGAAAAACTTTTACAAACCAGGAGATAACGAAAGAAATGTTTTATTTTTACGCCTGTTAATAAGTAAACTGACCGGACGCTAATAGCCAGACGAAACGATATAGAACAGCTGGAAGATTTTAAATACATATTAATAGCATATTTTGGTGACCAACGCAACATCAAATGCCTGATTTACGAGACCTAATAAACCTAAGAATGTAAAGTGATAAATCTCCATATCAATTGGAAATGAAATGCCAAGACGTAAGAAGTTTAATTTTAACAAAATTAAATATCGAATAACCCTACCAAAATATCCGTCTACTAAGGACAAAAATGTATGAAGAAATGGCACCAGACACCTACATGAATGCACTACCAGAACAACTATTGCATAAAATAAGATTCCAACATCCTCAAAATTTAGAAGAAGCAATGAACATGATCATAATAGAAGAAAAAGTAATGTACTATCAAAACAGATTATATAACACCGATGCGAATAAAAGTTATTTACCAATAAAAACCATACAAGCCGCGAGACAAACAGCCACCCAACCAAAATTCACTCCATTTAACGCGCAATCAAATCAACCGCCAATCAACAACCCAAATTTTAATAACACAAATTTTAACAATCAATTTAAATAATATCCAAGACCATCATTTAACTCAAATTTTACAAAACCCGCATTTCCACCAAGATTTAACCAAAACATAAACCAACAAAGACCAGCATTCAGCGCAAACCCCATTAGAAATACACCGATTATAAATAATAATAACAACTCTAACAGTTATTACAAACCAACTCCTATGGATACCTCATCTGGTAACACCAGACAAAACACAAAAATATCGTAAACCCGAACAAGCCATAACCAAAAACAAAACTTTACCTCCGAAAAACTGTTTCATCAAGAAGTAGAAAAACCTAACGATGAATCCAATTATTTAGAAACTTACGAGCATAACGAACCGTGTGAAAACTATGAAAAGGACAACGAAGAAAAAGCGTGCTCAAATTTTCAGATAAACCAATTTATAAACGACCAAACGTAATCAATTTAAATAATATCATTCTACAAGTATTGCCATATATAGAAATACCCCAAGCAGAATTTAAATTGCTAATCGATACCGAATCCTCAAAAACACTAATTAGCCCCCGAACCGTAAAAAACATTATTTAGATTTTGTAGAGAGAGAACCCTTTAAAATTAAAACAGTCCATAAAACGATTCTACATCAATTCATAGCTAATATACCCCTACCAAAAACATTCAATGTAAAAATGAAACATAAATTTTGCATTTTTGAATTCAACGATAAATAAGGTGGTCTAATAATAATGGACCTTCTAAGAAAACTAGGAGACAACATTGACATAAAAAAACCGTTTATTAAGGACAAAACACGGGCAAATCCCCCATTAAATTTCAAAATATCTAAACCGAGCAAAAATACACGATAGAACTCCGAACAGAGAAAAAATTAAAATCCCAGTAAATTCCAAAATCGACGTAGGAATTATAAACCACATAACATTTCAACAAGAAGTAGAAGCCCCCACCGCAATAGTATAAATAAAAGACAATTATGCCACTACAATAATTCTAAACTCAAATAACTACCCCGTACAACTATCCCTAACAAACCCAACTAACGTATAATAATTAAATTTTAACGAAATGGAAATTGACGAAAATTTAGAAAACGATTACAACCCCGTAGAACATGACAAAACGTTAAGAGAAATAACATTCGCTTCAATACCAACATCAATAAAGAAGAGGAAAGTTCAATTAAAAACTTATGTTTTGAATGCCACGATATACTCCATTGTGAAGGAATACCCTTAACCTTTTACCAATACAGTCAAACACAATATCGAACTAACAGATAACAAACCAATTTTTACAAAGGCATGCAGATTACCTCAGGCAAGCCAAGAAAAAGCCGACAGACAAGTAGCAGATTTATCAGAACAGGATATTATACAATACTCAAACTCACCATAGAGCAGCTCCGTATTAATAGTACCGAAGAAATTAGACACCTCAAGCAAGAGAAAATATCGAATGGTAATAGACTACAGAAGCTAAACGAAAAAACGGTAGATGACAAATACCCACTACTCAATATCACCGAGATCTTAGACAAATTAGAAAAGTGTCAATATTTTTCTACATTAGACCTCGCATCAGGATATCACCAAGTAGAAATGGAAGAGAAAGACACGGCGAAAACCGCACCTAGAGGACATTACGAATATAAACGAATGCCGTTTGGACTGAAGAACGCACCCGCTACCTTTCAACGAGTCATGGACAATATATTACAAGGAATACACAATGAAAAATGTGTTGTGTACTTAGACGACATCATAGTATACTCAACATCATTTGTAGAGCACATAGCAAGACTAAGAGAAGTATTTGAAAGAATACGAAAAGCACATTTTAAAGTGAAACTAAATAAGAGCAAATTTTTACAGTAAGAAGTATCATTCTTAGGACTCGGTGGTTATTACCGCAAACTCATTAAGGGTTACGCACAGATAACCAAGCCCCTGACAAATTGTTTAAAAGGAAATAAAATTAAACACACCCTAAAATTTATTAAAGCCGTAGACAAAATCAAATGTATACTCACGAAACACCCTGTATTAGAATACCCAGACTTTTCAAAACCATTTATATTGACAACAGACGCATCAAATGTAGCACTAGGCGCAGTATTAAGCCAAGGAAAAGTAGGTAGCGATAAACCAATCAGCTACGCATCCAGAACCCTAAATGAGACCGAACAGAAATATAGTACAATAGAGAAAGAATTATTAGCCATAATTTGGCAACGAAATATTTTAGATCATAACTTTACGGACAAAAATTCTATATATACACCAACCATAGACCATTACTATGGCTATGCAAACTCAAAAAACCAAACTCAAAATTACAACGATGGAGAATCAGACTAAAAAGGTACGATTACGAAATTATGCATAAAAAAAGAATTTATAATAATAAAGCAGACGTCCTGAGTAGAATACAGCTCAACGCACTAGAAACGGAATCGATTATAGGAAACGTAGACGAGACAAAAGTAAGAAAAGACCCAAAAAAAAATAGATACCATACATTCAACACAGAATGAAGGGCCAAAAACCGCAATTAAAATTTTAAACGAAGCAGTTGATATAAAACCAAATCAATTTATAATTACCAAACTTTTAACTAACCCCAATCCCGTAAAATATACAAAAATAAACAACAAGAAAATATACCAAATTCAAATAACCAAGGACGATAACGAGGAACAAATAATTAAAATTCTAAAAGAATACACCCCCGAGAAAAAACGATTTTACTTTTATTTCAACACCCAACATTTACATAAACGATCTACAGAATTGTACGCTAAATTATTCAATAACACCGGCCCTGAACTTATTCGATGCACAAGAAAATTAATAACCTTAGACGGCCCTGACGAAGTAAACGACGTAATAGGAAAT
The DNA here is from genome assembly GCA_036346225.1 of Platerodrilus igneus. NCBI lineage: Eukaryota > Metazoa > Arthropoda > Insecta > Coleoptera > Lycidae > Platerodrilus > Platerodrilus igneus. The sequence goes on along the minus strand of JARFIW010000881.1, from coordinate 2,140,302 downwards.
CAACTCGAAGGCAAAACCAACCAGCGTGTAATTAGTGAAACATTAAAGCAACTTATAAGACGATATTATTTTAAAAATATGAAAGAGTTAACCACAGATTTTATCAACCAATGTGAACTATGCGACAAGGCAAAATACGACAGGACACCCTCAAAGAAATTGCTTAATGTTAAGCAAAACACCTTACAAACCTTTTCAAAAATTATGTGCCGACACTCTAGTAGTAGAAGCACAAAACTTTTTAACCATTACAGCTGCATTTACCAAAATAGGCCAAGCAATACCCATCACTTCAAAAAATAGCATTGACGTAACACAAGAATTTTTACAATGCTTTACATTTTATGGTACATCCGAAACAATAATTTTAGATAACGGCAGCGAATTTAGAAGTGAAACGATATACAACACTTTAGAACTCCACAAAATAAAAATTCATTCATAACTGAAAACCACCCAGAATCGAACGGATTAATCGAAAGATTACATTCAACCCTGTTAGAACAAATTAGACTACTAAAATTAACTTTCACGAAGGAATACATCACCAATTTAATGTCATACGCACTAATCGCGTACAACAAAACAATCCACTCAACAACCAATTTTACACCCTTAGAATTAACATTAGGACATTTAGATTCCCGCAACCCTTACGACATCCACTATAGCAAAGAAGTATATCAGCAGTATACCAAAGACCACAAAGAGAAATTAAAATTTTTTTTCCGATAAAGTAAAGGATAAATTAGATAACCAAGACGCAGAACGTTATGACAACGCAATACAACAGCTAATTGAAAACTAGAACGATATAAAAACCATTGGTAGCAACCAAATATCTCTAACCCAATGAACTATAATAAAATTCAACAAAACAATAAAAAGCTAGTAAGAAATCAAGACAGTATAGCCAATAGAATACAAACTCTTGAAACTAACATACAAACTACCATGTTAGGAATACGATACTTAATTAGATTCAATACAATATTCACTCAAATAATATCAACCCTTACTTTAATCTAACAAATTTTAGCCACATTAGAAAATGTTGTAACATTTGTAAAATTAAATATACTACACTCTAGTAGCATACAACCAACTGACTTATTAAAAGAATTATTAAGAATGAGATCATTTATAACTAATAGTAAATTACCCTTTGATGTAATAGAATCAAACATTCTTATATTTGAAAAAATAGCTATAGTAAAACGCTATGTAAAGAATAATGAAATAACGTTTTTAATAGAAATCCCAATAGTAGACAATAACAAATATAATTACTATCATTTATTTTCTTTTCCAATGAAAATTACCAGCATGTATCAAGTTATCATACCCAAAACCAAGTTCTTATCCTTAAATGAACTAATATATGGTTACACAAATGAAAAATGTAACGAAGTCACACCAAATCAATATTTATGCCGATCGTAAACAACAAACTATTCAAGAAGACAGCCCTTGCGAAGTACAATTACTAAAATTTTCAAATCATTACGAAAACTGTGAAGCAAAACCCATACAAATCACAAATATAAAAATTCAGAAAATTACCGAAAACAAATGGATTGTCATAGTTTCAACAGAAGTAATAGCAACCGTACATTACAATCAAGACGAGATTAATTTAGCACTAACCGAAAGCAAAGTAATTACTCTTAAAGAAGGCTGTTATTTGAAATTGGAAAACGAAATAATCACAGTATATCAAGACCTCACAGCAATCAAGAGTCTCGCAAATTTACCAGAGCTGCAATTCAAAAACAACGCAAACCGAAGATGAAGAAATAATCAAGAAACCCATGCAACTACAACACCTAGACTTAGACGATCCCAACCACGCCATGAAAATATTGGACAATTATATAGAACACTTGAGTGAGCTAAAAGTACCAAAATTACACTATGACAATATAAGCGTTTGGACAATTGTATTAATCTTTTTAATTAATTTATTAATCATGTATGTATTTTACAAAATGTATATTAGGTATAAGAATAAAGAAAAAGATTTTAGACTTAAGGAAACGAAGGTAAATAAAGAAACTGTGATGTGCTCTTAGGGACAATGAATTTTAAACAATGAATTTTAAAAATTAAGCAAAGAAAACCTTAATTTTTTATTCACGTCGGGGGGAGTTATGTATCTCCCATTCTATATATGTATAACAAAATAGAATTTATTAGGAGTTATTAGAAATTGTTAAAGAAATGATTAAGTATATGCAACAATGAAAATTCAAGGATAAAGCAGAAAGGTTATTGGAAGTTTACAAGCAAGTTGTGAGAACAGATGCAATACATTGTATTCCAGACAGTAAGTGATACTGCACGTGCAGGTCACAGACGGTTAAGAAACCCCTCGGAAAAGTGACGGACAACAAAACCTTCTTTGTAGTAGCAATCCTCGCCGAGGAAATGATTCTAGGTAAATCTTAACTTCAATGCCAAAAAATGGTAATGGATTACAAACTAGGTTCCATACATTTCGGAGCACATAGCCTTAGGACGCCTTACTGGAACAGAACGGTGACGCCGGTTACCGCCAACAGGCCACATACGCTCACTGCCAATCACCAGTTTCCAGCTGAATTTTTGCCCAGCAGCCTTCAGGAAGAATTCCAACCAGCCTATTACCACTAGACACCGAACCATGCAGACCACGGACTAACCACGCAGCCCTCGCCGATCTGCCCAATTTCTACAAAGCGCACAACCAGAAAGGCATACCTGTAGAAGGATGTCCCAAGAACAGGTACCCTTTCAATTACAACTATCCCACCCAGTAGCAGACGACAATGGAAAGGTCCGACGCCGCCACACAACGGTGACGCCCATCACCACCAACAGGCCACCCACGCCAACTGCAACTAACCAGTTCGCAGACGAATTCTTGCCCAGCAGCCTTCGAGAGGGATTCCAATCAGTGATCGATATGCCAATACAACCAACTACCACAGCCAGTACCAGCCTATTATCACTGGACACCGAAACATGCAGACCACGCAACCCGCGTCGTTCTGCCCAAATATGCGCAAGGCGCACAATCAGAAAGGCATACCGTGAATAGAGGTCCTAAGAACAGGTACCCTTTCGACCACAATCATCTCACCCAGCAGCAGGCATCATGGAGAAGTCCGATGCCGCCGCACAAAACGGAAACGCAAACGCCGCAATAGGCTCAGATATTTTGACAACAAGGACCCCGTCGCATCCTCGCAACAACCTAGCTATGCTACACTCTTCAACGAGGGGGTTGTTGACTATATCACCATGCCCGAACGGAACACGGAAGAAACTAAAAAATCTCTGTGGAATATATCAAAGTATACGAACTGAACACAGAACAAATTAAGAATTGCAAAAATTTCCAACTCATTTTTTGTGGTACCTAAAAATCAGTACGCTCCTTGGTCAAACAAAATTTGAAGATTCTTTTACATTCGAAAATTGAAACACAATTTCATTGGTTAAAGACATCAACGTTTTTCAACAGAAGAAGCATAGGAAATGGAAGTATATAAATATAATTACAAATTCTCTGATAGACATTTCTTAGAGCTCCCCATAGTCTAAAGAATCAACTCGCAGTGCTCCTCATAGCCTACTAACACTTCAGCGAGCAGAGCTCTCCATAGCCTGCTATACTTCAGCGCGCCGTGCTCTCCATAGCCTGCGTAATCTCCGACGGTGACGCAGTCCGCCGTCGTACCTAGGGCACGTCACTATAATTCATCAATCAATAGTTAATAAACTTTAGATGGGCGTTAGGCTCCGTTCCATCCATCACCGACAAGTCGTTATTGCGATTGCGTCTGTCAACTCTACCTCCAGGACAACACCCCCGTAGAGTTTAACGGCGACGCACTCGACGAAGCCTAAGGCACCACTATCACGACGCCTTTCAAAGGGTTCCGAAGATCACCGAAGACCTCCGAACTCCTCCAAGCTGTGCATACTTCCACACAAAACTGCAAATATATTCTAACTATCGCTATTCAAGTTCCTACTGGGTCTCACAAATAAAATCCAAAGTTTTCTGAAGAGTTTCGAAGACAACCGAACAATTCTGAACCTCTCTATGCTTATATATAATTATGTTCAATTAATAGTTTTTAATTTCATATCATAATTCTTTGTAACTTCACGTTGTACCACCAGTAAAATACGAAGCCTTCCAATGAGTTCCGAAGACCGCCAAAGATGTGTAGATCTCTTCAAATTGTAAATATTTTCTAACTACCGTTATTCAAGTTCCTACTCGGCCTCACAAGCAAATTCCGAAACCTTCCGTAGAGTTTCAAAGACAACCGAAGACTTTTACACTGTATAGACATTCATTCAATAAGTGTTTAAGTTTTACTTGGTTCCACAAGCAACCACGAAGCTTTCCGAGGAGTTCCGAAGATTACCGAAAACTTCCGAACTGCTACAAACTGTTAAAATCATTCAATTTCAACTATTTCATTCCTATTTTGATGTATTTATGAAACTTATAATTATTTTTGCTTATACTTATTAAACAAATAATCAAGCCAAGCCTACATACTTTCAGATACCGCCCACTCAAATGATAATACGGCACTCCATTTGATTTTCCAATGCTCCATCCGAAGGTACTACATTGACTAGAAAGCAAGTTTACGTCCCTGAAGATTTTGAATTTTGCCGAACTTTTGCTGTTCCAAGCAAGGCAGGGATTTTTAGGTGCATGACGACACTAACACACGGAACCTACATTATACCCCCCATCCCAACATTTGTCAAAAAGATCCGTGTCGGAGTTGGAACCCGGAATCTTGGGCATAGTGGTTACACGCATAACAATTACGCTACGGAGCTGCCTTGTACACAACGGCAACCAAACAGAATGTGTAGTAACCAAAATGGGAATATTATGTGGCACAACCAAATAAGCATTAGTTCAAAGAACCTAAAATGCGGAGGTAATATATCCGACTAAGAATGTGCGTCAAAATCCGGGATTTTAAAATTAAAATTTCTATTTAAAAAATCTTATCCTTCAATTACCTACCGGTCACATAAAAATAAAAAGCACGTTTTTCACAATAAGTTTTGTAGCTGTCCGATTGCGTTTATATTATTACCATAGAAACACCTATGCAAACCAACACTTGAAAATATAGTGACAAAGATGGGAAGAGTAATTCCGAATTTAATTTAAAGTAGCAATATTCAGAATATTCTTGACTAAATCGGTAAGAAAAAATAAAAGTTACAAAAATTAGTGGTAATTGTTGCAAAATGTTGAAACTGGGTTGATGTGCTTGTCACACACTGCATTCTTGTATTTCCCGCAGTTTATGTGGGTTTTTCGTTTTTGTTACAGTTTTTAGGTTTGGCAATAGCCGGTAAACTTTAAGCACACAGTTTGATTAGCGCACCACAGTATAGGATTTACGGGTAGTCTCGTCCCCTACCACCGCCATTTTTTACACTCACACCACTTCCCTTTTACTTCCCACCAGGCTCCTCTCTACTTTTCAACTACGCTACGCTACACTATCGAGGAAGTCGAAATTATTAGTTGCTCATCTCGTATTACTGTTAAATGCGCAGATTCCATTTTAATTTAAAGATTAACTTAAGGGTGTATATAATTAGGATGATTATCGATGCCTGCTACAAAGGGTAATTGCATCATTAAAATTTACTGGCGTAATTGCTTAAAGTGATTTACAAGTACCATAATTAAACCCAACAAACTAGTAGAATACAAATTCTCATTAATGAAGAAATAGTGAAAGTTATTAAATGTGTTATGCACACTTTCTTAACAGTTAAAAATGTATTAAATATATAATACGTCATATTTTATGTGTTTAAACAGCTGAATCGGGAATTTTCATTTTTTTAAATAATTGTGAGTAATTGCCTCACACTTACATCTTCTAGGTATTGGTTTGAATGACAAACAATTATTTCCAACAATATCAAATAGTTTGCATTATTGATATCATCACATAAATAATTAATAGCTCAATACTTGCTCTCCCGTACGATGTAAACCCGTTCTTCTTATGTCGCATGTCCAGTTACATGGGTTATATCATATAAAAAATTATCACAAAATTTTTGAAAACCCTTACAATTCAATTCTTTTATTAACAGGGTAATCTCACAAATTTAATAGTTTGAAGTACTCGTAATCAGGTAATACAATAACATTTCGGTTTTTATCAATGTGCAAATTAAATGAATTCGCTTATTCAAAATTGTTTAGCACGCATTTACTTTTATTAATAGCGGTAAACAGCTGTAAATTGAAATCTCGATCCAGTTGTAATTCTACATTATCCATCCCATTAGCTAATCCATTTTATCTGAGGTTTCTTGAGTCTCGAGCAAATTGTTCAATTTGAAATTCTACTCGAAAAGTACAAAAGGTTTTTCATTTGCCGTACCTGTGTTACTGTAGAATTCGCAGACATACCACTACAGCAAGTAACTTGAATAATAGGTTAAAAACAACCATATAAAGCTAACCCAACTTCTACGAAATGGTGGTGAGAATTTGGTGGAAAATCACCTATTGCATAATTTGTTTTACCTACTAGTTTGTTGAGATCTAATTGCAGCACTCTTACATCACTTCTGACGTCAACACAAGCAAAATCCATTATTTTTTTAATTTGTACCTTGATCAACGATGTATAGTATACTGAAGTTTGAGGATGTTCTCATTTGTCTTATATGCTGGTGGTCAAGCGTATGCAGTACAATCTTGGGTATATAATTTTAACTTTCAAACATACATTGAGAAGGTGTAGTTATTTGTTTATTACATTCATCAAATAAAAGAAATCGTTAAATTATAATGTTGAACTAATAACATTGCTTGGAAAATACCTTCGAATTCCGTACTGATTTGTTTAAACACCACTTAGTAAACGATTTTAAACACTTCCAAACGATATTTTGATTAGATAGCTTGTTACGTATGGTTTTTAATTATAAAAAATTATAATACTTTGCAAAGGAATACATAATGAGGAAAAGTTTAATGATAAAATCTCTAAACCATAATAACTTAGTTTAAAATTCAAACCAATGCCCAAGTCTTCCATCTCCTTTTCTAATCAATATTTGGATACATGGAGACGAACGAGATTTTTGAATTATGAAATGCATCGAAGTTTTTATACAAATCGTTGATTACATAGACAGCTAATAGAAGTTTTGGAGTTTTTAAAGTAAAGCAGTTGTTAATGTGCAAGATATTATTTTGCTATACTATTTTCATACTGAATCTAAATCCCTTTCAAAATACAGATGATTATTTCTTATAAATTAAAAATATCCTGAGCAAATAACAATGCATGTACGTTTCTCAAAACAAGCGTGATACATATTTTTTATTTCTCTAGCGTTTGAAACTGCAATAAGTTTTTGAAACATCTTCGGGAGACGTTGAATATATAAAATGCCGAATTAGACGATGCGCGAAAAAATTAATGGGTACTTACTCTGTACATGTATAATTTTTAAATTTCATTGGTCTTTAAATTACTCCATGAGATTGAAGTGTATTGTTATATTGTCATAGGTTTTCCGCGTATATGTTTCAGAATCTTTGTACTATTTTTCAAAAGAAAATCAACGATTTAAACTATAATTTACTGAAACTTTAACCATTAAAATCACGCACAAGAATTGATAGGAAAAAACAAGTCCTTGGTCTTAAAGTATAATTATATTGTTGCAGGTTGTCACTAATAAAGTTTAATTTTCAAATTTGTTATTTCAAAAAGAAATTACTGATAATAGAGCAATTAAAATTACATACAAGAATTGGCAGGAAAAAGGCTTTCGGTCTGCGATTATATTTATTATGTTATCGCTTTTCTTAATGAGATTCTTCAATATATAAACCCCTGATACCACCTAAAAAATTATCAGCTTTTTATATAACAGGTCCAACGTAAAAGTGAGTATTTAAATTCGCCTATTTGCAGAAGAAAATTGTAAGTAGAAGCATGGATTACAGTCATTTAAGTGACAGTACGTACCGTTATCCATACATCCATTTTGAAGACCTAATCGTTAGCAAAAAATATAAGATTTTGCAAGCAGAATTACTCAAAACAAAATTTGATGATTGTGTGCTGTTTAAAACGGAGAATTTTAAATGTATATTACTGCAAGGATACTTTTATTATCTCCAGGCAGATGGAATTAAAAATCTAAATAACTGTATTGATGTAAACGACGACATCTGTTTAAATAGTACGGGTGTGACAGGAACTACTGCTAATATACAATTGTTAAATAATGTGTAACAAAAAAATATTGTTAGATGCTGCAAAAGATGTATATTTTAATATAGTTTATATCGTTTGTCTTCTTAGTTGTAATAAGATTGTATATAGATAGAATGTAAGTTTATACAATTTCTAACAATCTTGTTTACAGTTATTAATATACAGGGTGTTTTTTTTAAGTGGGAGGTCACCTGTATATGGAAGACCAATGGTAGAAAGAAGCTGGAAATTTGCACTAGGGGGTTATCCAATGTGCCCTACACGTCTAAAATAGTTTCGGTACGTTAGCACTTCCGGTTATACCGGAAGTAGGTATTACTATCGTTATTTTAAATAGAACACCCTGTATATTTATGCATTTTCGAATTCCTTGTCGAATTGTATGTAAATTTTTGTAACACAACCATACCTCTATCTAATGCCGTTTTCGAGATATTTTGACTTTTAGTAGATTTTTGACATTTGCACGCTGTCACATAAATTGGAATAACTAGAAATTGAACGAACTTACAAAATTGTTTTTTTGCAATCACAATCATAATACTTGATATTATTTCTACGTGCAAAGAAAATTTGATTACAATGTACAGGGTGCTAGAAAATTCATTTTATAATTTGACTAATCAAATGTCAAATATTCCGTTTTTTTTAAATGGAACCTACCATATTTTGTTATATTAATCGATTCTATGGAAAAAAATACCTTAGGTATGTAATTACAACAATCCATTTATTGTAAGCCGTTTTTGAGTTATTTGCATTAAAAGAGAAAATGCACTAGTTCAGTAACATAATAACATTTGCTACTATCAAGTAGCTTTTGTCCGATACATTAACAAAAGAATAATTGGTTATTTTTACGAAACGTCAAATGTAGATAATTCTACGCAGATTGCAATTCCCGTACTGTAGTTATTTATGAGGGTTAATCGAAACTTTACAAATCAAGATTATCTCAAAATGATAATTATTTATGGCGAATGTAATAGATTTCTTCGAAGAAATGGCGATATTTTTCATCAAATATTTTGTTATATTAATCAATTCTATGGAATTAATATCTTAGTACTTAGAAAGCAGGAAATGCTTTTGCACATTTTAGTTGCCAACAATGGCAGCGCAAGAACATTTTTTGAAAAATAATGTATAAAAGCTACACAAACATGGAACAATGTATTTCATCTAACAATATTTTACCTAAAGAAAAATAAATAAAAATATAAGAGGTTGTTTATAAATGTTCTATTTGGCGGCCATTTTGATCCAAGCATTTTAAAATGCGTCTTTTAAACTCTTCATTTGTTGCCTTTTGTATTTGCTCTGGACTTAAAGAATTTAGAGCATTTAATACTCGTCTTTGCAATCTTCCTCAGTAGTAGGAGCGTAGGAGAAGACCGTATCTTTTACATACCCCATAGAAAAAATCCAATTTCTAAATATCGTTCCCCTGTAAAAGTATTCATCGAGAAGAAAAAGAATTACTAAAACAATATGTACTTTACCGTTTAAATTTTCCTGGTAAAACACTACACATACAATTCGCGAATCTCTAATAGCACAATAAACGTTAAAAGACCATTTTTCCTGAAAATTTGTTATGTATGCTTGGTGAGGATTTTCTGTGGAACAATGGTGTGAATTATGTCGGTTAAACACTCTGTTTTTCGTAAACTTTGCTTCATCGCTCCAAATAATATTTTTCAAAACTGTTTATCCTCTTGCGTTCTAAGTAATACAAATTCGCAAAACAACATCCTTTTTCGAAATCGGTTTCCTTAAGGTGCTGAACAGGATAAAGTGACCAACTTTAAAATTATTTGCTTTCAAAATATTGTATATGGAACTACGGCTCATTCCTATATCCTGTACAGCATTATTTAGTTAAGCTCTGCTGCATGAAAATATGCCAATACATTAGTAACTCCAATTACTTCCTCCGTCACGGTGCTGGTCCTGTTCTTCTTTGTAATAAATAATTCATTATTCGCACAGTTTTCAAGAAGCCTAACATTCGGGGCTGGCTTTTCAGGAAATTTTTGATGAAAGACATCGCAAGTTCTTTGAAGAATTCTGTTGCATTCGCCATAAATAATTATCATATCGAGATAATCTTGATTTGTAAAGTTTCGATTAACCCTCATAAATAACTACAGTACGGGAATTGAAATCTGCGTAGAATTATCTACATTTAACGTTTCGTAAAAATAACCAATTATTCTTTTGTTAATGTATCGGACAAAAGCTACTTGATAGTAGCAAATGTTATTATGTTACTGAACTAGTGCATTTTCTCTTTTAATGCAAATAACTCAAAAACGGCTTACAATAAATGGATTGTTGTAATTACATACCTAAGGTATTTTTTCCATAGAATCGATTAATATAACAAAATATGGTAGGTCCCATTTAAAAAAACGGAATATTTGACATTTTATTAGTCAAATTATAAAATGAATTTTCTAGCACCCTGTACATTGCAATTAAATTTTCTTTGCACGTAGAAATAATATCAAGTATTATGAATGTGATTGCAAAAAAACAATTTTGTAAGTTCGTTCAATTTCTAGTTATTCCAATTTATGTGACAGCGTGCAAATGTCAAAAATCTACTAAAAATCAAAATATCTCGAAAACGGCATTAGATAGAGGTATGGTTGTGTTATAAAGGTTCACATAAAATTCGACAAGGAATTCAAAAATGCATAAACATACAGGGTGTTCTATTTAAAATAACGATAGTAATTCCGACTTCCGGTATAACCGGAAGTGCTAACGTATCGAAACTATTTTAGACGTGTAGGGCACATTGGATAACCTCCTAGTGCAAATTTTCAGCTTCCTTGTACCATTGGTCTTCCATATACAGGTGACCTCCCACTTAAAAAAAACACCCTGTATAAGTCCGATGTGTGTTTTGAAATTCTGTACAGCAGCGTTTTAGTATGAAAAATGTGTATGCTTTACTATGCAGTTTTAAATAAAAATTTTGTTAAAAGTATTTTATTGACAATCTTGCTTAGCAATCAAGTAATTAAATGAAAATTTCAAAAAGAACTATTTCCTATGACGTAAGCATGTTCAGCTATTTTGAGGAATATATACTAGTATTTAGTACCCACTTTAAATTTTTTGAACGCCAGTAAATATGGTTTATTTTTACTCCATCCTTATATAGTTTTTGTCTATACATTTGCCATAAATCAAAGGATTTTCTATAGTACATATAAATGAACAAACCACAGACATTCGGTGTACCTAAAACTCTACAATAGACTAGCGTTAGATTAATGATTTGTAATGAGTTCGAATTTTCCACAGATAAAAAGGAAATTAACCCTTTACCTTTTTACTTTAATTTTCAGTTAAAAGCAAATTGAATTTTTGGAGTAAGAATTTTTAAGCAATTGACATATATATTAAAAATAAAATCAGGTGTTAGCGATTGTTTAAAAATGATTGTATTAGTTTAACTTAAAGCCTAGTTTAATTTTTTTTAAACAAAATAAGGAAATATGGCTTAAATTTGCCCCACCATAGTTTAATTTTTTCTCTTTGAAGGAAAAGAGTAAACTTCTCGATATAAGGGCTATGACGTCCACCTTGACGAAATTATAACAAGGTTCTGATGTATGTAAAATAAACAAAAAATATTTTTGATCATATTTATACCACATAACTCAAAACTTAACAAACTACTAAAGCGTACGTTAGAAGTGGATGCATCTGCTAAAACACAATAGATTTTGTTTACCTGCTTAGCTCTTGATACCCTAGCTATAGATCTTATGTTTTGCGGTAATTGCCAACAGACATCAATTTTTCTTAATCTTTCTTGAGTATTCAACCACTCAGAGTTTTTAAAATTGTCTTTATTTACGCTTCCATCCATGACCTAGGATCGTTGTCAAAATAATAAAAAATTTTAAGTTTGACATTTATGACACAAATTGAAGGTGACTTTGATTTATTAATTTTTGATTTGAAACATTAGGTGAAAATTTTAAAGTTTAGAAAAATCGGTACTTTCAATTTGTGTCGCGCCCTGGTTTTTTAAGGTTGCCATAACGCTTAACGTGAAATCAGCTGATTAATTTTTATATAGTTAAATTTCATATAAATTCAATGATTGGAACATTTTTCTATTTATGCGGTTGAGGGTATGGTTATTAAAGAAGTGTGTGATTACGTTACCGTAAGGCTTAAGCAGCCGGGGGCTGCTAATATGCCTATTGTTATGTAATTAGTTGATGTATGTATAAATAGCAATCATGTATGTAGGCTGTATTTCATGTTAATATTGCAAGGAGAACCCAGGAAAAACTTGCAGTGCTACCTTGATATTGAAAATCAAATGCCCCCAACATCTAGGTAGGTTTCTCTGGAATATGACTTAATTTTCTATAAAGGTGCTTTCGATTCCCAATCGGTAGTTAATAAAAATCTTTGACATGGAAGACTTCGTCGTATATCTACATTTTTACGCTCTAGACGTCCAAAATGATGATAAATATTTTTTTTTAAAACAAACGACTCTATCGAGTTTATTTATTCTGTCATACCCACTTCTCTCAATCTTTGTATTATGGATATCATTTCGTTTATGTTTTCTTTGCTAGTGCTTCCAGCTTGGTTGGATGCGACTAATAATTTTATTTGGTCGATAAATTCATGTACATTGTACCAGTTGACATAATCTACGTGGTTCAAGTTTAGTTTTTTATAAATCGGAAGACCTGAACCTTTCTTCTTTGATGGTGTTCCTTTTAGATTTCCACGTAATTCTGCAAGGTGTTATTTAAGGTTACGTGACTGTTTTCTGAATTAATTTCCTGCACACTTTCCCACAAGCATGTACCGGTTTGAGAATTAAACTTTACTCCATAAACCGACTTCTCTGTGTTTTCTTCTTCAACTTTCGTCAACACATCTACATAATAATGATGTCATGGTTTCTTGAAAGGTGTTTGCTTAATTTTCTTTGAAGGTGGTTTCACATTTTTATCTTTAACTTTTCTCACAGGTTTTGGATTTCTTATGTGATGTTTTGTAAATGAGATACTACCACTTGTAACGGTTTAATCAATTGCTTATGCGCTCATTTGAATTCTTGCGAGGTACTGGTATAACTTTTTCTATGCTTTGTTACGGTGTTCCGTGCAGACAAGAAGGAAAGCAGCAAAGTAAGTAGCGAAAATCACCTACACCGAATACCGCAACAAAAGAGGGGCAGATTGGTAGAATCGAACTCCGAAAGAACTAGAGTACGGGTTAGCTCAAAAACGTCGAAAATGGGGTGGATGGTATAGAAAAGAACAATTGAAAACCTCAGTAAAAAGCTATATTGTAACGTGTAAGTAAAACATAAAGTCCTAAAAGAATATTTACAGGTGTCAAAAACACACACTTACGTAATCGTTCGTTACAACGTAATGTAAACAAAGCGTAAATTTACATATAATACAGTATAAATCTAAATATTTCAAAATATCGATTATTATTTAAATAATAGGTACATATATACAGGCAAGAATACTTACAACATGTACCAGCCCTAAATAGGTACAAGAAGAAATTACACAGAATGCTTATATTTATAATAATTTTGACCTGTTTTGAAAAGTGCACCTCGTAAGATTTAAGAACGTAACATTACATTTTTAAATAGCGTAATCAAATATTAACCAGCAAGTTGTTGACGTTAACATTGATGAACACAGAAAAGTGGTACCATCTTAGGGTGATAAAATGCGGGCTGCCTTTGTCTACGGGTGGGTGCTGAATCAACCAACTTAACTATACTAGCACACTATGTACAAAAATTTATTTCAAAATCGCAACATTACAACACCCAAGGGACGTTGTATAACAGAAGGGTCGAATAAGTAAGAGAGCCCTTCAAAGGTTGAACTTGTATTTATACTTGAATACGACAGCGGTAAGTATTAGGGTAGAAGTAAACATAGGTATAGCAACAGCAAAAATTACCAAAAGAGTATTTAATCTACCCGTAGGCTTAAAAGGAATCTTAACCGTTCGGTCGTGCGAAGTAAAACTTTTCTCAATCGTAGCAGGTTTATAAGTCAAACTCGGTTCAGCGGCAAAAGTCTAAGTAGGATCAAACGTAACTGCCGGAGTAGTAGCGGAACGGAATAATTCTATTCTACTTTCGAAAGAAATGCGGAGATCGTTCAAAGTATGAAGTAATTTCCTACGGATTTGAACTCTGCTTCTAGTGGAAAAAACTGATTACAGCAACGTCCTGCATGGCGCCACAGGGAACTAATGCGTTTGAACGCGAGTGAAGATTTGTCACCATCAAATTTAGCAAGGCAGTGTAGAAGCCCTCGTGTAGAAGTTGTGACTCCTGCAAGGTTGGCGGCGTAGTCAAATACAATGATGGGTGGAAGGAGTGCCCCATCGCGTTCTATGCAAAAAGCACCCTTCACCCACAAGAAAATAATTCGTACAGCAGCTCAGTTTCGCGCAAATGTTTCGCATGTATGTGCCAAAGATCCATTTTATCTCAATAAAAGAATAACGAAGCCAACAAGTATTAAGTATACCCGAAGAATAGATTAAGATTCAAAAGACTAAAAAAGAAATTGATAGACCTGATAAAGTAATATTTACGAAAGCTAATGGAATTAAAGCAACAAAATAGCATCTAGGAATAGAAATAAGGCATCAGTGTTTTCGAAAACTTGAATTGCCAGCGAAAACACAATTCTGGTAACTCGGCATAAAGAAAAATCTACAGAAAATTACCACGTAGCGGAAAAGGAACAACAAAACGAACGCAAAATAATTTTAGTAGGACGAAACGGTATATATACAGAAAATTCAGAACCAAATGTTGAGTAAGAATAGAGGTTTCCAAAATTCGGGGACAAATTTTTAAGCAAAAAGAACGGTTTAAGATATCGAGCAACTTCTAAGAACAGAAAGGTTTAGAAACTCGTAACCCACATTAAGTAAAACAAAGGTTTCGAAAACCGTAGCCGACATTACGTAACAGAAAGGTTTCAAAAATTGTAGACAACTATAAGTAAAAAATTTAGTTTCAAAAATCGTAGTCGCACGTTGGTACGCCAAAATTTTATGTTACTGTATTCCGTGCAGAGAATATATAAACTGTTATAGGATGCATTCCACGTACTTCTATTGTACAAAACACTAAAGTAGTTTTATAGGACGGTTTAACGCGTATTTATTAAACTTGTTAAACTTGCATAATATGAGAATAACATAAAAAGGGTTTAGATTAGCGTTTTAATTAAGGTAGTTGCAAATTAACGCAGAATCGTCCTATTTCAAAAAGTTAATGTGACAAATTTCCTCCAGAAAAACTAAAAGGGTGGGGAAGGAAGCAGAGGCAACGAAGCAGGCACTACAGTAGTAGCATAAAGCAGAAGAAAATTCGTTTGAGAAAACTCAAAGAAAAGCAAAAACAAAAAAAGTTAACTTGTTCCTGCTCATCGTAATACCATCACAGCATATCTTTTTAAGCCGTATGAGCCTTCGCACTGTAATTTACCATGCCCCTACTTACCGAACACATTCTAATTAGAATCAAATTTCTTCTGTCCTTTGCGATTTGTAGGACGATCAAAAAGATCCTACGTATTTACTTCTACCTCACCTTGTGACTCCTCCTCCACTGTAACCCACACTTCAAATTAGTTACTTATAGGTAGCAACGTAATAGTGTTTCTTAAATGATTCTACTCAAGGAATTCCTGCCGTGTCTGCAATCGCAAATATAGCTGAAATGACGATAACTTCTAATACTGTCAGAGAAGGTACTGATGAAGTTAGTGAACCCGTATCTTTAATGCCTGTTGCTGTTGTTGTCAAAGTTTCATGTGATCCTGTTTCTTTATCTGTTGTTGTCGAGAAAAGTTATGGATGAAGTTTTACCTGCTCTTGCTCCTGCTCCTTTAACTACTGTTGATGAAGGTATGCTTTCTTCTACTTATCTATCTAATGTTGACAAAGTGCTATAAGATTCTGCTACTTTGTCTAACGTAGCTGAAGTGTTCTGTGATTTTGTTCCTTTTTGTAAGGTTGATACACTTACAGTCAATGCTGGTCCTTTTTTTAACGTTGACTTTCTTACAACCAATACTAAAAACAAACGACTTTCTTCCATAATGTGTTCTGAGAATCCTAAACCACAACAACCACTATTACCTCCACATTCGCCATTACCTACTCAACCTCATGATACAACTACTACACCCTCGGTTAATCCTGTTTTGAAGAAAATCCCCCCCTGTTCCGGTAACTCAACCAAAGAAATGGGTTAACAAAGGAAATAAAAGGCAGAAAATATTTTATGCTGATTCAAAGCCTGAAGATGTTTGTCGACGTAATCCTAATGTTCTTGATCTTGCTTCATTTTCCTACTAGCGACGCAAATGCCTTAAGACACATTACTAATCCTGTGCATCCCCAATTTCTATGCCGACACCTCTCTTCTTTAGGAATTGATTTTTGAACTTTACGTTTTCTTGTTTTTAAATAATTTGCTTGTTCTGATTGGTTTTCTTTCTTCATAAGTCTTTGTTCTCTTGTCATCATTCCGCCCGCACACTACTCACCCAACCTCGTGTGGGTCCGGATTAGAATAGTGCCACGGTGCAACCAGCCTGTCATAAGAGGCGACTAAAGCGGTCCAACACTTACACCACACTTCATACACACACAATTCTGCTTGGTTCTCTTTTCTTTCGTTCTCTCCTTATAACCAATCCCATGAAGGTCAGAATTAGAATAATCGCACGGTACGATCTGCTTGTCGTAAGAGGCGACTAAAGCGGTCCTACACACACACACACACACACACACACACACACACACACACACACACATTTCTTATCTTACTTTTTTTTGTTTTGCCCTATTCTTTCTGTTTTGGTGCTGCTTTCTTATAGTTTTTAGTTTTAGTTTTACTTCTCCGCTCCTTTTGATCCAATTATCATTCGCTATCCTTCTGCTGGTTTTCTTATTGTTAGTCTCCACACGGACTTTATGAAATTCTTTGATCCACTTCCTCTGGTAAGTGCTTTCTAGACCTTTTTCTCTTCTTCGGAAACCACGACTTAGACGACCTTTGACCAAGTTGGTTATTCTTTTTTTCAGTTCTTTGTTTAATGCGATTCTTTGTTACTACAGCGTGAAGTACTTCAATTTTTTCTATTCAGCATACATGTTGTACCCCTGCTTACTTTGAGGTTTTCTATTATTGTTTCGTTTTGGCTTATGTTGTTGGCTTTCCTCCTCGTTCCTTTTTTTACTTTTTGGTTTTGCCGCGAAAAACTAATGTATTCTCTTGAGGTTCAAAACTTTACTGTTTATTTACTAGAGATATCTATCCTCCGACAACTTTTTGCAGTGTTCGGCCATTCCATCATTTTCCTCAATGATTACTACCTTCTACTTTTCTTTTTCCTATGTCCTTTAAACTTCTTGATTTGGTTCAGTGTACTAGTCCTTCAAGTCGCATAAAAATTCTTAGGTCGATTTTTTAGTGTTTCTTGTAGTTTCCTTAAGCGTTCATCCTGTTAGTGTATATTGGTCTTTAAAGCCGGATATTATTTAATTTTTTTTTGGTTTTTGCTTTTCTTCGAGTTTTCTCAAACGAATTTTCTTTTGCTTTATGATATTACTGTACTGCCTACACCCTTACTTCTGCTTCCTACTACAACCTTTTAATTTTGATACGTTGAATTTGTTACGTTAACTTTTTGAAATAGATCAATTCTGCATTAATTTGCAACTACCCTAATTATAAGCGCTAATCTAACCCCTTCTTATGTTATTCCCAAATTATACTAGCCTAACAAGTTCAATAAATACGTATTAAGCCGTCTTATAAAAATACTCTAGTCTTGTGTACAATAGAGGTGTGTGGAACGTATCCTATAACAGTTTATATATTCTCTGAACTGTTCGAGTACCATTAAAACAGCTTCACTAAATTCGTTGAAAACATCAAGTATTTACGCCTCCAATTTAATAGTTTCTCCTTTGAAATACGCGCTTGTAATTTCAAATAGTGTATTCTACAAAACATGTTCGACACAACTGCTTTGTATAAAAGATTTTACTGAGGAAACCTATTTTGTATCTTTAGGCGTTAGAGCTCGCTTAAGTTTTATGAATAATAAAGTCGCTACCTCTAATTAGTTGTTTCTGGTATCTCCGTAGCTTGGATCAATAATAATGCAAACCTCTATTCATTATTAAAATCAGGCAACTGCTTTTTCTTGACAGTGTACCTGGTTGCATACTCGCTTGGTTGTTTTAAAATATACGTGGCTTTCCCATGCGAACAACGAAATTAATTATCGTATTTTGCTTTCTTTATTACATGCATTCTAGGAATATTTTGCTGTTATCTGGAATATATATTTTTTGCTTGTTGGCTTGCTTGCTTGCTTTCAAAGAAATTTTGTCAATATTATTTTGCTCAAGGGTTTCTAGTAAATTAAAATTAATTTGGACTGCGTGGATAACATCAGGTTTTACTATACTTAAAATAAAATAAGTGGAATCCATTTTCATTATTGTGAAAGCTAAGATGAATAGCAATAAATAAACCGGTAGCGATTTTCACTTCCTAAATAAAATTTAAGTCATTATAGATACATAAAATTCAAATAATAACAGGTACCTCACAGTGGATGTTACAACTATTCTCGTATATAAAGAGTATTTCTGCATACAGTTTGTTAATAAAATTAAGACTCAAGTTTTGAGTGTTGGTTAAGTTGTTTTAGGTGTTAATAAATTTCCGAAAACTTAAAACCAATTAGGAACAAGAATTAGGCAAAATGTTAAACCTTCTTCAAGGTGGCAATCAAAATTTTATCTTACTAAATTACAATTATGCTAATTTACTACGCCTGCATTGATGATTATTACGGGAAATAATCTGAAAACGGTACCAATCACCTAAAAAATGTAAGAAGCCAAAAAGTTTTTAAAACTGCAAAAAATTGTAAACCTGTTAGGATATTTCGTGCAGGCAAGAACGAAAGCAGCAACGTAAGTAGTAGAAAATTGCCTATCCTAAATATCGCCACAAAACATAGTGACAGAATCGAACCCCAAAAGAATTAGAATGCGGGCTAGCTCAAAAACGTCATAGAGTGGGGTGGGTGACGTAGAAAGAAAATAATTGGAAACTCAGCAACAAAGAACTATATTACGAACTTGTAGGAAAACAAATAGTTTCAAAAGGATATTTACAAACGTTGAAATACATTTAGGTAATCGTTCGCTACGAGATGTAGACCAAGCGTCAATTTATATATAATACAGTATAACCTAAACAATTAAAAATATCAAGCATAGAATTTTATTATAAAAATACAAGCATACTTAGAATATGGTCCAACTCTAAATATGTACAAAAAATAACGAAATAATAATACAGTAAGTATAACTTTGCTGTAGGAAGCGCACTACGTCAACTTAAAATTTTAAAAAGCTAGATGTCGCTCACACTAATTTATTTAGTAAAAAGCAAGCAGTGGAAAAGCGCTCCAACCCATTAAAAATTTAAATAGCAAGTTTTACGAAGAAGTACATAATTGTTCGTATAGTGAGCGTGCGTTAACGTCGCTCTGCAATTTATTATGGAATCAATCAAAAGAAGTGTCTATTTTCCAAAACAACAACACAATATAAAGCAAACAGGAAAATGCACTGTACCCAGAGCTATCTTCTCTTTGATTCCATCTTAGGATGAGGAGATGCTGCTGTATTCGTCTATGGCTGGGTGGTGGACAACTTTACTAAGCATACTAGCGCTAACGCTTTAAAAGCGCGACCTATAACGTTCAAAGGATGTTGTGTAAGAGTAAGAGAACGAAGGGGTAATAAACTTGTTCAAAAGTTGAAAGTTTATTTATTCATCTTTGAAAATGATGGGGTACGAAACGAATAACCATTCGCACTGATATTGGTGTAGAATTATTCTGCGAGTGCAAGCAATAAAAAAAGCAAAGTACGATAATTAATTCCATTAAATTTCGTTGTAACAATGTAAAAGCAAAATATATTTTAAAGCACCAATGCGCGTTTATCCAACCAGCGCTACTGTCAAGCAAATAACGTTGTCTGACTTTTTAGAAAAGGTTAGAGGTTAGTATGGTTATCGATCCACGCTACAAATATACCCCAAAGTAACTTAATTAGGAGGACGCTTTTATTACCCATAAACTCTTAGCGACCGAACAAGAGCAGATAACAATATAGAATTTTACAGAACACGAGCAGATAACACCACATTCGAAATATTTAATTTTTCGACGAATAACTATTGAAAATAACAAACACGTATGTATAGAACTTCGATAGCTAGAGCAAGGGGCTGGTCATTGTAATTAAATTTACGCGAAAACGGTAGATATGCATAAGTTACAATTCATAGAAATGACAAACGAAGGCCGTACTTATCTACGTTCCAGTACTGCTACACACTGTAATTAAGGTAGAGAGTTTAAGGAAGGAAAGAATTCAGGAATTGTTGGGAGACTTCAACCACTTCACCAGACTGACGCGTATGGTAACGTACTTGAATGAGCGTTCGAGAGGTACTACTTGAAGGTTAAGGAGTGATTCTAGATTGTGCCTACAGACCCATAAGTGGGGGAATACATGGAATTGAATGGGTGGCGTAAAAAACATATTTTAAAGAACGAGATAATATTTAAAGTCCTTTGAGGAGCAAACATTTCAAAGAATTAAAGTGTTTAGAAGAAGCAAATGCTTGTTTGTTTTAACGAATTTCTAAACGGTTATAGAATATATTCCATGTACTGATGAACATTTTTATATAGAACGGTTTTAATATGCATTTGTTAAATTTGGATTATTCAAAAATAACATAAAAAAGGCTTAGGTTAAAGTTTTCAATTAAGGTCGTTGCAATTTAATGCCGAATTGATCTATTTCAAAAATTACCGTAACAAACTTTTAACCATCGACAGAAAAGTTTGTGAGGGTAAATCGCGTAGTGACCTTCAATGCAATGCTTTGAGAATCAAGATAGTGTTGAATTATTAAAAGAAGAAGCCATTAGGTAACAGCAAATGTAGAATAAAAGTGAATAATAGCTTTTACAAACCCTTTGTATTAATAATTTGATTAGGTATGACTACTAGAACGAAGAAAGACGAATGATGGAAAACCAATCTTCAAATTATTTATATACGTTAAAAGCGAAGACTTTTATCCCCAGGAAAGTAGAAGTAAATTCCTTATTTTAATAGTACTAAATATATTAATAACACATTGACATTTAATCTGATTAATTTGTTATTTCAAAAAATCGCTGTATATTTGTATTCTTACGGTAGACGGAATATAAATGGCAATTTAGGAAATTTTGTATTATCTCTATTTAACGTATTATTAAATCTATAAAAGAATTTAACTTAGTGTTTATAAATTTGAAACTACTTCACCACTAGAATTTAATCTTACAAGTAATAGGTTTTAAATTACATAAATTTGTATGCTATTCCGCATTTGGAACAAATCTCTCTTGGATTTTTGTTATATAGAAGTTGTGAACTCCCATTTACATTCGAATATCACCTAAGTAGAAAGTTAACAATAATAATGTTTAAATAAATGCAGACCCATTGAGGTTTGATGCAATTAAACATGTACATCGAACGCAGCATTGGTATAACGAATTTGAACATTGAATCAGTGATAAAGATTAGTCAAGGATATTTCTGTATTAATAGAGCTGTATTAATAATTTATAATGAGAGCAGCTCTCTTGGAAATTTACTCATACCGAAGCTCGGGTCAAATGTTTTAATGCATTGCTTAGAATCTCTATACAATTCTTGTTATACAAGAAATTCAAGTTTATTGAATTACCAATTTGTCCTACGTTTTAGCTCGGCGAACAGTTTCCAATAGCGAAATCAGGTCTCTAACGTTTAAAACGACTCCTGTTTATAATTAAGCTGCCAGAAACACAAAGTTTACAAATTTCCTATTCATTACATGACTTAATAGTTAGCTAATGTCATGTTAGGTACGTCTCCTAACTTATTTACAAATACCTAACTTTCCCACGTATAACAAATTGCTTTGTGCAAGACTTTGAAATGCAAGTAGAAACTGTAGAAACTGACATGTATTAATTGAACAACAAACACTAAAAATTTAAAGCCAGTTCAGACTAATTTATTACCAGGATGCATGGTATATAGAACAAGCTTTCACACAGGCTTTTTAATGATTTATCAATTTTTACATTATAGTCTATTTAAGAAATTATTTGGATATTAAAATATTCACCTACTACCAACCTAGTTTAATATATTTGAAATAAAATAAAAACAAAATTAAACGACGGATCGTCAATTTATTGGAAAATAAGAAAAGGATGTTTTTGATGATTTTCGTCGAGGACCGTTCTATTTCAACCTCTCATCGCACACCATAAACATTAGACGAGCGACAGATGACCGCTGTACACAATAAGTGACTTCTAACCTTCCCATTAACACGAATTCTCAAAGTCTAGTTATTGGCGGTATTCTGAGCTGATCTCTGCAGCCACGTAAACATGGCTGTTTTAATTAATCTTCCTGTCAAGTGAGAATTGAGGAATGTTATTCGTTATTCTAAGTTGCCCGGTGATTAAGTCGAAAACTAGTCATAGGTGTATATAATATTTAGTAATATAATCATTTGTTTGTATGCACTTCTTCTTTTGCGTTTCTTGGGCGGCTCTGTAGATCACACAGGTTCGCGTATGACTGTTGATTCAAAGATCCCGGGTTCGATTTCCAACACCGACTACTTGAAAAAGTTAAGCAAGTATTTTTCTCAAAAATACGCTCATGTTCTGATGAGAGGTTAAATGTAGATAAAATGTGTGCAAGTGTTGTCGGACATATTAAAAAACCCTACCTTGCTTGGAATAACAAGAGTTCAAGTAATTCACAATTTTCCCGTAAAAGAAAACAAATACGCTTCCTGGCCTCCTCTGAGTGGAGCATTAAAAATGCAAATGTAGGGCCCCTCGGAGGTTGATAAAAGAAAGTACTTCAATTACTACAAACTTTAGCTGTCTAAATATCAAAGGTCCCGGGTTCGAATCCCCACACGGTCCGCTTGAAAAATGTTAGGCGAGCATTTTTCACAAAAATATACCCTCGTTCAGATGAGAGGTAAAATGGAGGTCCCGTGTGTGGGTGTTGTCACTCACGTTAAAGATCCCTACCTTGCTTGAAAAAGCAAGGGTTCGGCAAAATTCTAAATTTTCCAGGTAAAAAAAACTCGCTTCCTGGCCATTGTAGTACCTTCTGGCGGAGTATTGGAAGGTTGTCTAAATATCACCACGTTATGTGACTTTTAAAAACAACGAACAAGAGACTTTAACTTGCATTTATGAAAAAGCTCGTCATGCTTAGTCTGCAGTTAGTTATGCAGCAGAAACTTTGCACATTCGCTTATCTTCCGGAGTGCTCTCTGGATAATATACACGAAATGAAACTGTATACATTATTTGCTTTGCTTGGTCAAAATGGACAATTTTTAATTCTTTTCGATAAGTACCAAGTACAACTCCGTGTTTTGTTAGGTTTCTCTAAATTTTACCATCCAAATTTCTAGACATTTCCTATATAAATTTTTTCAAAACCAAAACTGTTTTGCGCATGGCTTCCCTCAAAAATGGAAATCTTTATGTGTGTGTGTGTGTGTGTGTGTGTGTGGTGCGTGTGTGTTTGTGTATGTGTGTTTGTGTGTGTGTGTGCGTGTGTGTGTATGTGTGTGGTGTGTGTGTGTATGTATATGAGTATGTATATGTATTGCTGTGGTAAGACCCGCGTTGTGAGCGTCACTAAAAGAGCGCTGTGATTCAGACGCAGCAAATTGTAAACTTGAAATTGTTTACTGACCTTCCTTTTTAACTTTGCCTGGCTAGCTTAACGGAATTGACAAAGTTTTTAAAATGAAATAAAACACAGCAATATCACAAAGCATGTATACTGTATGAAATATTTTCTCTCATACAAAAAAATTTACAACAACTGTTCTTTCAAACAAAATAATTTCTAAGAAGTACTTGTTATATTAAAAAAATTGTTCCTTATCTTATTTTAAATTTACAGAACTAAATGTCCTTTTCTTATTGAAGGTTTACATGGTTATTCTTTATAGCCACGCTTGTAAGGTTTGCTTGGCTAAAAAATCCTTGACGGATAATCTATTAAAAGATCAGAGTGTTTTGAACTCTGAAAACAAACTTTCATTTACAAAATGAAAATTATCATATGACTAATATTTATTATTAGACACAAATACTTCAATATCAGTTAACAATAAATTTAAAAGTTATACTTGCAGAATCCACAAAAACGTTCCTCGTAAGTAACATCTTATTTTAAATTGATGTCCAAATCAGATTACAAGATTTTTCATATTGAAAATCTTTGTTTCAAACAGCAGTTACCAAAGTACATTATGCTTAAACCTTCCTTTCAATTATTTAATAAAATTTTTTAAAATAGCGTTATGTTGAAGAATTCTCCCTCTTCATTATAATTTAATAAATTCCATATTTTATGTAATTTGAAATTAAAATCACCTGTATATCCATTGTACCATCTTAATTATTAAATTACAGTATGCTTACTGCACACTTCTAACAGCTCGCGACTTAAATCAAAATAACATTTTGCGATCTAATTTAAGAATCGGATAAACTTTTTTATTTGATAAACGCCTACTTATATATTCTAATTTATCTGTTTCCAAAAGGTTGTAGAATGTGCGCCATTCCATTCTAAATAATATACGCCCATCTTACGTAATTTATCTTGGAAATCCTCATTAGTGTTTAAATATGATGAGTTTCTTACCTAGTAATTTTGTTCCAGTTGTTCGTGACGCGCGCTGTTTGTCTTTGTTTAACGCCCAAGGTTAATGCTCGCGGCCTCCTTCATCCTACAGCATATGCAAAATCATAAATATTTGTTATCAATTTCTATTACATTTTCTGGGTATTTTAGTGTTCCGGGTCGTTTCTTGGAACAAACATTTATTTATTAATGAGTTTATACGAATTCTAAATGCGGCTGACTAATTGTTTTATATTCTTAATATTGTAGAAAATCTTTATTCAAAATGAATTTTTGTAATCCACAAAGTAATTAATTTAAACTTTAATTGCGTTTTAATGCAAAATGAGTTGCATTTTATAGAAAATATTTGCTTTCGTGTTTCAGTACAGAGAATTAATTATAAAATTGAGGTTTTTAAATACATGTTGATTGTAGTTTTTTATGCTAAATGCGTAAAGCTAGTACAACTCCATGCTATTTACAGCAAATAAAAAGCATTTTTATCAAAAATGTGTCGATAATTAATAAGTGAAAATAAATGGTTTTGTATTTATCTTAAAACGATCGATTTGCGTTCGCATTAATTGCGTTTTACGGTATCTTACAGTTAATTATTTTTACATATATAACTTACGTTATTTGCTATGTATTTACAATATGCTTATATCATTCAGGGTGATTATTTATACAGGGAGAATTTGATTTTCCGCTTGTAAACCCCTTATCATGTCAGTGTGAGTATGTATATATATATATATATATATATATATATATATACAAATAAAGCTCCTTTATTAGTCAATTGGACTAGTCTAATATTTTTAAAATTAATTTCTGTAGTTTTAAAATTGGGATATTGTCGTCATTCTTTGGACGACAATATCCCAATTTGAAAACTACAGAAATTGATTTTAAATATATAATATATATATATATATATATATATATATATATATATATATATATATGTTCTAGCTTAAAGCAGCCCAAACGTTGGGAGACAATAGAGAGTGAATACTAGCTTAAATGTAATGATGTGTATGCTTGCTTGGGGATACCCGTTTTGTCTTGCTAGTTCAGACATAAATATGCTCTGGACTTTACAAAATGAAATGAAACAAAGGAAATTGCAATTCTAATATCACGAATTTTATAAGAAAAATTCTTCAAATTCCAGTACTTGGTACACTCAAAAACATTCTAGTTCTACACACACACACACACACATTATCTAAGAAATTTGTATATTCACACAGGTATAAGGAATGCTTAAAATTGCATTTTATAACTTGAGTCTAAAAAGAAACAACACTTCATCACTACTAAACATTGATACAATCTTCACCTATTCTTCGATAATAATTAGAAACTCCAAAACTTTTCATATGTGAGTCACAATTTTTCTTAGTAATGTGAATAATTTAAATACTCTCCTATTATTCCGTCCCAGTGTAGCTGATTAGTGACATTGAGAAAGCTTCTTGTAAGTATTAAACCACTACGAAATTTGAACTCTTAAGTTGTATAAAATAAAATTATCCACTCACAAATAATATGCAAGAACCTTATGCGAACTTAATTATTGCATAAACTGTCTCTATAGGGATTTAAATAAATTATACTTGCGTTTCGAGACTTTTAATTTGTAGGATTGATACGTGATTGACTAAAACTCTATCTCCAAATTATTCCAATTCAAAATGGTTTTACCCATAATGGCCTCAGAAATCCATTGCTCCATTTTATATTTCTATCTACCCTTAATAAATTTTTATATGGCGAAGATTCGCTTTATAAGTTTTAAAATATAGTGTTTCTAATAAATATAACTAAAGCGCCTTTGCACGAAAATCCAGCGTTCATTACGGTTAGTCTTTTACGGACCAAAAGTATCGTTGACACGTGCTTTATAAACGTATAATTCGTAACGCTCCACCAACTATTAGTGCAAGACTGATCCCTCATAATTATTTACTTTCTTTTATATAATAAAATCTTTAATGCGTCACTGGTTCTCGGATTTCTACATCTTTCCAGTAGGTTTGACTCATCGCATGATACAATAATTAACTGTAATGTCATTCAATGTACGTGTTTTTCTTATTATAATTAGCCGTCAGATTAATTTATTGCAATCTTAAGGTCTTGTAATTGATGCCTTTTGTAGGAGTGGATAAAGAATACTCATTCGTTATCACTTTTATTATCATTTATAGGTTATTAAGAAGTCTAATCCTAATTGGTGTGTATTCAATCATATTATAAAATAATTAGCTGTCATTTTTATTTACACATAATTTATGGATTTTTACGTCGAAATTTCGAGTTTCGCATCAAAAATGTTCTTAATGGAAAGAAATTACCTGCAAGTTCCTTGTTACTTGATGCATTATTGAATGTTATTTAGCATTTAAATTTTAAGAAAATACGGGTTTTTTCAATCAAGAAATGCTTTTGTGTTTTCACCGATAGGAACATGTTTTTAAAAATTGAACTTCGTTTTACCTATGTACTAAATAATACTATACCAATCCTATCGTACTAATAGAATATTACACAGGGTGTAAAAATTGAATGTGTGAAACTAATTTTTTTGGCTTGAGGTGGTTTTATTTACAGAATAGTTTCGTTAACGACCTCTTATGACTTTCTTATCACGTCTTTTTCTCTGAAATGAAAATATAAAATTTGGAATCGTTAAGCACCATATTCCTGCATTGATGAGTAATTTTTTATTTTTATTTCTAACTATCTACTATATACAACTATTTACATTAGGTTTTTAATACACACGTATAATTCTTTTCTCACAGTAGCCTCTCTATTAAATAACTCGATTACTTTATAATATCTCAAATTCAAATTAGCATCAACCAACCCTTTCCGTTCATCACCTGAATTCTCTCAATGTCATCACTTACTCTCTTATTCTTTTCTATTTACACACGATCTCACCAGTTAAAAAAATTCCTACCACATACATAAAATACTGTAGAATACCATAGAATATCACTATTTCACAAAAAAAAAACATATAATTTTCTGAAGTTGTTGCAGATACTCCCTATCAATACTACTGTTATTTTGTTCACCGACCAACCAAAAAAAAGGATTTTCTTCAATTTTTAAATACACCCATCTAATGTAAGTGCTTTGTACTTTCTCTACAATAATGGACATTTTTAAATCATTTTTCAAAAACACCTTCTTTTTACCAAATCTGGCGAAAATACTATCGACCGACATAGGATAATTATAGTTTTTATTATCACGTTGATTTATATCTTTTATACATTAATGTCGTTTCTTATAAGCATCACTTTCTTTATTACAATTATATAATTCACAAAATGAGTACTTGATTTCACACAGGTACCATCATCGAAAATTTTTCACTAATACCTTCATCATAATTTTTCTATAACTCATTTAAATTTTGATCATCATCACTTAATTTACTTTTAACGTTATTTTCCTAAAAAATTTCCATTTTAACGTCGTAACATGTAGAAATACAAGAAACTTCATTTTCACCTCACCATCTTGGGAATATTCAATTACCGCTGGCTCTACTTAATCTTGTACTTTACCTGGATCCTCAATACACTTTATCTCTACTTTCTTTCCTTCTTCGTATATCTCGTACTTTTTTATTTTCATTATCTACTATTTCGTATAAATTCAAACTAACGCAGTCTTTCTCGACTTTAATATCTACCTCATCATCCCATTTGAAATATTCTTCACCCCATCTAATCCTCTTCCTTTTTGCATCTATTAACCACTTCAATCCATTAATCGAATCTATTCCAGAAATCGCCTCCATCCTCAATCCAGGTAAAACAAAAAATTCTTGTTGAAACTTTACCTTCTTCAATTCACATCTTAGAATTGCGATGCTATTAATACTTTGCAAACTTTCTGTTATTTGGAGATACTAAGTTACGTTTTTTTATGATTATCTTCTCATTATTTAATATTTTTCTACGCTGTTTTTGATAAAATCCTTAGAAATTTGCAATGCGACAGTTCCCGTATCTATAAGTACTTTAATATTTTATTTTCTATATTTATATTTAGTGTAAGCAATAAGTTTTCTTTCATCAATTTGTATATCAAATTTTATAAATTTTCGTTTACGTTCGCACTGGTTAATTTCTAAGGGTGCGCTCGGTTTGACTGTTAATGAAAATCTGATCTCGCATTTGAAGGTCCTGGATTGCTCACCGTCTTAGCATATGTCTTGTAATTGTCAATGTTTGTGCTATCTTTATATGAATTTTTATTGTTTTCTCTTCTTTGGGTCACGGTTTTACTTTTAATTCTTCGAGATTCGTTGCTCTCTCTTCCACTTTCTACTGATAGCTTTATTCTGATCCCAGTTGCTCCAACGGACAAAATAGAAATACATAGAAATACATATCAATCCCCGATGCTCTGTAAGACTATAGATTGCTTTACCTCTGTTTTGAAGTGTCCCGTTAAATATTTGATGATTTCTTTATTCTCTAAAGTAGGATCAAGTTATTTCACAACACTGAACTTTTTCATGGCATACAACTCTCTTGTTATGCCCATAAATAAATTGTTTCTGACCTTAAATTGCTGGTTATCCCCAAAAAATATTTTAAAAATTAAACTTCAGAATCTATAAAAGAGTTTAACTCACTATCAATAAACCTTAACCAAATTTCCGCAATTCCTTTTAACATAGATTTTAATATGTTACATTTTTATACTAATCCCAACTGCCTTGTATTAAAGTTTTCACATTGTTCAAGAATATTTTAGGGTTAATTTATTATCCCCATAAAATTTTGATTGTTCTTCCAACGGAATACTAGTTGGACTCCAAGGGGATACGTTCCCAAACATGAATATTTTTCGCCCATCTTCTAAATTTTTACCTTGTTTTTAAAATTTCCCAAGTCACTTCTCATTGTTTTAAATATAGATTGACAACTTTCCTCAATTTTGTTTACCCTTTATCTAAATACTTGATTTTTCTATTCGTCTCCCTATCACGCGCTTCCTGATTAGCTTTTATTTTAACAATATTCTCTTTCATGTCGTCCATATCTCTTTCAATCTGTACTGCGTGCTTTCTAATTTCAAATTTTATTTTTCCAAGGGTTTGTTAGCTTCTTTTAAGCCTGAAGTTTTTTTCACTTATATCTTTAAATTTTTTTTTATTCCTATCGCTTTCTATTCTTAAACTTCCCCAATTTTTGCATTACTCTTTCCAAATTCAGCTCGTAACCCCTGATTATTTTTATTAGCTTTCTCACGCGTTTTCTTGATGTTCTAATTCATTTTTTAATACTCTTTTGATTCCTTTTATTTATTTTCTTTTGTTCTCGCATACTTTTTTCACTCTTTTCACTCATTTCCTGCATATTATCTCTCATATCCGCTGTTCCATTTTAACTGCTGAATTTTTATTTTTCTAATCTTCCGAATAAACGCTCTGTTGAGAACCGATTTCTACTCTTTCAGCTCTCAGTCCCTCGCAAATTTCCTTCATCTATCAGTCATTGTGAAAACCAATTTGATACATTACACAGAGAGAATTTCCCCAAAATCCTACTTGACTGGAGAGTCTAATTTTCAGACGACTTAATCGAGCCTTTACGTTGGGACGCCAATAAAAGGTAAGCGTCAAACCACCTCAAAATAGTGTAAACTAAAATTATCCACTAAAAACAATATGCCAAAATCGTATGCGAACTTAACTTAGCTGTAGCATGAACTGTCTTTATAAAAGTAAACAAATTATACTTGCATTTTAGTACCATTAACACATTCACTGCTTATCAGTAGAAGGTGGCAACCCCCCCAGGCTAACAGTAATTTATTTATCAATACACTTATTTAAACCTACTATATGATAGACTTTATATATTTTTTAAATGGTATGCAAATTTTCAATAACAGGGATATTGACGCGAAAAGGCGTCATTAGCATTATGTAATAAATTATTGTTACAATGCTGATGTCTCGTTTTTGCGTCACATAGAATGTTGCATCGCATATCTTATAAAAATTACGTTTATTGAAATTATTATTTCCCGGTATCGTTCATTGCATTTGTATGTGTGCGTGCATACGTGTGAGGGTGCGTATGTGTGTGTACCCGTATGGATGCATACGCGCGTGTGTGTATACTTGTTATGTAGATGTTGACGTTTGGCTTGCTTGCGGATTATAAATAAACATTGGTATAAAAGTATAGTTTTATACAGAAGATAAAAAAAAGTATACAGTAAACAAAAATTGGAATGAACCACTAATACATAAACAAACAATTGAGTATTGGTTTATAGATGCTAATAAAAAAAGGAATATAATGCGAATAAAAAAATAAGATGATAATCGGACTACAAATTATTATGGAAACCCAACAAATAACTTTCAATCTCTTTATCACTAAGAGGTCTAATGTCTTTCCACCTTCGCTTACGTTTTAGTGTAGTCCTTGCACCTGAAGGGCCTGCTTGAACAAAATCCATTGCGAACTTGATCGAATAAGGTTTTACGTTTTTAGAATACCTAATTTACACGCTCACGACACAACAACTTCATTCACCAGCGACTGAGCTACTAAACACTTTTAAAATTTAATATCACAAGACTCGAATTCGCGTCATGCGCTATGCAGGTTTAACAGGAATGACGCGTTTACGCGTCATCAGCACTTAATGTGTTAAATTGTAGGATTAACACTTGGTTGATTAAAACTCCATTTAGAAAATAGTTTTATCCATAAAAGCCTAAAAGTATATTGTTCACTTTTATATTACCTTCTACTCTGGATAAATTTTTATATGTTCAAGTTTTGCTCTATAAATTTCAAAACATATCGTTTTGAATAGATATAACTAACATGCCCTTGCTCGAGAATTTAGCGTTCATTACCGTTTGTCTTTTACCGACCAAGAGTATCGTCCATAAATGTCTTATAAACAAACAATTCGCAACGCTCTACCAATTATTAGTAAATGACCAATCTCTCCTAATTATTTACTGTATTCTACATAATGAAATTTTCAATACGTCACAGGTTATCGAATTTCTACATATTTCCAGTGGGTCTTACCCATCGCATTATATAATAATTAACTGTAATTTTATTCACTGTACGTGTTTTTCCTATATTAATTAAAGGTCAATTTTATTTGCTGCAATTGTAAAAGTTCTCGTAATTGATGCCTTTTGTAGGAATGCATGTAAAATATTCATTCGTTATCATTTGTAGACTAATGAAAAGTTTTATTTTATCTAAAATATAATTTTAACTGTCTTATCGCGTTCCACCAACTAACTTAATTGGTGTGTATTTATTCATGTTGTAAAGACAACTAGCTGTCATTTTTATTTACACATGATTTATGGATTCTTGTTTTGAAATTTCGAGATTTTACGTTTCGCATGAAAAGTATTCTTAATGGAAACAAATTACCTGCGAGTGATTTGTTATTTGATGCGTTATTGAATGTGATTTAGCATTTAAATTTTAGAAAAATCCGGGTTTTTAATCAAGGAATGCTCTTGTATTTTCACCGATTAGAGCGTGTTTTAAAAATTATACTTCGCTATACTTATGTACTAGATAATACTATACCAATCTTATGGTACTATTAGAATATTATACAGAATGTAGTAATTAAATATCTGAAAAGCAAATGATGTCAGCTTAGGAACGGTTTTATTTACAGAATTAGATGTTCAATGACATCTTATGTCTTCCACACCATATCACTATATATTGCTCTGATGTTTGGTAAAACTGCCGTTACGTTGGGTTTCACAAATTTAGTTGCAAATACTCGGGTACAATTGTTTTTTCTAATATAAGTATGCAATGGACGCTTGCTTAATAGAAAATTTGAATTCTTCCTTTGCCGTGTGCGTTCTTTCCTTTTGCTAGCTCAGCGACAAATATGCTGTTGATTTTACGAAAGTAAATGAAACGAGAAAGTTTCAAAAAACATTTATGGACAATTCTCTATACATCCAAAAACATCTTTTTTCTACACACTTTATTCGAGTAGACTGCTTACACACAGATATAAACAACGCTTATAAATGCAATTTACAGCTTAAGTTTAAAAAGAAACGGTATTTTGTTATTACTTACGTATGATCTTCACCAAGTTCGTTTTAAATATAAGAAAACCCCAAAATATTATATACGTAAGTCACAAAATTTTCTTTAAGATTTTTGTTAATAGTTTAAATATTCTTGTATTACTTACCCGCGTCAATGTAGTTGACCAACGACGTGGAACAAAAAATTTGGTAAGAGTCAAAAGGCTTTGAGCTCTAACCTCAAAGTTGCTAAAATCAAATTAACCATATACAAATAATTTTGATACGCAGAATAAAAACTTATTTTAGCTTAATCTACTTAATAATATATAATTGTCCTTTTAAATTCATAACAAAGTTTTACTTGCGCTTTAGATTGTAAAGTTCCTACTGATGTGCTTATCTTTATGACTACCTGTCTTTGGCTATTTAACAGATCGCTTCCATCAAAATTAAACTGCATCTAAACTTTTGTGGTTTCAAATTATTAGGTTTCCATTTCTAATTAATTTCCATACGTAAAAATATTTTTCACCAAATTTGGAAAGTACTTTTTACAGATTAAAGTGGCGCGTGATCTTGCACCAGGAGTATCTATATTGGAGTAATAAATTAATTATCGTTGCCCTACATTTAATAATTATCCCTCAACTTTCTAATGTCGAAGTGCTTATGTTCGAATCTTGACTGTAAAATCGTGAATGCCAAATCTTGAATGACTCGCTTTGCATTTAAATTTCTTTTTATATAATAAAGTTCCAAATACGCCAGAGGTCCCGAATCTTCTAATTACATTCTAAAGGCATAGCACATCCGCATGATGCAACAGTTACCCACAATTTTGCGTTCTTATTTCATTAATGGCTTGCCATTTTACAATTTATTGCAACCGTAAAGCTGTTTCTTCCATTGTCCCAACTTCAGTAATAATTAAAGCTATTAAAAAGGGTTATCTTATCTGGTTTAATGTTCTTCTCAATACCGTAATGATCCGCGAATTGAGTCGTTCATTCATACAAGACAATTAGCTTGTAATATAATTTATTCTAGAATAATCCCGAAAGAAAACTTCTCGCAATTGTGTTATAAGGTTTTGAACAAATAACGTTTATTAACCGATATTTCTAAAAAGAATTAATGAATTTATGTTATACCAAAGTACGGATTTTTTTGTTTCTGCCGGCTGGCGGTGTATTATGTTTATTAAATGATATTTTAAAAAAGGACAGTTTGACATCGAAGTAATATAGAATTCTTATAGTATTTTACGATCTCTATAACTGCAATAAACACTTATTTTAAAAGCATTTCTTTAGAAAATCATTACTTATACACGGACTAATCAATAAATGTTCGATTGTCACGAATTTTAAAATTGGGCTTTTGCTTAAGTAGTGTACCACAACACTATATGTACTCAAAGCAGTTTACTTTACATGGGAACCTTCACGTATATGTTAAAAGGATTTTATGAATATTATATTAATATTGCTATAAATTAACTGGATTTGTAATTATCGTTCTCCGACGTTGGGCTGTATTATTAATATTGCTATAAATTCCCTCCAGAAACTTAACTTAACTTATTTTATAACTAAAAATCTAACCGGGTCTATTTTCTTCGCATTGGCGCATTCATAATCAGCTAATACTTCCCATGCATTAAGCCATCCATTTGAATAAAAATAATCTTCCCCCAATATAGGATTATTACATGCCCATTCGAAATATTGTCTATCCACACGCTTGAACCATTGCATTTAAATTATTGCCATCACCCTCTGGACTACCATTATTAACTTATACTTATGCACCCCAATTTATTGTCGTCTCATTTCAGACTTATTCCTTCATATTAATTTCCCCAAACTTATAATTGGATTATTATCATTTATTTTCCCTTGACTTAGAAATTGTATTATTCTCCCCCAGAACTCAGAAATCGTAGTTTATTTTCTCCGGACTTAGAATAGAATTCTTATTATCATTGTCCCCTGACTCGAAATTACATTTATTCTCCACGGACTCGGAACTTGGATTTTTCTCCCCTAACTCGAAATTACATTTATTTTCCACGGACTCAGAACTTGGATTTTTCTCCCCGGCTTTAGAATAGAATTCTTATTATCATTGTCCCCTGACTCGAAATTACATTTATTCTCCACGGACTCGGAAGCCGTTTAATCGGCAATCGTAATTTTCATTTTAGCACTTATACTATTTTTCACTTTGAATTATTATTACGTATCACTTTATTTCATAGTGGCGCACTTCGACCTTTGTTGAGTTAAAAAAAAAACTGACCTCGTTATCACTGTACCTGTTAATATATCATTGCCTTCCCACTCGGTCAGTGGGTATGGTCTACAAACTCGTCGCTCATTTTAACGAATCAAATCCTTGCATTTAAAGTAGTTTCTGATGTAATTTTCTATGCTTTCCAATAATTGTGACCTGGTCGCAGCTGTCTTCGTTATTAAACATGCGGTGTTTTGATGAATCTAATTGCTTTTCCATAAACAACTGATGCAATTCGACTTTTAATGCTCATATCTGCATGTTATTTACGCAATTTTTAATCACCTCTCTTTATCAAAGTTTTTAACTACTTGTACGCATTCACATAATGCATCTCGAAGCTCTATTTCTTATCTCCGTATTAACCTAATTGTTTGGAAGTCTTTTGAATGCGTGTTTAATTACACTTTATTATATTTAGTTATAAATACGCGTGCTTCCACTAAAAAATATCATTATTTGCATTGCCTAAATTAACTAAAACTCTATCTAGGGTATTAAATATTTACTATCTACCTAATGCATGTGTTCCTGATTTCTACGCTAACTATGCGTCTTCCTCTGTTTATTTGCGTCACTTAAAATTACTTATACTTTATATACAGGGTGTTGACTGCTTACTATTTACAAACTATCTCCACTTCTCAATTCTTTACTAAATAAATGCAGTTTTCTGCTGCTTATGGTAATTTCTCATTTCTAAACGACCTTTACTATAAGGTACAACCTTAAACAACCCCTTATCACAGCATAATATATATATATATATATATATATATATATATATATGTTGAGGTTTATTCTTGGAAGTTAGCCAGATAAACCAGTTTTTGAAACATAAAAATCGTAATAATATAAAAATCAATATATTTTGCTATGACGCGTTTCGGTCAAAGAGACCATTAACAAATAGATTATCTATAAATGCCAATAATTAAAATAAAATTCTTAACTATAAAATATAAAGACCAGAAATTTTATATTGTTATGCTAGGATATAACGATAGCCACAGGTAGTATTTTGCGTGTATCATGAGGAATAATCACTAACTTGAATTGAAATACAAACAATGCAGTTATAAAAATTAGTTATAAAAAGTTAGTGATTATTCCTCATGATACACACAAAATACCACTTGTGGCTATCGTTATATCCTAGCATAACAACATAAAATTTCTGGTCTTTATATTTTATAGTTATGGATTTTATTTTAATTATTGACATTTATAGATAATCTATTTAATAATGGTCTCTTTGACCGAAACGCGTCATAGCAAAATATAGTGATTTTTATACTACTACAATTCTTATGTTTCAAAGACTGGTTTATCTGACCAACTTCCAAGAATAAACCTCAATAATATTTATTTTTATGGTCAAGAATATCTTCCAATTATATATATATATATATATATATATATATATATATATATATATATTGCCGTGGAAGTCTCTTTTTGGTCACAGGAACTGGTACTTTCTACAGATCATTCGAGCCCCACAGATTGGGCGTCATAATTTGCCGTGTTAGCCTATAAAGACTTTGCCAGAGTAAAAAAAACATTCGAGCCCCAACGTTGGGCCGTCATAAATTGCCCTGGAACTCTCTAATTTCAGACCGGACCTCACCAGTTTTCAAAAAGAAATTTATTTTCAAACATATAAAAATTTTACAAAACATTCTTACCCATAATCTGCTTCATCGAATTATTTTGTCAGCAGCTTCCCTGGCTAGCTCAGCTGTGCTTCTTTTCGTATACCTAAATTTACTCTCATTCCCTTTACCGTTCACACACCATACAATAAAATCACAAAATAATACAACAATCATACAATATTTATCAACCACTATTTACAAATAATAATTCAAAGCTATTTACAGTTCGGTGCTCAAGTTACACCTCAATACATGCTATCTTTATAAGTCCAAGTATTTTTTTTAAATGTAAACTTCTAACACATTTAATGCAACAGGGGTAAATGCGCCCCAAATAATACCTGACCTTGGTTTCTTACTACACACTGGAGTATGGTGAGCTCATGATAACCCAGTTTATCAATGTATGTTTTTCACTTTGCATACTAGTACTACAAATTTCAAAAAAACCCATGTACTCTTAACAATTAAATTTAAATTCATCAAGCAATTCAAATAAGCTTTACGTACACCTTTTGTTTTATATTTACAATACCATATTAATAGTCAGTTATACGTATCCTTTTCAATACGTAAAATAACGAAAAATACCATCAAAGTTAACTCTCACACATCACAAAATTTTCAACAGTTTATAAAAAAACAGCAAATTCTAATGCGTTACCCGGAAAAACTTGAAGATTCCATCTCCGTTGACGATGTATTATGTTCCTGAACCCCTCGGTCTAGTGGTTCTGCGTGCGTCTCCACTAGATGTTAAAGATGACCACCATCTAAGCTGCGCTTCATGCTACCCATACAATATCAATTTCAATATCCACATTCATGTATATTACACTTGTTATTTAGCGCTTTATTAATTTACGAGCTTGTTAAAGTGTTCTTTGGACCTTAGTTTCATTTAAATAAACTCGACACAATTCACGTTTCTAACGATAAAGGCCACAACAATCTAATACTGTACTATTGATTTTACAAATTTTTATTATAATTACAAGCCTCGTCAGTAGATTTTTGTACGTCGTAAGCGATGCAAAATAAAAGAGAGAGCTATTAATTTCCCTAGCTTATTTATATCGTAAGCCAAGCCCCTCTCAGCCACACTTTACTCGAAATACCTAATTGCAAACTAACATTTCCGCAAATTTTGGTGTAACCATTTTAAACTTCTAGAAATATTGCTCGTCAACACGCTACAAACAACAAAACTATCACATGTTTCTCTGTTCTAAACTACCTATTTCGACCAATCATACATTTCAGTGACGTCTTATAACCCCGCCTGTAATATCTTTATTCCTGTCTTATGCATATTGGATGTCGCGTTCTAATCTTGCTTGAGTGGTAGAAAATCGATATAGCTGCCCGCGTTTTATGTCTACCCCACCTGGATTGAATATATGCCTACTAAATGCATGCTTCTATGCCCGTCTCATTCTGTAACATATTATTAATTGTGCATCTTTTCTGCCCGTTAAGAAGCTCTTGTTTGTGTTTATTTACGAAACCCACCGACGGTTAAACAATATTTCCTTGAAGCTTGGTCTGTTATCTACAGAAATAACCGGAAGGTAACCTTTCCAACGTGCAGCTGTGCGTAATTAATGATCGTTTAAAATAACATTTCTAGGAGTTTGTTTTCATGGTATTGTATATGACCGACGTCTGTCTGTTTGTTAAGCAAAGCTTTTCGCCTTAGTATTATTGATTTTTCATGCTCTTATGCGTTCTCTGACGTTATAACCCCTTAAATTGAAATAAATTAAATTAATTACTAATTTTTATTGGCTTATACAATTAATTTTTTTTATGAATCTATTACCTCCTAATCCATAATTATAAAATTACGTCAATACTTGTAAATTTAAATTAAATAAATGAAATTGTTAGTAATAACGCTAGTGGTAGTGATATCCCACGCGCAGGATACGTCACTGTAGTGACGCGCTCGTGTTACGACTCGCCGGTAGACAGGTGTAGTAGAGTTCCGTCGTGACCGTGATATATAACAGACGTGCACGCGCTCTGACGCGATGTATAATGTTTTACATTAATAACCATTGTACATGTATAATGTTTAAGTTGTACGTTATGTTGAATTATTCCTGTGTTAACTTGAGTTCTGTTTCTTATTAAATCGCTTTATATAAATGCATTTTGCTTACTTTCATAGCGTGTTGAAATGCTCTGTTCAATCACATCCAACAGGTTAGGCGCCCAGAACAACTCAAACGAGAATAACAAATAGCAGGTGCAGTAACAAGCGATAAGAAACAAAAAACGACAGGTGTACGTGTCGGCGTTTTCTTTAGTAGTGACGGTTACGGTTTTTCCTGTATTAACGTGTTGAGATTGTATATTGTTTTTCAAGATGAATAGTGCGAATGTTTCGCGACTTGAAATGTTAAATAAAGAAAATTTCGATACCTGGAAAATACAGATGGAAGCGCTACTAATAAAGCAAGATGATTGGGGTTACGCGAACGGAACCTGGGGTAAACCAGATTTGAAGGATGATGACCCACATTCTAAGAGGGAAATTGAAAAATGGCTTAAAGGCGATAGTAAAGCCAAATCAGAAATAATTCTTTCAATTAGTCCTTCTGAATTAAAACAAATTAAAGGATGCATTACTTCAAGGGATGTTTGGTTAAAACTGGAAAATACGTATCAATCTAAGGGACCGGCTAGAAAAGCAAATTTATTGAAGCAACTAACTTTACAACGTATGGACGAAGGTTCTGATATACGTGAACATATAAACAAGTTTTTTGATGCTGTTGATAAATTAGCCGAAATGGACCTTGAAATAAATCCAGATTTACTAGCAATTATGTTATTATATAGCTTACCGCCGAGCTTTGAAAATTTTCGGTGTGCGTCAAGAGACGAATTGCCATCCCCAGAAACGCTACGAATTAAAATAGTAGAAGAGAGCGATGCTAGAAAAAACGACGATCGAAATACTTCTCAGAATGCTTTGTTTGTAAACAAAAAACCGGGTCAGTGGCGGCGTGAAAACAAGAAACCCGCGAATAATTATAAAACTACCGAAAGTGTACTCGCGAATAAAGGCGGAAATGTGAATCAATATTTTAAATTTCGCTGTCATAAATGCAGAAAAATC
Organism: Platerodrilus igneus; assembly: GCA_036346225.1. NCBI lineage: Eukaryota > Metazoa > Arthropoda > Insecta > Coleoptera > Lycidae > Platerodrilus > Platerodrilus igneus. The sequence goes on along the minus strand of JARFIW010000881.1, from coordinate 2,099,956 downwards.
GGTCATAAAGCCTCAGAGTGCTACAAACACAAAAATGCTAATACGCCATCTTCAGCTAGTTGTTCCCAAAGTGCTAGTGAAAATATGAGTTTTGTTACTTCGCAAGTGTGTCAAATTGGCTATCAAAATCAAGATACCAGATGGTGCTTGGATAGTGGAGCTTCTTCACATTTGTGTAGGAATATTGAAAGTTTTCAAAAACTCGAAGAATGCATGCATGGTAGCTTGAATTTAGCCAACAACAGTTCAACAGATGTCGTTGCTAAAGGTATTGTAACATTTACCACGGATATACGAGGTGAGTCCAAAAATATTATTTTAAACGATACTCTTCATGTACCCGATTTGCGTACGAATCTATTGTCAGTTAGTAAAATTACTAAAATGGTTTTAGAGTCTTATTTAAAAGGACTGTGCGTTAGTTCTCAGCAGAGATGGGACTGTTAAGTTAATTGCAGATCGCATCGGTGATCTTTATTACGCGCGCGAAAGTCAGAACATTTCGAACGTAGCAATAAATAACGGACCGGTACATATTTCTCAGAAACTTTTACTTTGGCACAAACGTTTAGGACACTTGAATTTTAAGGATCTAATCGATTCTATACGTAAAGGTGTTATAACGGGTATTGATCTTAAACTTGATCTGAAAAATATTGACCTTAATTGTGATATATGTGCAAAATGTAAAATGTCGAGAATGCCGTTCCCAAATAAATCGAACAGGGAATCGAATTTATTAGACATTATTCACACGGACGTTTGTGGTCCTATGCGTGTTCTATCGAATGGAAAGGCAAAATATTTTGTTGAATTAATAGACGATCACTCGCGTTGGTGCGAAGTACGATTTATTAGTCATAAATCGGAAGTTACAAAAATTACGGTGGAATATTTAAACTTAGTTGAAAATCAGAACGGTAAACGCGTCAAATGCTTTCAATCAGATAATGGCACGGAATATACAAATTCGAACTTTGATACTTTATTAAAGGAACGCGGAATTACTAGGCGTTTAACGGCACCGTACAATCCGGAACAGAACGGGGTAGCCGAGAGGAAAAATCGTACTTTACTCGATTCTGCTCGCTGTCTACTCATGGAATCCGGTTTGCCAGACTCATTTTGGGCCGAAGCCGTTAATACCGCAAATTATATTCGTAATCGTGTGCCTACGAAAAGTCTAAATGGGAAATCTCCACATGAAATTTGGACGGGAAGTCCACCAGATGTGAGTAATTTTAGGCAATTCGGTTGCAAAGTTTTCTGTTTGAACAGAAATCCGAGCAAAGGAAAATTTGATGAAAGAGCTAAAGAGGAATATTCTTGGGTTGCTCGGAGGAATCAAAGGCATTCAGGGTTTGGTTACCTGAAGAGCGAAAACCGAAATAACTCGTGATGTAAAGTTTGTTGAATCAAATAATAAGCAAAATTTACAAGAACCGTCTGACGTTTTTTCTGAAACTAAAGAGAATAAATTAGGATCTGAAATCGAGTATGAACCCCCTAATACTCTTATTTGGTCAGAATCCGCCGAAGTCGATAATTTAGAAAATGATGTGTCTAAAGAGATCAGTTTAGTTAAAGGACCGGGAAGACCTAGAATTGTCCGAACCGGGCACCCGGTCGTCCGCGAAATTATTTAATATGGTACCAGAAGCAAACATAAACTCTGAAACAGAGGAATATTTATTTATGTCAGAAGTTCCTATGAAACAAGTTTTAAATTCGACTGAAGCTGACGAATGGTATAAAGCTATGGTTGAGGAAACGGTTTCTATATTAAAGAATAAAACTTGGTCTTTAGTTGACAGGCCACATGATAAAGAAATTATCGGAAGCAGAATGGTTTTACGAAATAAACTGAAAAGTGACGGGAGTCTTGATCGAAGGAAAGCAAGATTAGTTGCGCAGGGATACGGTCAGCAGCCTGGCGTACACTTCAATCAAACTTTTGCTCCTGTGGCTCGCTTAAGTTCAGTAAGATTAGTTTCTGCGATAGCAGCGCATTTTGGAATGCATTTGCATCAATTAGATGTGGCATGTGCTTATTTAAATGGAGAATTGCAAGAGACTGTATACATGGAACCTCCAAAACAGTTAGCAAAAATCTTGGAGATTATTTCTCTCAACGATGAATCATATATCGGAAAGGTATCAGGTGATATGCTGAAAGATATACAGAGTGGAAACAAAGTTTGTTTGCTGAATAAGGCTTTATATGGTTTAAAGCAAGCTGGACGAAGTTGGTATGCCAAGTTAAACAAAACATTACAAGAATGTGGTGCTAAACCAACAAATTCTGATCCTTGTTTATATCGAATGGGTCAAGGTGATGAATTAACTCTGATAATAATCTATGTTGACGATATATTGATTGCTTCCAGGAATCTGAAAACAATTGACAGTTTAAAATCTAAATTGTTCAGAAAGTTTGAAGTTAAGGATCTCGGTAGCGTTGGATACTGTTTAGGAATTGAATTTTCTCGAAAAGATGATAAAATTATGCTACATCAGAAAGGTTACATAAAGGAAATATTAGACAGATTTGGAATGTCTGAAGCTAAACCAATCAGTACTCCTATCGATCCGGGCACTAAGTTGTCTAAACCAACTGAATCCGCGTCGGATGAAGAAGAAAAATTACCGTACAGAGAACTGATCGGAGCGTTGACTTATCTATCAGTTGCAACGCGACCTGACATAAGTTACACTGTTAGCTATCTTAGCCAGTTTAATAACTGTTATAGAAATTGTCATTGGAGCGCAGCGAAGCGTGTTCTTCGATATCTTAAAGGAAGTATTAATTTAGGGTTGGTGTATTCTCCCACCAAAGATGCTCTAAAGGGGTATGTAGATGCCGATTGGGCTGGATGTACCATCGACAGAAGATCTTTTACAGGATTTTCATTTATGTTGTCTAGTTGTCCAATCTCATGGGAATCTAGAAAGCAGCGTACTGTGGCTCTTTCGTCTACAGAGGCCGAATATATGGGATTGACTGAAATTGCCAAAGAGGCTATTTATCTTCGAAACGCCCTGATAGAACTTGGTTTCGAAAAATTAGCTCAGGTAGTTGTTTGTAATGACAACATGAGTGCATTGAAGTTAGCTGATAATCCAGTGTTTCACGCACGAAGTAAACACATCGATGTGAAGAATCATTTCATACGTGAAGCCCTGAACGATAAGCAGTTTGTTCTACAACATTTACCTTCGGAAGATATGCCTGCGGATGTACTTACGAAAGCTTTGTCTCGTAAAAAGTTTGAAAATTGTGTGAAAATGATGGGTTTGTTCAACTCTACACAGTTAGCCGCGTGTGTATCAAGGGGGAGTGTTAGTAATAACGCTAGTGGTAGTGATATCCCACGCGCAGGATACGTCACTGTAGTGACGCGCTCGTGTTACGACTCGCCGGTAGACAGGTGTAGTAGAGTTCCGTCGTGACCGTGATATATAACAGACGTGCACGCGCTCTGACGCGATGTATAATGTTTTAGGGCGGCTCCGTGGCGTAGTGGTATGTGTGTGACTACTACGCCCTAGGTCCCGGGTTCGAATCCCGACACGGTCCGCTTGAAAAATGTTAGGCGAGCATTTTTCGCAAAAATACACCCTCGTTCGGATGAGAGGTAAAATGGAGGTCCCGTGTGTGAGTGTTGTCACGCACGTTAAAAATCCCTACCTTGCTTGGAACAGCAAGGATTCCGCAAAATTCAAAATTTTCCAGGTAAAAAAAAAAAAACTCGCTTCCTGGCCAATGTAGTACCTTCGGGTGGAGCATTGGAAAAATCACATGTAATGTATAATGTTTTACATTAATAACCATTGTACATGTATAATGTTTAAGTTGTACGTTATGTTGAATTATTCCTGTGTTAACTTGAGTTCTGTTTCTTATTAAATCGCTTTATATAAATGCATTTTGCTTACTTTCATAGCGTGTTGAAATGCTCTGTTCAATCACATCCAACAGAAATTAATTTTGCGCGTATATAAATGGTTCTTTTCTCTATACAGGGTGTTAGAAAATTGCTTTGTTGACCCCAAACTTAACCCTTTAAATTCACTACAATATGTATATTGTTATGGATTCAAAGGGTTGGATTTGGGGTAAGCAATGCAATTTCAAACATCCTGTATAGAGAAAAAAACAATTTATATACGCGTAAAATTTATTTCATTTATTTTATTTAAACGAACAAGTATTGACGTATTTTTATAATTAATGATGGAAAAGTAATAGGTTCATAAAGAAAACTAGTTTTAAACGCAAATAGAAACGCATAATTAATTCAATTTATTTTAATTTAACGTGTAATAGCATTAGAAGACGCACCCAGGGTATAGAAAATCAATAATCCCAAGGCAAAAATTCGTTGTAGCAAACAAGGACGTCAGTTGTATCGAATACCGTAAAATATAAAGTCCAAGAATTGTTATATTAAACAGTCAATAATTAAGAACACCTGCATGTTTCAAAGGTTACCTTCTTTGAAATTATCTACATAATAAAGCGGCTTCATAGAAAATATTTCCAACCGTTAGGGGCTTCGAATAACAAACTAACAAAGTTTCTTAAAGAGCGGAAGAGATGCACGATCAATAATATGATACAGATAAAGACGGATATAAAAGCATTGGTTTCAAAACGCACGTTTCTTATTCACGTGGAGTCAAGAGACGCTGTGAGCTATATCGATTTTCTATAACTCAAGTGGGGTTTGGAACGCGACATCAAATATCCATAAGACAGAGATAAAAATATTACAGGCGGAGTTTTATGACGACACAGAACAGTATCATTGGTTGAAACGAGTAGTTACAAACAGACGAGCATGCGACGGGTGAAAGCGATTTTCGGATTATATAGCGCATCCACGAGGTGAATTTCTAGAAGCTTTAAGGCGGTTATATCAAAATTTGCAAAAGTGTTATTTTAAAATATGTTTTTCGCGTGAAGAGTGGACGAGAGGTGGCAATTTTAACAGTATAAATACTTTAAGAGAATTAGTAGCGCTTTCTTTGTATTTTAATCGCTTCAGACTACGTATAACAATAAACCGACGTTAGAGTAGAGTCTTGTGAGTATTGAAAAAATTTATAATTTAGTAAAAGTAGTATTAGCAATTATAACGTGGTAAGTTGAGGCCTAATAGTTATTAACGTGAGTAGTGGCAAGTGAATTAAATTAACCGAGATCCAACTAATACCATAACAAGCTAATAAATCAATAAACAAAAGTATATATACGTGAATTTGTATGTTGTGATGGAATGGTAATTGGTAGCAAGGAACTCGGCGTATACTGAGGTTATCATCTATCTGGAGGATCAGAGCGCATAGTCACGAAGCCAAGGAATTCTGTAGAGCATCATCGAAGGAGATAGAAAATTGAAGCCTTTTCCAGGTAACTTGTTACGACACGAGTAGGAATATATATATATATATATATATATATATATATATTTACAAACATTTGATTGAGACGGCCTGCGCGCCACAATCAGTCTCGCCCCACCTCTGGGCAGTGTTAAAACCAGGAGAAGTTGTTAGACCGCAAAAGAGTAAGCATTTAAAAGACGCGCTCCCGCAATTGTAAATCGTAACATTGGTGTTCAGTTATTAATAAATTTATTATTATTTTTGTATGTCAGTGTTATTAATCACAGCAAGCTTCGTAAGCTTTTCGATATACAGTCCACTCCTCTGGCTTGCATTACATCGGTAGTGTGAAGGCAACTCGTTTAAATTAGGTCTACCGTGACCTCCTCGTTCAACAAACATTTCTTTTCACGTACACGCGGTTGTGAATGTGATCATACCGTTGATTACTTCCAACCACTCAATCTCGAACCACTGAGCTACATTCTTGAACCACCGAACATTTATTGGTCCATCTACGCAGGATTGTAACTTTGTGGCCGCATGTTTGTTTAATCATCTATCAAAAAACTTAGAAATCTAACAATAGTTAGTGCGTCTATTGCTAACTCGCTCTCGTATATGCGAATTCATATGGTGCTATCGTGCTTCAATGTATCGCATATGCTAACAAACATTCTAATCGGGCTGGAAGTGAAGCGTATCTTCACAGTCTAATATTCTCAGGTAAACCAGTGCTACAAATATTCGAAAATATTCTGGTTTACAAGTGTTCCGTCCTTTTCGTACATTAGAGCGAGGAGGAAAACACGATTTTGAAACAAGTTACAAGGGCAACGTACAATCATTAGAACTTGTAGCTAGCGGCGATAAACGATATACGCCGATATTTCTCGACCGCAACAACCCTAGTGGAAGGAGGTCAACTACTTTCATCAGGTGCTTTGTGTTTACATTGGTTCAACCCGTAGTTTGAACTTGAATACAATACAGGTAATCTTGCCTACGATAAAGGTCATTATACTGTTGTTATTTCACCCTTTCCTTTAAATTAAACCAGTTTTCATTCATTATAATACTTCAACATCATGACACAAAATCCAGATTTGGATTTAGTTCACGGACAAATTAAGAAATACAAAAGTAAACGTTCTTATCTAAAGCGCTCGCTCACGATTCTTGAAAAATATTTATCGGAAGAAATTTCCCAGGAACCCCAACAAAAAGCTTCGCGACAATTTGATTGTTGTCGTAAATTAATTGACGAACTCGAATCGTATTTAAAAGAATTTATAATCTTGATTTTGATGTAGAATTTCAAGATTTATTTAATGAACAAATGGAAACTGATACGATGTTTTCTACGTTACAAGCTAAAATTAACGCGTTAAATATTAATAAACCAGAACAAAAACCTGTTGTTCCTCAACCTGAAATTAATCTCAATACGTCTGTTAATCGATCTGTAGCAGCCAGGTTGCCGGTTTTAAATCTTCCTTATTTTTCAGGAAAATTTGAAGAATATTTCTCGTTTATTCAGGTATTTGATTCTTCAATAGGTTCAGACCCTTCATTAAGTCCCTTGGACAAATTACAATACTTGATAGAATGTTTAAAATCTGAGGCAGCGGAAACTATAAAATGTTTAGAAATTACGCCTGAAAATTATGAAAACGCGAAACAAATCTTACGTGATCCATATGAAAATGAAAGAGTTATTGTTACAAATCACATTTGTTCAATTTTTGAATTGCCTGCCTTACATAAAGAGTCATATCAGGGACTACGTAATATTTTAGGTATTGCCTCGCAACATTTAAGGTCTCTTACTGACATGAGGAGATCTGTTGATAAATGAGACGATATGTTAGTTTATTTAATAACCTCGAAACTTCCACTTACAACGCGTAGTAAGTGGGAAAATAAATTAACGTCCACGAACGTACCTACATACAAAATGTTATCTGACTTTTTAACACAAAAATGTCACGCTCTAAATGCGATAAATTCTCGTGAAGCTAGCGATAACACTAGTTTCAAACGACAATTCACAAAAAACAATTACAAGCCCGCGTCTTGCAGTTTGACTATAAACAAACCAAGTAATTGTAATTATTGCACAGAAAGTAATCACTTTACAAATCAGTGCTCGAATCTTTTAAAACTTTCTGTCGAAGCTCATATAGAAAACGTTCGTAAAAAGCGTTTATGTCTCAATTGCCTTAGGCCAGGTCATCCTGCGCCCAATTGCAAATCCTCTAGATGTCGAAAATGTGGTGCCTTGCACAATACAATTCTGCATTTAGATAAGGTGAATGCTAGCGGTAATACTCGTAAGCCACCTTCACGGGAAGCTAATCGCAAAGCTCCTTTAAACTCGAATCATTCTGAGTGTGCTTCTAATGGCCAGAGCCCTCAAGATGAAATTCACGTCTTACACGCAATACAAAATCCGTGTAATATTGTATTATCTACTTGCATAATCGAAGTAAGAGATGATACAGGATGTTATCAAAACGCAAGAGCCATACTAGACTCTGCTTCACAAATAAATATTATCACTACTGATTTAACAAAAAAACTAGCTCTTCCTACAAACAATATAAATCTGCCAATCACGGGCATTAGTGTTAACACCACGAACTCGAAGTTAGTTATCAAGGTTAACGTACGCTCAAAATACACAAAATTCGAACTCGATTTAGAATTTTTTGTGTTGAATAAAATATCTTCTAATTTACCCATAAAATCTTTGATGCAAATTTAATGAATGTTCCGCCCAATTTGCAACTCGCTGATCCTGAATTCAATGAATCTCGAAGGGTAGATATTTTAATAGGCGTCCAAGTATTTTATCGTTTACTGAGTATTGGTCAAATACGTTGTAGTAACGACAAGGTTACTTTACAAAACTCGGTCTTTGGATGGTTGATTTCGGGAATCGTTCCAAATCAATACGCTTATCCCGCTGTGTGTAATTTAAATACATTACTCCAGTTAGACAAAAACATTACACAATTTTGGGAAGTCGAACACATTCCTGAAATTCCAATTAAATCTCAAGAACAATCCGAATGTGAAAACCATTTTGAAAACACAATTAAGCGCGACAGTTCTGGCAGATTTGTGGCATCTTTGCTTTGGAAATCTAGCCCAGAAGCATTAGGTGATTCGCTAGAAAACGCCAAAAAACGGTTTCTTAACCTCGAACAGAAATTAGCAAAAAATCCCGAGATTACAAGAAACTATCGTGATTTCATGCAAGAATATTTACAGCTCGGCCATATGGCAGAAATTGGTAATATTGATAATTGCAACAGCAATGGTTATTTTTTACCGCATCACGCAGTTTATAAAAATGAATCTTTAACATCAAGAACTCGAGTGGTTTTTGATGCGTCATGTAAAACTACCTCAGGGATGTCGCTGAACGACATTTTAATGATAGGTCCCGTAATACAAAATAACTTATTTAGCATTCTAATCCGTTTTAGGTTCTATAAATACATCATAACCTCTGACATTTCCAAAATGTACAAACAAGTTTTAATCGATCCACACGATACTTCATATCAAAAAATGTTATATCGATTCTCTCGTGACGACAAAATTAAAATCTTTGAATTAAAAACGCTTACATATAGGACACGTCCCGCTTCTTTCATAGCTACAAGGTGTTTGCTTGAGCTCGCGAAACCCTTTGAATTTTTGAACCCCGAATTATATAAGGTAATTGCAAATGATTTTTACGTAGACGACCTAATTACGGGTAGTAATGACGAAACAAAATTATTACAATTACGCGATAATATTTTAAGCGTTTTAGCTGCAGGTTGTTTTCCATTGCGCAAATGGAACTCGAATATTGCAAATCTTTTGAAGGACATCGAGTCCGACCAAGAAAACTTGGTTATAAAATGCAAAGATGGTGAGAGTTTTAAAACTTTGGGTATCTTTTGGTCTCCCATCTCCGACACTATACAGTATAGTACTCAACTAAACTGCAGTAAAACTCAAATTACAAAACGTATGATTCTTAGTCATATTGCGAAAATCTTTGACCCTCTAGGATTACTTGGTCCTATAATCACGATTTCCAAACTGATCATGCAAGATCTTTGGAAAATTAAATCGGGTTGGGATGAAGTTGTGCCACCTGATCTCCTTAATCGATGGATAGCGTTTTCATCGTGTTTAACTGATATTTCTAAAAATTTTATACCACGACAACTTATTTTTAACAATGATTCCTGCATTGAGCTTCATTGTTTTGCTGATGCCAGCGAACGTGCTTATGGTGCTTCTATTTATGTCAGAGAAATAACCTCTGATAATTTAATAAATTGTGCTATTCTGTGTGCAAAGTCACGTGTAGCTCCTCTAAAAGCTATAAGCTTACCTCGTCTTGAACTCTGTGCTTGTCTGTTGCTTGCACAGTTAGTGGAAAAAATTAGAACGGTTTCCAACACAAAATTCTCGTCTGTTAGTTATTATACTGATTCTACAATCGCGTTATCTTGGATAAAATCGTGTCCAAGTCGTTGGAAGGCTTTCGTAGCGAATAGAACTACAGAAATAAAAAACATTTCTGACACAAATTCTTGGTATCATGTTGATACTCATTCTAATCCCGCTGACATAATTTCAAGGGGTTGTATGCCCTTAGAGTTATGTTACAACAAACTTTGGCTCAATGGCCCAAGTTTTTATTCGATGTGAATTTCAAACCTAAAATATTTAACACGAAAAACCAAATAAATTTACCGGAAATCAAGGTGCTCGTTACAAATGTTAATTTTTCCAATGAAGAATTAATTGCTTTCACAAGTAATATTTTTACGAAATATTCTAGCTTTACTAAACTAATTAGAATAATCGCCACTTGCAAAAGGTTTATTTTTAATTGCAAAAATAAATCTATCAAAATCATTACAGAATTATCTGTGAATGAGTTAAATGAAACCGAAATGATTTTAATTAAACTCGACCAAAAAATTAATTTTGGTAACGAAATTAAATCTTTAAAAAATTCTCAAGTTATAACTAATAATTCAAAAATTCTATGTTTGAATCCTTTCTTAGATAAAAATCAAATTTTACGCGTAGGAGGACGCTTACGTCACTCTAACTTAAAATACGATAATAAACACCCCATTTTAATAGCAAAGGGTTCACTATGTGATTTAATTATTTTAAACGCGCATAAAAAGAGTTTGCATAGTGGTATGCAAGGTACGCTAGCAGCAACTCGCTTGAAATATTGGCCCTTATCGGTCAGAAGTTTAGTAAAAAAGATTATACGAAATTGTGTTCTTTGTTTTAGACACAACCCTCTCAAATCTCAACCTAAAATGGCAGATTTACCTGCCTCTCGTCTAGTGCCTAATCAAAGGGCATTTACAAGGCTTGGTACGGATTTCTTTTGACCATTTTTTATTAAAGAAGGTTCACGTACCTTACGAAAAATTATAAAGGCATACGGATGCGTATTTGTATGCATGAACACGAAGGCGGTTCATTGTGAACTCGTGGAAAATTTGACTTCAGAAGCGTTTATCGCTGCACTCAAACGATTTGTTGGCAGACGAGGTATTCCAGCTGAAATATTTTGTGATAACGGAACTAATTATGTAGGCGCAGCCAACGAATTACGAAATATTGTTAATTTTTTATCTGATAGAACGACACAAAATGCAATTCACAGCGATACAGTTTCTCAGAATATTAAATTTATATTTAATGTTCCCAAAGGCCCTCACATGGGAGGTTTATGGGATGCGGCGGTTAAGTCTTTCAAAAAACATATCTTTAAAATTGCTTCTAATGCCCATTTAACCTTCACAGAATTAAACACGTTGCTGATTAAAGTTGAAAGTATATTAAACTCCGTCCGTTGATTCCTCTATCTGATGATCCTTGTGACCTTGATTTTATCACACCTGGACATTTCTTGATTAACGACAATCTAAAGGCAATACCTGAACTTGACTTATCGCAAGAAAAGGTCAATCGACTTTCTTGATGGCAGTTCGTACAACTGCTCCAACAAAACTTTTGGTCGAAATGGACTAAAGAGTACTTGCAAGAATTACAAAGGCGTAACAAATGGCATTCATCTACCAGAGCATCGTTATGTCCTGGTAAAATCGTCATTATTTCTGAAGATAACGTTCCTTCTAGAATGTGAAAGTTGGGACGCGTAACTGAAGTTCATCCCGGACGCGACAGTGAAATTCGTGTCGCTAGTGTCAAAACAGTGAGTGGGGTCATTAAAAGACCCATTGTGAAATTGTGTGTTTTGCCTATCGAGGGGCAAGAAGTTTAAAATCTAGTTGCTCGGCGCGACTATAGTAGTAGTAATATAAAGTGCTATTTGTTGTGTATTAGTTATTAGAACTTATAACCTATATTTGTAATTTTTCTAAACCTAAATGTATTGTGAAATATTTATAATTATTTACTTTATGTACACGTTCGTTAAGTACGTTTGTCAATATGTACGATTCTTATTCTGTTTAAATTACTAATTTCAAGGGAGGCGGCTTATGTTACGACACGAGTAGGAATAGATATATATATATATATATATATATATATATATATATATATTTACAAACATTTGATTGAGACGGTCTGCGCGCCACAATCAGTCTCGCCCCACCTCTGGGCAGTGTTAAAACCAGGAGAAGTTGTTAGACCGCGAGAAAGAGTAAACATTTTAAAAGACGCGCTCCCGCAATTGTAAATCGTAACATTGGTGTTCAGTTATTAATAAATTTATTATTATTTTTGTATGTCAGTGTTATTAATCACAGCAAGCTTCGTAAGCTTCTCGATATACAATCCACTCCTCTGGCTTGCATTACATCAGTAGTGTGAAGGCAACTCGTTTAAATTAGGTCTACCGTGACCTCCTCGTTCAACAAACATTTCTTTTCACGTACACGCGGTTGTGAATGTGATCATACCGTTGATTACTTCCAACCACTCAATCTCGAACCACTGAGCTACATTCTCGAACCACCGAACATAACTCATTTGAGTTTTCTGTTATTTGATTAACTTTTTGGAGTTATTTGCGGTTATTTATGGTTATTTAATGTATCGGAAAAGATATGTGTGCTTGACGATTAGTAGGATTATTTTAAATATTGAAAAAAAGCGTATGTAAAACTTACTAAATTTCATTATGAATTTAAATTGGATTGTTAAGGGTACATGGGTTTATTAGTTTTGCAGTAATTTTATGCAAGGTAAAAAACATACATTAATAAACTGGGTTATTATGAGCTCACCATACTCCAGTGTGCAATAAATATAGGGTATTACTTGGAGCCCATTTACTCCTGTTGTATTAAATGTGTTTGCAATTAAAAATTTAAAACAAGGACTTTACAAAAATAGCACTTATTGAGTCGTAATTAGTGTACCAAACTGTATATAGCTGTGAATAATTGTTTGTAAATAGCGGTAAATAAAGATTGTATAGACATGTTACGTTTTTCAGATGATATAGCCATTATAGCAGAGTCTAGAAATGAGTTAGGAGAGTTTTTAAATATTTTAGATAAGATACTACAGAGTAACTATAGTATGAGAATTAACTCAGTAAAGACAAAGATAATGACAAGCGAGTTACAGCCTAGTTCTAAACCAAAATTAAAAATTGATAATACCGAGTTAGAGGAGGTAGCTGAATTTTGCTATTTAGGTAGTATAATTACAAAGGATGGACGTAGCAGAAGGGATATAGTAGCTAGAATAGCTCAAGCTAGAAAAATGTTTTTAAAAAAGAAAAACTTACTAATAGCTAATAGTATTAGTTTAGATAATAGAAAAAGTTTCTTAAAGTCGTACGTATGGAGTGTTCTACTATACGGTAGTGAGACTTGGACAATTAAAGAAGTAGATAAGAAAAAGATAGAAGCTTTTGAAACTTGGTGTTATAGGAGAATGTTAAAGATTAGTTGGACAGATAGAGTAACAAACGAGAAAGTTTATTAAAGGATAGGTGAGGAACCCTGTATGTGGAAACAATTGAAGGTCAGGAGAGATAGAATGATAGGGCACCAGTTAAGACATGAGGGACTATTTAGAAAAGTCTTAGATTATAGACTACCAAATAAAAATAGAGTAGAAAGGCCTAGACAAAGCTATATTAGTCAAATTATAAGAGATTTAGGTTGTGAAGGGTATGTAGACCTTTTTAGACTAACTCAGAATATAAAAGAATTTAGAGCTGTGTCAAACCGACTTTAAGTAAGTTCGAAAACAAAAGAAAAATAAAAATCAGTTAATTAAATGTCACCAGGACATAACTCACAATTAGTTAGCGGTCTGGCATGTTGGTAGCGTTTCGTTGCTTAAGCCTTACCATAACATATAATTTAATAAACGTCACCATGACATAACTCACAATTAGGTAGCGGTCTGGCATGTGGGTAGCGTTTCGTTGCTTAAGCCTTACCATAACATATAATTTAATAAACGTCACCATGACATAACTCACAATTAGGTAGCGGTCTGGCATGTTGGTAGCGATTCGTTGCTTAAGCCTTACCATAACATATAATTTAATAAACGTCACCATGACATAACTCACAATTAGGTAGCGGTCTGGCATGTTGGCAGCGATTCGTTGCTTAAGCCTTACTATAACATATAATTTAACACTTTTCCTTTTTTGAAGTGGATAACCAGGTTATATTTCATTTCCTTATAAATAGTAATCATTTAAACATGTTAGAGTTTTTTAACAACCATCAGGTTGCTAATATCTATGTAGAGCCAGCGGGATAGGAAAAAGATAAAAGGATATAGGAAGACCTAGACCAGACTATATTAGTCAAATTATTAGAAATTTAGGTTGTGAAGGGTATGTAGAGCTTTTTAGATTAGCACAGAGTAAAAAAGATGTTAGAGCTGCGTCAAACCGACCTTAAAGAAGGTCGAAAACAAAATGATGATGAAAGATTGTATGATTGTTGTATTATTTGGTGATTTTATGGAATGGTGTGCTAGTGGGAAGAAAGAATAATTGTAAATTTAGGAATCCGAGAATAGGCACAGCTGAGCTAGCCAGGGAAGCTGCTGAAGATATTTTGAAGCAGAAATCAGGGTAAGAATTTTTTTTTGTTATGAACTTTTTATTTTGAAAAGTATTTAATGACTCACTCTCGATTCTTAAACTTTATTCCACGATCCACAGCAATATATACATATATATATATATATATATATATATTTTTATAAAAACTGATTACGGTTACTGAGGACCGAAGTATAAAAATTAAAAATAATTTTTATACTTCGGTCCTCAGTAACCGTAATCAGTTTTTATAAAAATAAATATGCAGGACATGATACAATTCAATATCAATTAATATATATATATATATATATATATATATATATATATTGCCACAATATCGCCCCTCGACAGGTGTATAACGACCAATTACCTAATGATCGACCCCGTTCTGTGTCTTTAAAATAATTTATTACTATTAAATGTATGCCCCGACTAGCTCAGTAATACCCCGCACAGAGTGAAGGACGATATGATAACAGAGAATTTTTACCCATTCTCTTCTAACACTCTATATATCGGAATAAGATAAGTACACTTCACCAAAATTTGTATAATAAGCGAAGAAAAGTTTACAATGTACTATTTACATAAATTTTAAATCGGAATAAATATTCCTATCAAATTTATACATTACAAAGATTATAACCCTTTTTACATTTTCTTACATCAATTAAAGCCAGCAAAAAAAATTGTATTTTACCGTGAATGTTTTGTTGAATGTTCAAGAAACTATTGCCCTTTTAAAACGTACTTCTGCGTACCAACCAAATTTTTGTTGACTTTTTACACAAATATTTAGATTTCATGCAAATTTTAAGCTCAGCAAATATTCAAAATAATAAATGTAACATACTATAAATAAAAATTTTATCCTGACTTTATATAGTTTTTCAGTAGAGCTTCCTCGCCCAATTCGGTTGTTTGTTCAGTGGTTTCGAGTCGTTGACCCGCAGTTGGCGTTTTCCTCAGTACTTCTATATGTTTGTCAGCAACTTGTAGTCGCTTTTGAATTACTAACCCTGTACCATTTATAATGTTAAGTTCTTAACCCAGTGTTTTAGTTTTAACGTCGTGGTTTAGTTAGCATTGATTTAGTTTCCTATTTATTGTGTCCGTACCTAGAGCCCTAAATAAATTGTAAAGATTTTGTTTACATTATTTAAGTCTAGACTTGCGTTTTATATCAACCGCAAAGCTTTATACATTCGTATTTCAACGCACATTTTTACATGTTCTTCACTTATAATTCTTAATTTCTATCATTTATCATTTTGACTAAATTGAAATTTACGTAATAATTTGACTTCAACTATTACGTTAGCGCGTCGGTCATGGAACGTCTTCTCCATATTTCCTCTGGTTAGTTTTATATACAAATCCTACCCGAACTTTTCACGTGCTCATATTGGTTGAGATGTCGCTATCTGTTATTAGACCATGGCAAAGCGTTGCAATTATGTGCTATCTACAACCTGTTGGGTTTTATTCGGTATTGCATACTTTATACGTTTAAATTTTCTCGTACATCAAAGCTTTGTATAGAAATTTGTTAAGGACTGGTATATCATGTATGCTTGAAACTGAACGTAGTCGTAATTTTAATATCCATATTTTGTTTAACCATATTGGGTTTTATTAAATGTGGCAACTTATATACATTTCAAACGGCACGTACGCTTTCGCTTCAGTATCAATACCCTTTCTTATTTACATGCTCTTATTGGCTTCTTGCTTTATGAAGTACGCTTTTTTTAACAAATTTGTTTATTATAAACAGCTCTCGATTATTTTCTTACGCAAATGCGACTTGAAACAAATTTGTCTTTACAGTTACCTTAGTTCAAATGTGTCGAATTTATATTTATTTTTGAGCTTAGAAAGTTTAAAATGTATTAAAATTGATTAAATTGTGTCCGCAATTGTATATCTCGGTGAGTGTGGTTAAGTTACTACTGAATGTACTTCTTTTAATTAACTGTAACTTGTTCTTGAATTTATACAAAGTGATTTGAATTTGCTTTTGCATAATGAACGAATCATATACATCATATGATTTAAACGTATGGTTTTCGCGGTTTTTAGAATATTTATATGAAGTATTCTTCCCTCGTGACCTTATAAACCCTTAAATAACTTTGTTATATATATATATATATATATATATATATATATATATATTGCTATATGGTCTCTAATCCGTGCCCTAACGTTGGTGCGACATCTTTATTGCTATGATATTAGAAGAATTATCATGCTCCGACGTTGGGCTGTTATATTTATTTGCTATACTATTTACATACTCTAAATTATTGGACCACCATTTTAATATTCACGATTAAGTGTAATTATCTCCTCCTCCAGCTGTTTTCTTAATATTGCTATCAACTGGATTTTATCTTTAAACAACTCTATCTACCAATGGCAAAATTCGATACGTTACCGCCTTGCGGGTTATCACTTTCCTATTCAACTTGTGGCTCCGCCTTTGTACTATTTAAATCTTATGACCTCGGCTAGCATTTATTTGCAATTATAAAATTCAGTAAATTTAGATTTTGTATAATGAAACCAATATGTTATATACAGCTTTTGAAATTATTCGAAATACACTTTTCAATCAGTTAATTTTATAAATCTCATTTATTAACAATCATTTACTCAAAACCCAAAGTCACCAAAGAAAATTTATTATCTTTACGAACAAAGTGTAGAATATTCTAAACCTGTTTTCTTATTACTCATTCAATATGTATGCAATCTCTCTTGTTGACTTCTTCACAAGCATATCATATTTAGCAAATTCAATATTAAAAATAAAAATTTATATAGAAAAGCAAATGTCCTATAACTAAAAATCTGACCTGGTTTTATCTTTTTCACATCGACGCTTCCAATAAAAATGATCTTCCCCAATTCTGGATTCCATTCAAATTATTACACTATGGACCATCACCATTAAATTATATACCCCAATTTATTTCAATTCTTCAAACTTAGACTTTCGTCATTCTTGCCCCAGACTTAAAATTGTAGTTTGTTTCACCCCTGTACTTCAAGATTGTATTATTCTTCTTTTTCCCTTAACATTTAAATTGTATTACTGTATTTTTTTCTTAACATCATAATCCTAGTCTATTTCCCTCAGACCTCGAAACCCTATTATTTTTCTGTCTTAGTTTACAATAAATTCATTAAAAACGTACTTACGTTTAAACGGCAATTATAATCTTCATATTAGCTCTCATTTTATCTTTCACTTTTATACTTATTACGTATTACTTTGTTTAATGGCAATGCACTTCGGCCTTCATTGAGTTCAAAACTGACTTTCTTATCAAGGTGCTTGCTAATATAACCTCGAATTCCCACTCCATCCGTGGGTTTGGTCTAGAACTCGTCGCTTGTCTCTGACCAATCAAATAATTACATATTGAGCAGTTTCTGATGCAATGCTCTACGTTTACCCATAATCACAACCTGCCCGCATCTGTCTTACATTGTCAACATGCTGTATTTTGATAGATTACTTGCCTTTCCGTAAACAACTGATGCAACTCGACTTTAAATTTTCATGTTTACATGCGATTCACGCAATTTTTAATCATTTCTCTTATCAGAATGGTTAGATCTTTGTACGCATTTATATTAACTACCTGAAACTCTATTTCTATATCCGTATTAATTTAATTGTCTAGAACTCTTCTTCTTAATGCGTGTCTAATTACACTTTATTATTTATTTTCCAATATACGCGTGTTTCCACTGAAAATATCCTTATTTGTTCTACCTAAATTAACTAAACTTTATCTACAGGGTATTTAATATTTACTATCTACTTAATACATGTATTTCTCATTCCTACGCCAACTATGCGTCTTCCTATATTTACTTGCGTCGCCCAAAACTATCTCTATTCTATATACAGGGTGTTGACTACTTACTATCTACAAACTATGTCTATTTCTTAATTATCTCCTTAAATAAATGTAGTTTTCTGCTGACTATTCTAATTACTCTTTCCCGAACGACCTTTACTATAACTTGCACCCTCAAGCAACCCCCTTATCACAGCATAATTCCCCCAAATTAAAATATAAAATTTCATAACAATGTTCTTTTTGGCGCCCAACGTGAACTTAAACTCACATTGGTATGAAATTATTATATTTTTATTTCCATTCTGAAATCCAACTTTTTCTTTATTAAACTCATATTTACATTTTATCTATCTCATGCCTATGTCCTATTATACTCTACTATTTATACCTATACCTATTCTTATATTCAAATCCTATTCTATTTTTCTATGTATACCTATTCATAATTTATTTTACATTTCCTTTTATCTATTCATCTGTCTTTGCATGGTTCAATTAAGCTTATTTATTTCTAGCCTCCCCCTTTCTATTCTTAAATCTGGGTCCTTTTAATCTATATTTCTCAATCATATTTTTATCTATAAATATGCCCTTCGCGCTGATTTGATATCCCAGAAATTTAACTTTATCTTGAAAGAATTCGCACTTCTTTAAATTTAACCTTAAACCTGCTATATTTAATTCTAATAATATTCTTTCTAAATGAACTAAGTGTTGTTCCACACTATCACTAAATATTAACACGTCATCCACGTAGTGGATACAAAATTCCTCATACGGTCCCAAAGTATTCTGCATCGCCTTCACCAATGCAGCCGTACTCGAGGACAAACCTAACGGAACCACCCTAAATTGATATATTCTTCCTTCTACAGAAAAACCCGTATATTTCCTTGATTCTCGCGCTAATGGAATCAACCAAAATGAATTCTTTAAGTCTAATTTGCTATAGATTTTTTTATTACCTATTCTTGCTAATATGCTATCCATCGTTGGTGGACAATTGTATTGCGGCTTCGTTCGCTTATTTATCTTTCTTGCATCCAAACATAACCTAATGCTTTCATCATTTTTCTTCACGACGACTAATGGATTCACAAAATGTGTACTGGAGTTTTCTATAATACCTTCACGTAACATTTCCTCAATTTCTTCCTTCACTCTATTCCTATATGCTACTGGAATAGGATATATTTTATTGTTAAACGGCTCTGTATTCGTTACTTCCAACTTGTGCACATAACCCGTGGCAATTCTCGACTTCGACCCAATTAATTCTGAATGCTTATTCAATAATATATTCACCTTATTTCTTAAATCATCTAGACACTTAATATCTTCCTTTTCATTACACCCATTATTTATCTAATCACTAAACTGATTAATATTTACGCAGTCGTCTCCTATTACTATATTCCCTCTTCATACCATTTAATATATTTCCCATTACACTCAATCTCTTTGCATTCCGCATTTATCTTCAACTCCAACTTATCTATCATATTCATCCCAAATATAACATCTATCTTCAGTCCAGGTACTACCATAAACTCGTTTTCCCATATTTTATCCCCCATTTCACATCTCAGAATTACCATTTCATTTATTACACTAAATCTCTTATTATTTGGTGCCACTAAATTACACCTCGCTATAGCTATCGCTTTATCCCCCAATTTTTCTCGTTTAACAAAACTTCCGCAACAAGTGATGCTTCTGCTCCAGTATCAATTAACACTTTAACTATTCTATCTTCCACCTTTAAATTAATTATTGGTAATAAGTTTCTTTCAAATCTTCCTAATTCATTATCCATTTCATATTTAATAAACTCGCGCTGGTGCTCATATCCGTTAATTCGTATAATTTTCCTTGGTTCGTCCGTACTCAAAAATCCTGATTTCGCATCGAAGGTCCTGCCTGACTCATTATCCCTATATCTGTGCAATTCGTATTTCTTATTTCCATACTATTAATATTTCTAGCTTGCGTCCATCGATCATCATTTTCCTGTCTATTTGTTACTCTATTGTTTTCCTCATGATTCGTTCTCTCCATTCGTTGCCTTGGTATCTGACCATTATTCCTGTTTTGCCCTAAAATCATTATTAAAGTTTCCTTAGTTCCCCCTATTAAAATTTCTTCCGCGATCATAATTATAATTGTTCCTTCGATAATTATTCCGAGTCTCCGTATTCCTTATAAAATTCGTGCGTCGATCCCTAACATTATTTTCAATTTCATAATCATTTTCCAAATCATCATATCTCTGCAAATAATCAATAAACTTATCTCTATCCACTATATTTTGCGTCGTTATGTATCGCTTTACTTCAGCGTTAAAATGACTTGCTAAATACCTTATAATTATTTTATCTTCTAAAGGAGGATCCAATTGCTTCGCTACAGTAAATTTCTCAATCGCATATGATTCTCGCGTTATCCCTTTCGCCGAATCGTATCTTCCCATAATTAAGTTACTTCGAATTCGATTTTGCTGATTGTCATTCCAGAATTGACGTAAAAATTTGTTTTCAAACTGTTCAAACGTTTCTATTTCACTCTCAACTAAATTGTACCATCTTTCAGCATTCCCTCTTAATATTGCCCTAATTAAATTTAATTTTAATAATTCATCTGTAGATCCCTGTATCAACATTTTAAAATTTTTCAGAAATATCTTAGGATTCAATTTTCCGTCCCCGTAAAATTTCGTAAACTGTTCCATTGAAAGATTCGTTTGAATTAACCTATTTGATTCTCTATTAAAATTTATTGGATTACCTTTTAAATTATTTATTTCTTGATTTATTGTTCTGAATTCCGTTTCGCAATTTTCTTCAATTTTATTTAATTTAATATTTAAATTCGTAATTTTATCCTTGGATTCGCTTTCGTAGTCTTCTTGTTTCGTTTTGATTAAAGAAATATGATCCCATAAACCATCTATTTCCTCAGAAACTCTCCCAATTTTTATATTCAACTGTGCTTTAATCTCGGCGATAGTGTGATTCGTCTCTTGCAAACCATTACTAAGAATCTTAATTTCACTCTCCAATTTCTCGTTGTATTCCTCCATTTTTGTTTTAACTGTATTTATGGCTTGTTCACTCTTATCCATTTTATCATTTAATGCCATTAAGATATCCAACATTTTGGTTTCTTGTGAAGTTCGCCTTTCTTCACTCAAACTTCTTTCCAACGTTATGTTTTCTTGGGATCCTTTCTCCATTTTGAAATTACTATTTTTACTCTAAACTTTTAAATACTAAATAAATCTACCTAACTTTAAATACTGTACAAATTTCTCTATTTTTCCTTTAATTGAAACTTTTCAAATCCCCGGTTTGGTTTAATTGGTTTATCTGAATCTCGCAATTGTATTTTAAAATTTATTTTAATTTAATTCACGCCTCCTAATCTCAGGTTATTTTATTGTGGTTTAATTCATGCCCCACGTTGGGCGCCATCTTTATTGCTATATGCTCTCTAATCCGTGCCCTAACGTTGGTGCGACATCTTTATTGCTATGATATTAGAAGAATTATCATGCTCCGACGTTGGGCTGTTATATTTATTTGCTATACTATTTACGTACTCTAAATTATTGGACCACCATTTTAATATTCACGATTAAGTGTAATTATCTCCTCCTCCAGCTGTTTTCTTAATATTGCTATCAACTGGACTTTATCTTTAAACAACTCTATCTACCAATGGCAAAATTCGATACGTTACCGCCTTGCGGGTTATCTGTTTCCTATTCAACTTGTGGCTCCGCCTTATGTACTATTTACATTTTATGACCTCGGCTAGCATTTATTTGCAATTATAAAATTCAGTAAATTTAGATTTTGTATAATGAAACCAATATGTTATATACAGCTTTTGAAATTATTCGAAATACACTTTTCAATCAGTTAATTTTATAAATCTCATTTATTAACAATCATTTACTCAAAACCCAAAGTCACCAAAGAAAATTTATTATCTTTACGTACAAAGTGTAGAATATTCTAAACCTGTTTTCTTATTACTCATTCAATATGTATGCAATCTCTCTTGTTGACTTCTTCACAAGCATATCATATTTAGCAAATTCAATATTAAAAATAAAAATTTATATGGAAAACAAATGTCCTATAACTAAAAATCTGACCTGGTTTTATCTTTTTCACATCGACGCTTCCAATAAAAATGATCTTCCCCAATTCTGGATTCCATTCAAATTATTACACTATGGACCATCACCATTAAATTATATACCCCAATTTATTTCAATTCTTTAAACTTAGACTTTCATCATTCTTGCCCCAGACTTAAAATTGTAGTTTGTTTCACCCCTGTACTTCAAGATTGTATTATTCTTCTTTTTCCCTTGACATTTAAATTGTATTACTGTATTTTTTTTAACATCAGAATCCTAGTCTATTTCCCTCAGACCTCGAAACCCTATTATTTTTCTGTCTTAGTTTACAATAAATTCATTAAAAACGTACTTACGTTTAAACGGCAATTATAATCTTCATATTAGCACTAATTTTATTTTTCACTTTTATACTTATTACGTATTACTTTGTTTAATGGCAATGCACTTCGGCCTTCATTGAGTTCAAAACTGACTTTCTTATCAAGGTGCTTGCTAATATAACCTCGAATTCCCACTCCATCCGTGGGTTTGGTCTAGAACTCGTCGCTTGTCTCTGACCAAACAAATAATTACATATTGAGCAGTTTCTGATGCAATGCTCTACGTTTTCCCATAATCACAACCTGCCCGCATCTGTCTTACATTGTCAACATGCTGTATTTTGATAGATTACTTGCCTTTCCGTAAACAACTGATGCAACTCGACTTTAAATTTTCATGTTTACATGCGATTCACGCAATTTTTAATCATTTCTCCTATCAGAATGGTTAGATCTTTGTACGCATTTATATTAACTACCTGAAACTCTATTTCTATATCCGTATTAATTTAATTGTCTAGAACTCTTCTTCTTAATGCGTGTCTAATTACACTTTATCATTCATTTCCCAATATACGCGTGTTTCCACTGAAAATATCCTTATTTGTTTTACCTAAATTAACTAAACTTTATCTACAGGGTATTTAATATTTACTATCTACTTAATACATGTATTTCTCATTCCTACGCCAACTATGCGTCTTCCTATGTTTACTTGAGTCGCCCAAAACTATCTCTACTCTATATACAGGGTGTTGACTACTTACTATCTACAAACTATGTCTATTTCTTAATTATCTCCTTAAATAAGTGTAGTTTTCTGCTGACTATTCTAATTACTCATTCCCGAACAACCTTTACTATAACTTGCACCCTCAAGCAACCCCCTTATCACAGCAATATATATATATATATGTATATATATATATGTATGATAAATATAGGGGATACAGTCAGATTGGGTATGTATTCAGAATAAACTTCTTTTAACCATTTCAAGCTTTCGAAAATAGTTTATTTTCTTCAACAGGATAGATTATAAAGTTTACAATTATAAAAATAAAATGACATGAACAGAAACCTGTCCATGTCATATAGATGTCATTTTATTTTTATAATTGTAAACTTTATAATCTATCCTGATGAAGAAAATATACTATTGGATTAATTTGGGGGGGAATGAGGTGATATAAATATGCTATTATAGGGAAGGACCAAATGCTTTTTGTAGCAATAACAATAGCGGTGGAGCGGTTATGTAATAACTAAAAAACAACTACACCAAACTACTTAATAAAGGGTATAAATACCTTTTATCCTGTGCCGCTGTGGGCAATAAACGTTCACAACAAAAGCTTTCGACGGACAACCGAAAACACGCACGATTGGGTGTCGATGTCGCTTTCAAAAGCTTTCACACGACCGTCTTTTGCAAGGGTTCGGATGCGACTGTGTTCTTCAACGCACTTCCACTGTCGGTATAAAATGTTTCACTCAAACTGTAGGGTGAACGCACTGATGGTATTTATTGTCACAAATACCGAATTGTTCGATGATGACGTAACATACCGCCCACCAAATTCATAGAATTTTGAAAAGGAGGGAAGTAGGTTGGGTGAAGGAAATCACATGGGATTTGACCTTGCTAGGAAAACAGGTAACGAAAGATAGGGTGGTACACTACAGCGAGCGATATTACCAACTATGCAAAAAAATTAAAATATATATGTAAATAAGCAAATATGCAAAATAATATACTACTATACATGTAAGAAATGTGTATATACATCTAAACATAAAATAAAATTAAAATACCGGTAGCGGTGCTAGTTTGACCAAAGGTCGTTTTAATGTGCCATGTGCAGTTTTGACTTCAGCGACACGTATAATACCGTCCGCACCGGGAAAAGTATTAATAATACGACCAAACTTCCATTGAAGTGGAGAAAGCTGGTCGTCCTTGATGAGGACAATAGTGTCCTTTTCGACTTGTCGGACACCTACCTTAGAGTGCCATTTAACCTTTTGATTCAGAGTATGAAAGTACTCATGGCTCCAGCGAGCCCAAAAGTCTTGGTGGAGATTTTGCAGGAGTTTCCACCTGCTTTTTAATGGTAAAACGTTGGTTGAATGGTCCTCATCTGGTGGTGCAGAAAGAGGCTCCATAGTTAGGAAATGACCTGGTGTTAGGCAACGCAAGTCATTTGGATCCGAACTCAAAGCGCAGAGTGGCCTTGAATTTAGAACAGATTCAATTTGTGTAAGAACTGTGTACAGTTCCTCAAAGGTAAGTTTTTGTTCGCCGATTACGCGAGATAGGTGTGTCTTTACCGACTTAACACCGCTTTCCCACAAGCCACCGAAGTGAGGGGCGCTAGGTGGATTAAACGACCACTTTATCTTTTCTGAGGTTACTGCACTATGCAGATAACTCATAAGCTGACGATAGGCACCTACAAAACTGGTACCGCAATCGCTAAATATTTGAGAATAGCGACCTCAACGTGCTATAAATCGTCGCAAAGCGGCAAGAAACACGCCTGCCGACAAATCCGACACAAGTTCAATATGTGCTGCCTTATTGGCAAAACAAACAAAAATACAAATATAGGCCTTAAGAGTTTTAGAGGCTCGCAGGCGGTTAGCCTTTATTAAAAGAGGGCCAGCAAAATCAACACCAACAATACTGAACGGTTTGATTTGGGTAATACGTGCTGCCGGTAGGTCTCCCATAGGAGGAGTTACCAGGACCGGTTTGGTACGAAAACATCTATGACAGGATGATAAATAATTTCTGATTGAATTTTTAATAGAAAGGATC
This sequence comes from Platerodrilus igneus, assembly GCA_036346225.1. Classification (NCBI taxonomy): domain Eukaryota; kingdom Metazoa; phylum Arthropoda; class Insecta; order Coleoptera; family Lycidae; genus Platerodrilus; species Platerodrilus igneus. Next base: position 2,074,308 of record JARFIW010000881.1, on the reverse strand, counting down.
CAGAAATTCTGTTGGATAAGATACGCTGTGGTATTAACACCGGGATGGTAATACCTTTCATGAGTTGACCGAATGATAAGTTCGGTTAATCGGTGCCGCTGAGGCAATAACGCAGGAAAATTTTCGAAATAGAAAAGCGAAGAATGTGTCAAGCGCCCACCCACTCTTAAGATATTTTGTGGATCAACAAATGGAGAGAGTTTTCGCAAGCTTTTAGGTAATTTACGGTTTGCCTTGATCGAAGCTATTTCCTTTGAAAATGTAACACTTTGTACATGCCGGACGATAATCATGAGAGCATTGTGTAATTCAATGTCTGTTAAGGGACCCGTATGACGTTGAGCCATGGGTTTAGAAAATCTATAAATGTAAGCCACGATGCCTTGGATTTTATATAACGATGAAAAGCGGCTTAGTAAAATGTCAATGACGTTTGGATCTGTTTGAGCGACAAATGTTAGGATCTTCTTTTCCGTAGTTACCTCAGCAATTGAGGTTGACAATGTTGGTTGAGGCGGCCACGAGTCACTAGGGTAGTGAAGCCATTCAGGCCCCGCCCACCATAGCGAACATGAAATAACCGCGCTTGGCATTAATCCCGAGATGCAGGATCAGCCGGATTATGCGAAGATTTAATATAAAACCATCGGCTAGGTGCAATGATTTCTTGAATGTGGCTAACACGGTTTGCCACAAAAGTTTTCCAACAAAAGGTGGAGAACGTATCCAAGTGAGAGCGACCGTAGAATCACTCCACGCTGAAACATCGGAGATGTCAATCAAGCCTTGATAAGAACGAATGGTAAAAGAAAGTAAATCGGTTAATAAAACGGCGGCACATAATTCCAAACGTGGAATTGAAATGCGCTTAATTGGAGCTACTTTTGTTTTAGCGGTTACAAATTGTACAGTTATTTCTCCAGTAGTTTGATTTATAAACTGAAATACACTACCGCTGCATACCCTACCTCGCTAGCATCGCAAAACCCATGCAAATGACAAGTAAAAGGATCCGAAGGGGTAAACAACGTGGTAACTTTAATGACGATAATAACGGCAACTCTTCTTGATACTGCTGCCATTGAGACGAAATGTCTGCTGGTGGGATGTCATCCCAATTCAAACCTAACATCCACAGATGCTGGATTAGGCGTTTTGCAAAAGTGTTAGTGGGGCTAAAACCCTAATGGATCATATATTCTGGCAACTTGTGAAGGTATGTTGCGCTTTGTACATATTGGGTTTAATGGTTTAACCCAAAATGAGAAAATATCTTCTGTAGGTGACCATTGTAGACCTAATATTTTTATTGATTCGTCAGAATCGAAATCGAGAGAAGTATATTGGCAAAAATCTGATGGAATGCCTTCCAAAATAGAAACTGAATTAGAACTCCATTTTCGAAGTTCAAAACCAGCCAAATGTAAAAGCCGGATGAGTTGATCTTTAATTTCGCCGGCCGATTGTATAGAATCTCCACCGGCGACGAAATCGTCAATATATAGATTTGACCGTATAGCCTCAGCGGCTAACGGAAACCTTTTGCCTTCGTCAATGGCTAATTGCTGAAGAGTTTTTAATGCTAGATAAGGCGATGACTTAATACCATAGGTCACTGTATTAAGCTGATAAGTCTGAATGGGTTCTTCTGCGAAGAACCGCCAAACAATTAACTAAAACTTTTGATGTTCTTCGGTAACCAAAATTTGTCGATACATTTGGCGAACATCACAAGTAAAAACGAAACGATGAGAGCGAAATTTAAGTAAGATTGACGAAATGTCATTTTGGAGACTAGGTCCAGCCAATTGAGTGTCATTAAGTGACACGTTGTTTTTAGCCTTTGCAGAGGCGTCAAAAATCACACGAATTTTAGAAGTATGACCTTCTTCTTTAAACACAGGGTGATGGGGTAAAAAATAATTATCGTTCCCAACGGGCGGAGAATCGAGTAATGCCATATGACCCGCATCAAGATAGTCCTGCATGAAATTGTTGTATTGGGCGCGTAGCTCCGGTTGAGCATGCAATTTGCGCTCCAACGAAAATAGTCTTTTTTTAGCCATGTCAAAGGAATTATCAAAAACGGGCAAAGTATCGTTGAACGGTAACGCAACAATAAAACGACCGCTAGGGTCACTAGAAAACGTGTTTTCAAAATCAAATCTGCCTTTTCTTCTTCCGGAGAAGTATAAGGCTTGATGGTAACTCTTCTATCTCCCAAAACCGCCTTAGGGTCTGGTCGATAGGATCTTCTACAAAAGTAAAAATGCTTGGACAGTATCAGACTGCAAGCTTTTTGTGGGACCAATAATAGTCTAACCAAAAATTGTATTTATGGCGGCAGGCTGAAGAAACTTGCCATGTATAACACCGCCATTGATGATGAACGGATAAACATCTGCTCCAAGGAGCATGTCAATAGTTCCTGGAGAGTTCCAGGTCGGGTCTGCAAAGTGCAGGCCGCATAAGTGTTCCCAATTATTAGGAACTTCAACGCTAGGTAATTTGCCAGATATTGACGAAAGCACAAAAGTTGTGACTTTTAGAGATTTTTCAGAGTCTAACATAGAGCGAATGGTGCAGCTGACGGCACCCCTATTGACTGCTAAAGTTGTCTGCCCAAGTCCATAAATCGGAACTTGAGAACGTATGCGTGGAAGCCAAAGTTTGCTCACGCAATCGTCTCGAATAAAGCTAGCTTGAGAGTCAGGGTCTAAGAGTACCCTGATCGGTTTGTATCTACCAGAACGATCTTGAACTTCCACAACAGCAGTGGAGAGTAAGACAGTAACCCCAAGATTTGAATTCGTCTGTGAAGACAAAACATTTGCCGGAATAGGAGAAGCTGACTGCGTCCTATTGGCATTTTTATGCATAGGTGTAGCGGTCGGTTCCGCTGAACGGCTAGAAGCAAGTTGCGCTTCAAAATGTAGCAAGGTATGATGCGGCTTGGCGCAAGTTCGACAGGAATTATAAGATTTGCATTGCATGGACGCATGATCTGTTCGTAAGCAATTTAAACAAAGGCGTAAGCGTTTGACAATGTCGAAACGTTCTGTCGGAGTTTTCTTTAGAAACGATTGACATCTGTAAATTAAGTGATTGCCTTTGCAAGAAGGACAATGGTGCGAAAATGAATTCTTTGAGTCACTGGAGCTACTTGATGTGTCCAGTGAAACTACGTTAGAAGAAACCTTTGGTTTAAATTGAAACGCTGAGGATTTCTTAGGCACTGATGTGTGAGATGTATGGACAGTCGTCGAATAAGAAACAGGTGCGGTTGAAGAAAAGGTTTCCAACGCTGCACATTGTTGAGTTAAAAATATCTCAAATCATCGAAATTGGGTATTTGCTTCGGATCCGATTGGAGTTCGAAGCGTTTTTTAGTGAACGGATCGAGTTTTTTTAAAAGACAATCGACCAGAATAAAGTTCTAATGTTCCGTGGGAAACTTTAAGTTAGTTAGAACAGCAAGGTTCTCTGAAAAACAATCAATAAGTGCCCTAAGTTTCTTAGGGTTTTCTGATTTTAAAGGTGGAAAGTCTTTCATTGCTTTCCAATGCAAAGTTGCCAATAAACGCGGATTGCTAAATCGCTCACGCAAGGCGTTATATGAGATAATGAAATTATCTCCTGAAATGGGTACCGATTTAATGATTCTCAAAGACTCCCCGGTACAGCAACTGATAAGATAATTTAGCTTTTCGATATTGGACAGCGACGCGTTGTTATAGACCAGACTGTCAAATAAATCGATGAAAGATAAAACTCAGTTACCTCATTATTAAAGAGTGGGAGCTTTAACGGTAACAATTTTGATCCCGAGCTGCTTGGAGCATTTTCCGTAATTTGTAGTGCTTTCATTTCTTGCATCGTTTCGAGATGCAGAAGTATGCAATAATAAGCGGAATCTACTTCCTTCCGTAAGGCGTTGTAATTTAATAATTCTGCCTCGTCACAGGAGGCTAAGACAGCAACTAAAATTGTATTGAAATCTCTGTAAAGGTTATTTACGCCTCTTGTTTGAATAAGGAACAACGTTTTTAAAGTTGGGTCACTTTGTATAGCGTTACTAAGCTCAAACATTTCTATAATACGTGTTTTCAGTAATTCTAGTTCTACTACATGTGCCTTCTTCGGAGCCATAGTGACTGTTATTTTGAAAGATCTACAATAAAATGTTGTAAAACGGTACCGACCAGATGTGCGATGAGAAATATTAAAATATTATGGGTTGTTGTTCAAGCCACGAAAAATGTCAAATAGCGTATAAACCAATAAATCACGTTTTATGACTATTAGCCTGCAATGTGGTCTTTAATGCCAGACGTCGAAAACCTACCGGTTTGTCAAACAAAGCGTTTAGATAAGATTTACAGCTTACGGTTACGGTCGGCCTTTACATCAAAAGATCACAGGAACGTTTAAACATGCAGCTTAACGTGTTTGCAAGATGGGTTCAGCTTTACAACTTTATCCCCTTTGCAGATGTATTTAATATTTTAGGTTTACAAACCGAGCAGGTTTGTGTGTAATACAAAAACGTGCAATGGCTTTTAAATACAAAGCAAATACCTTTCCTTTCTTATTTAAGAAGTATAAAGCGAACTATAATTTTCAGGTTGCTTTGTGTTTTATGCCGCTAAAATGAATTTAAAGCTGAAAACTAACAAATTTTATATTAAGGATTTGTTTGTAATTAAAACGCTTGCCGGTTTTAATTACGGCGAAATCACTTAATTTAGTCTAACGAAAGTATGTAGCTAATATTGTACATATTTTAACCCGCTAAATATGTGGGGTTTGAACACAAATTTAAAAGCTAAAATAATTACTTAAAAGCTCGCTGGTGTGCAAAATGATATTTAATTTAGGACATGCGTATACCATAGGACTGGTGAATCCGGATCGACTTATAGGACCAATGGATTAATTGGGGGGGTGAATGAGGTGATATAAATATGCTATTATAGGGAAGGACCAATTGCTTTTTGTAGCAATAGCAATAGCGGTGGAGCGGTTATGTAATAACTAAAAAACAACTACACCAAACTACTTAATAAAGGGTATAAATACCTTTTATCATGTGCCGCTGTGGGCAACAAACGTTCACAACAAAAGCTTTTGACGGACAACCGAAAACACGCACGATTGGGTGTCGATGTCGCTTTCAAAAGCTCTCACACGACCGTCTTTTGCAAGGGTTCGGATGCGACTGTGTTCTTCAACGCACTTCCACTGTCGGTGTAAAATGTTTCACTCAAACTGTAGGGTGAACGCACTGATGGTATTTATTGTCACAAATACCGAATTGTTCGATGATGACGTAACAACTACTTTAGAAAGCTTGAAATAGTTAAAAGAAGTTTATTCTAAATACATGCTCAATCTGACTGTATCACCAACATTTACCTTACATATACATTATAAGAACAGTCAATATTACTAATTTTATACATATATATATATATATATATATATATATATATATATATATATATTGATATGTAGTTTTTCTAGCCCCACGTTGGTTTGTTATGTTAATTGATATGATAACGCCGTACTCGGTGTTATGAACGTTTTACTTAACGCCACCGCTCTGTGTTCTCACTTCAAATTTTCTAATTTTATTATTATGCCACGGCTAGCCCTTTTCAATCTACACAGAGTGCACAACGTTACGATGATCAATTGTTTTTTCACCCCTTTATGATTACCTATTTGAATTGATAGAACGAAGTCAATTAATTTCATATAATGAAAAGAAATATGACTTACAAATTTTGAAATTCTTTAAATACACCTTTCAATCAACTAATATCATACGTATTATTTATCCCAAAATTTATATACCTTCAACTCAATATAAAGCCACAAAAAACTACCTCTTTACAAAAGAATCTGGAACGTTCTAGACCCCTCTATAATTTAGTACGTAAGTTTAACGTATGCAATGTTTCTTGTTAAATTTCTTACAAGTTTTGGATAAATTAAATGCATTTAGTATTAAAATTTTAAATTGAAAAATATCTTAAAATTAAGTAGATCTGACTTGTGATATGTTGTTTGTGTTGTGGATCAACACCCTCTTGCTGTCTTAATGGAATACCAATGCTCTGCTTAGTTGAACCAATATTTGAGTACAGTTACCTCTTGTTTTCCAAAAATTACCTCGCGCTTCTTTATTTTATATTTGTCTGCAAATGCTTTGAATATTTTCCCTTAAATGCTTTCGACGCAGCTTAGAATTGTACCAGAATTGTAGCAATATTCGATTAAAATTGTCCCCTTAGAATCCACTTAGAATTAGAATTCCTTTTCGACGCAGCTTTGAAATGTCCAGTATTATTGTCGGCGCTGATTTGAATTGTTCAGAAATATACCAGAAGTATTATTGTCGACACAGATTTGAAATGTCCAGAAATATACCACAGATTTGAAATATTATTGTCGACGCTGATTTGAAGTTCTATCATTATAAATATTTAATTTAAATCAATTACCCAAATTCTACTCACGTTTTCTATAAAAAACGGCAAAAACTCTTCATATTGTTGCACTATTTTCACTGTAACTTAAATTTGATCTATTATACTTTATTTATTTTACACGTGGATTTCTGGTTAACAGTGTCGTAGCTTCGACGTGCATCAGTTTGGACTCAGTTGTGTTATCACCGAATGGATGTTAAATAGTCTTTTCCTACTACATGTGGGCTGGGTTTTCAAGCAGTTCTGCAGATTATTTTAACCAACCAGATTTTGTCTTTAATATTCCCTGTATTTTGAAGCTGTTTCTGATGTAACTAATTCGGATTTCCGTGTAATAGTGTTTATTTGCTACTGTTATCTTTGCCAGACGTTCAACTTTACGTCTGTTGTTTTGTGTAGATATCGCCTTTGGATAATTGTACAAAATAAATGATGTAACCTTAATGCTGTTTTCGTTCATTTATTTATGCATCTTTGAAACTTGTTTTTTTTTATCAAAGCGCTTATTGTTCCAGCTTAATTTCGCAAAGCTTTCTTAGGTTTTATCTACTCTACTGCGTATTTGTTTTATAACTAATTAGACACATCTCAACGTATGTTTAATTACGTGTACGATTATTTCTCTGGTGAATACGCGTTTTATTGTTGAAAGATATGCTCACTGGCATTACTTAAAATTAATAACGGTCTATATACAGGGTGTTAAATGCTTGCTATTTACATAATGTACGAATTGTCTATTTTTCTGCTAAATAAATGCAGTTTTCTGATTCTTATTGCTATTTATTGTTACTACACGACCCTTACTATTCAATACACCCCTAAGCAACCCCTTATCACAGCATATATATATATATATATATATATATATATATATATTACTCATATTTAGACCAGGGTAGAAAATTAAATAATCACATCAAATAATTTTAATCACCGTGTATAATGAATATTATTAGATAATACGCGTTATTAAAACCGTGAAGCATAAAAATTTATTAGTTTCATTAAACATAAGAGATTTAAATAATGTACAAGACGCTTTATATCAAAAGAAGCAGTATTGGAAAGCTCTGCGTGTAATGTAATTATTCCTAAACAAATGGAAATTACGTGCAAAATTTATCTTAATTAACTCTATTTCAAGTAACCGATATTGAATCGTTAGTAACAGATAATATCTATAGAAACTTGTAAAAACCCAATGAAATGCAAATCCTAGAAGTGTTAGTTAGAAGTAGGATGTTTGAACACACCTGCGTATTTTAAAAGGCAATTTCAGTTTAATTTGTTTAGATAAACATGTCGATTCTAAGGATATTGGAAACGGTCAGATGCTTTAGCACGAAATACAAAACAGGGTTTATTTAAAAGCTCTGAGAATTGGTATTATTTTGAACACCTGCGTGGTTTAAATATCACGTACGGCGAAAATTGTGTAGATAACAAATGGTTTCAAAGAATCTTGGAGAAACCGGGGCTTAATATTCACGAGAATGTGCGATACGGGGTTATTAAACCCAGATAGTCCACATGGACTAAAATATAATCGATAATAAAGAATATCAATTTGCACCAATACGAACAGGTTAGAAAAGGAAAGAGAAAATGCGTCAAGCAAAGACACATAGAGTAAAAGGCGTGATTTAAGCAACGTCACGAGGGTCACAATTGGTTGAAAATAGGATGCAAATATCAGAGGTAGAAACAACAATTTCTGTACAAAATTAATTAGTTTTTCTCGGACATGTTTGCGTGCCGTGTGAGAATTTCTGAGATTTAAATGGGGCGAGTGAAAATTCGTAAAACCGACGCGCGAGCGACAGACTGGGAACATAGAATGAGAAATTCTTAAGAATTGTCTGTTTTGGGGAACAGACCGACAGACAGGCTTTTGCTATATATACCGGTGGTAATATGAATTTCGGTCTCTTAGACTTTTGACTATTCGATGCGTTAAAAGCTCTTACATCCGCGACTTGATTCAAGATGTTAAACAGTGCATTTTAGTTTGATAAAATAATTTAAAGTTTGCTCGTATATTTTAGTGATTCAAAATAGTTTGTTATTTACGTGCTAACATGAATGTACTTCAGTGCACTTAGATACAAGGTAATAAAATTTAGTATCACTGTACCAATTAGCAAAATTTACAACGACAAATGCATACACAAAAGTAGGCAGTTTTGGCGTATATTGGTGAAAGACGCATGAATTTCTTTGCTATTTTTCGGGGTGTTAATAATTAAATGGTTCAAATACGTGTCTGGATCCACGAAACAAGGGTCAGATATACACAGATGAGTTCCGGAAAAGCCCAGAAACAACTTTAAATAAATGGTGATGGAGAAAATTTTAAAAGCGTTGAGAATTAGAAGCCGTAAATATAATCCTGTTGGAATGGTGTGATTAACTAAAGGGACGATGTACATTGAAGCTTCGAGGACAGTAACCTTGAGGTAAATTATACTATTTTGATTGACATTTTTGTGTGTGTTGAATAACTTTATAATTGATTTACTTTAAATGGACATTAGTGAAATTGTACTAACCATAAAATTTTAATTTTAAGATGAAATTTGCTTGTTTAAGTAGAAAGGGTATTTAGTATTGATGTTCTGAATTATGATGAAACTTTGGGTATGTCTTTGAGCTCAATTAGACGAACCTGGTTAATTAACGTAAAGGGTGGTAGATGCTCCTTTATACTCAGACTCCGGTCTGCTTATATTGTTATATTAATTAATAGGCATCCAACAAGGACTTTAATTCTGGATGCACATTAAAATGATAATAAAATTAATCTTGAAATTCTTTTAAAACTGAATTTTATGCTGAAATTTAATTTGAAAATTTAATGTATTCTGAATATTGATGTAAATAGAGTTAACGTTGATGTTTGTGGTAGGAATGTGTTGTTTAATTTTATGAATGAGGAGGTTTATAAAATTAGGTGAGCAGCCGAGGCGAAAACAGAATCACAGCAGTTTATGACGCCCAATCGGTGGGACTAGAATTTTTTTGTTGAAAGGACCCAGTTCCCGCATTCACAGGAGCATTTCACAGCATATATGGCGACCACAACGTGAGGGCTCGAGGTCCAAATAAAATTTTTGTGATTTTATTCCAGGAAACTGGCGATCTGAGAGAGAGAGTTTCTGTGTGTGTATAAATTTAGGAGTATTTTAGAGTGTGTGTGAGTGATTTGAACGTATGCAGAGAAAGGAGTGGTTAAGGAGTCAAGGAGTGGAAATTGGAAGTGACGATAGTGCATTGTGTGAGAAAATTTCGAAAATGAAAGAAGCTGGAGGCAGTAGAGATCAGTCGAGGACGGAATCAGGAGAAACAAGAAATGAGTTAATGATGAGAATGTTAGAGGAAATGCGATTAGCTAGGGAAGAATCGAATAGAGCGATGGAGGAGTCTAACAGAAAATTAGAACTGCTAAGCGATGAATCGAATAGAGCGAGAGAGGACTCAAATCGGAAATTTGACCGAATGAATGAGACATTAACAGGAGTTAGGAAACCCTAAGTGAGAAAATAGATAAGACGAATAAAGAAGTTTCAGAATTTAAAAATAGTCTTACCGTAAAGATGGGGAAGTTGAAAATAGGGTTGAAAAAATGAGCGTGATATTACAGGTCTTCGACAGGAAATGGGACATTTAAAGTCCGAAGTACGCATGTTCTGTGAAGAAGAGATTAATGTAAAATGACTGAAGTGACGGACTCATGTAGGGATCAGTTAGGCAGGGTAGAACGCGAAGTTAGTAGTATTAAATACAACATGTCAAATTTAACGGGGGATGGTCCCAGATTTTCTACAGGTGGAGTATCATTGGACCAACACATGAAATTTTATGGCGATAATAGGGTAAATCCACAAATTTTTATTAATAGTGTAAGAAATCTAGTGGGAAATTTATTTGACGAACAGACTAAACTAAATACGATAAAGGCTTTATTAAAAGACAATGCGGAAGCGTGGTACAATTTAGTAGGACAGGACATAGACACGTATCAGGACTTTGAAAACAAATTTCTAAAGCACTACTGGAGTGACCACAGACAAGATCAGGTACGAGACGACTTAATCACAGGAAATTTAAGGAGAATTTTCAGGAAGTAGGAGCAATATGCTATACGCAAGTATAGCATAGCAAAGCAACTGAACCCACCACTGACGGACCGACAAATTATTAAGTATTTATCACGACACTTCGAGGTAGACATAAGACAGCACGTAGCACTACAGAACATAGTGGACAGAGAAATGTTTTGGAATACCTGCAGAGGTACGACGACGTAAGTAGTGGACGATCTCGGGAAAACAGGGAAAGACAGATCAACACAGTTAGGTTTGACAATAGACGGGACAACTATGCTAGAAGGGGAATAATTACGGATACCAGCGACAGAATTGGGAACAGAGACGACCATACGTTAGGAGTAATAGTTTAGGAAGGGACCTGCACAGAGACCGGGACCTACCAGAATGAATAGTTCACCAGACATGAGCGGGACTGCTAATACAGACACGGAACGAGTGGAAACGCCTAGGACGTACGCTGAGGTGACGGCTAGACCAGGACCGAGTAGGGAAAACAGACCTGGACAGGATTTTTAGAACGCGACAGACCACTAGATTTCAGTGTAAATGTATATGAACATCCACGTGAATTTTTCAAAATTGAGGAGGAAGTAGAGCCAGAAACTGAGGAAAATTACGTTTGCCAATTATTAATTTAGAAATTTTTGAGAATAATGTAGAAGTATTACTTGATACAGGGGCAGAGGCGAGTTTAATATCGGAGGAATTCGTCAGCAAAATTAGGGATAAGGTTTGTGATAGAATTATGCCTATAAAGCGTAGCCATTTAGTAGCTCCAAATAAAAAGAAGTTTGCTGTAGTAAATAGTGTTGTGGTGCTTAGGATAGATATAGGAGGTTTAAGCTGTGAACAGGAGTTTGTAATTGTACCTGGACTGAAGTTTCAGAGCATTTTAGGTGTTGACTGTATGATGAAGTTAGGGTTTTGATAGATATGGAAAGGAAGGTAATAAGGATTAAGGATAGGGTAGTGCCATGGAAGGGCAGTTATGAAGTCACAGAGGATGACACGGGGTTTAGTATTAATGTAGTAGAGTTAGAGGATGATGAAGTTAAACAGATCCACACGATAATATGTCCAGAGGATAGGAGAGTAGAGGTTCAAGCTTTAATACAAAAACATGCAGAAGTAGTGGGGTAGAAGCAGCATATCGGGAGCAGGTGAAGGCAGAAATATTTTGACGAGGTTAAGTGGCAAGTTTGTTTTTAATAAAGTAGATTTAAGGAATTCATTCTGGCGGATTCCATTACATAAGAATTCTAGAAGGTACGTAGGATTTTCCGTAGAGAAAAATCGATAATTGTAAAGTAGTATCGTTTGGTTTGTCGGCAGAAAGGGAAACAATAATAAATGAGAAACAGACAAGTGTAGGGACTGAAGAAGAAGTAATATTTAAGAGTCAGGATAAGAGGGATGATAAGTTTATTGTATGTGAGATAATAGAGATGTTAAGTATAGATATAGAAGGGGGAGAAATAGGGATGAAGAGTATTAGGATGGTAAGAAGAAAGACATGGAGGGTCAAGAAGAGAGTTAGATTTAAATAACTTGATGAACAAAAGATAGAGATAGGTGAACCTTAGTATAGATATAGAGCAAGGGATAGAATAGGTGTAGATAGAAGAGTAGAAGTAAGTGTTTATAGAAAATAAAGCTAGGTATAGGATAAATATGGGAGATAATTAGGAATAGGTTTAGGATGAGAATAAAGAGTAAATGTAGGAAGAAAATAAGATAGGTTAAGTGTAGATATTTCATAGAAGATTAGGGGAGAGTTAGGAATAGAGTAAGAGTAGGATAGGCATATAGGATTAGGTAGGGGGAAGTAAAGTATAGTGAAGATTAGTTAAAAGTTAGGAATAGGATGGGTATATAGGATGTATATAGGATTAGATGGATGAGTAGGATGAAGTTAGGGATAATTTCTGTTTATAGAATTAGGTGAGAGTTAGGAATAGGATAGGGATATAGGATAGGTGTAAATATTTTTTTGGATTGGAGACAAAGTAGGTAAGTTAGATAGATAAGGGTAGAGAGAGCTAGGCAATTTTTTTTTGTAATTTTTTGTCTAAATGCTTAACATTTGCATTCAAATAAGTGGGATTATTTGTATTCAAATAGGGGGAAAATACTCATATTTAGACCAGGGTAGAAAATTAAATAATCACATCAAATAATTTTAATCACCGTGTATAATGAATATTATTAGATAATACGCGTTATTAAAACCGTGAAGCTTAAAAATTTATTAGTTTCATTAAACATAAGAGATTTAAATCATGTACAAGACGCTTTATATCAAAAGAAGCAGTATTGGAAAGCTCTGCGTGTAATGTAATTATTCCTAAACAAATGGAAATTACGTGCAAAATTTATCTTAATTAACTCTATTTCAAGTAACCGGTATTGAATCGTTAGTAACAGATAATATCTATAGAAACTTGTAAAAACCCAATGAAATGCAAATCCTAGAAGTGTTAGTTAGAAGTAGGATGTTTGAACACACCTGCGTATTTTAAAAGGCAATTTCAGTTTAATTTGTTTAGATAAACATGTCGATTCTAAGGATATTGGAAACGGTCAGATGCTTTAGCACGAAATACAAAACAGGGTTTATTTAAAAGCTCTGAGAATTGGTATTATTTTGAACACCTGCGTGGTTTAAATATCACGTACGGCGAAAATTGTGTAGATAACAAATGGTTTCAAAGAATCTTGGAGAAACCGGGGCTTAATATTCACGAGAAGGTGCGATACGGGGTTATTAAACCCAGATAGTCCACATGGACTAAAATATAATCGATAATAAAGAATATCAATTTGCACCAATACGAACAGGTTAGAAAAGGAAAGAGAAAATGCGTCAAGCAAAGACACATAGAGTAAAAGGCGTGATTTAAGCAACGTCACGAGGGTCACAATTGGTTGAAAATAGGATGCAAATATCAGAGGTAGAAACAACAATTTCTGTACAAAATTAATTAGTTTTTCTCGGACATGTTTGCGTGCCGTGTGAGAATTTTGAGATTTAAATGGGGCGAGTGAAAAATTCGTAAAAAACCGACGCGCGAGCGACGGACTGGGAACATAGAATGAGAAATTCTTAAGAATTGTCTGTTTTGGGGAACAGACCGACAGACAGGCTTTTTGCTATATATACCGGTGGTAATATGAATTTCGGTCTCTTAGACTTTTGACTATTCGATGCGTTAAAAGCTCTTACATCCGCGACTTGATTCAAGATGTTAAACAGTGCATTTTATTTTGATAAAATAATTTAAAGTTTGCTCGTATATTTTAGTGATTCAAAATAGTTTGTTATTTACGTGCTAACATGAATGTACTTCAGTGCACTTAGATACAAGGTAATAAAATTTAGTATCACTGTACCAATTAGCAAAATTTACAACGACAAATGTATACACAAAAGTAGGCAGTTTTGGCGTATATTGGTGAAAGACGCATGAATTTCTTTGCTATTTTCGGGGTGTTAATAATTAAATGGTTCAAATACGTGTCTGGATCCACGAAACAAGGGTCAGATATACACAGATGAGTTCCGGAAAAACCCAGAAACAACTTTAAATAAATGGTGATGGAGAAAATTTTAAAAGCGTTGAGAATTAGAAGCCGTAAATATAATCCTGTTGGAATGGTGTGATTAACTAAAGGGACGATGTACTTTGAAGCTACGAGGACAGTAACCTTCAGGTAAATTATACTATTTTGTTTGACATTTTTGTGTGTGTTGAATAATTGATTTACTTTAAATGGACATTAGTGAAATTGTACTAACCATAAAATTTTAATTTTATGATGAAATTTGCTTGTTTAAGTAGAAAGGGGTATTTAGTATTGATGTTCTGAATTATGATGAAACTTTGGGTATGTCTTTGAGCTCAATTAGACGAACCTGGTTAATTAACGTAAAGGGTGGTAGATGCTCCTTTATACTCAGACTCCGGTCTGCTTATATTGTTATATTAATTAATAGGCATCCAACAAGGACTTTAATTCTGGATGCACATTAAAATGATAATAAAATTAATCTTGAAATTCTTTTTAAAACTGAATTTTATGCTGAAATTTAATTTGAAAATTTAATGTATTCTGAATATTGATGTAAATAGAGTTAACGTTGATGTTTGTGGTAGGAATGTGTTGTTTAATTTTATGAATGAGGAGGTTTATAAAATTAGGTGAGCAGCCGAGGCGAAAACAGGATCACAGCAGTTTATGACGCCCAATCGGTGGGACTAGAATTTTTTTGTTGAAAGGACCCAGTTCCCGCATTCACAGGAGCATTTCACAGCAATATATATATACAAGTCTCGCGTTCGAGCGTCACTAAAAGTGTGCTGTGTTGACGGCTGGATTTAGATGTCGTTGCTGTGATAACGATATAGAAAATTGTAAAATTTAAATTGTTAACATATCTTCCTTTCTAACTTTAGTTTGTCTGGCTAGCTCAACAAATCAAACACAACAATATCATAAAGCATCTATGCAGTATAAAATATTTTCTTTCATACAAAAGAATATAGAACATTTACAGCATAATTCCGCCAGAGACTGATCACAAACTTTCCGGGTAGAGATCCTCACAAAATAAATATTATATGAATAATTCTTATTTTATCTTAAACTAAATGGCAAATATTCAAATATCCGTTACAGACAATATTAAAAAGTAATACTTGCAAAATCCACAAAGCGCTTCTCCAATTCGTAATTAACAGAATTAAATATTATTTGCTTCTATTTTAAATCAACGTCAAATCCTAGTTTACAAAATCATCCATTTGCTTAAATCTTTATTTAGAAACATCAGTTGTGCATCTCTAATTTAATTATTTAAGTAAATTTCTAAGTAGCGTTGTTTCGAAAAATTTTCCATCTTTATTATATATTACAAAATAAAATAACTGTATTTAACAATTATTATATTTACTCAGGTTACCTTAAAATTTTCTTCTTTATTCACTGTTACATGGTAATTATTAATTACGATATGCATATTGCATACTCAAAATAACATCAAGGTCGCTACTTAATCAAAGTAACATTTTTGCGATCGAATTCATGAATGAATCACTTTTTTGGAATGTATGAGCTTTGTATAACATTTCATTACAATTACAACACGCCTATCTGACTCAAATTTTTGGGAATTCGTCATTAACGTTCAAAATCGCAGCGATTAATTACCTCGTAGGTGTTTATTTATGTACACTGTCCGTCCTACTCTATCTCTCAAGGTTATTGTGTCGCATCGCATCTCTCCTACAGTGATTGCGAAAGCTAATAAATAATACTTATCAATTTTATAGGTTGTTTTTAATGTTCCGTCCACTCTTGGATTAAACGCCCCTTTATTAATTAGGTCACATGAAATTGACGTATTTCATCTTAATTCCTATAGAAATTTTAAGAACATGTTTCATTTAAATTAAATTTACAATATGCGGAGACAATTGATATGATTAATATAAAGCTATATGATGCAAACAAGGCGAATTCATGCAGGAAATATTTGCTTTCACGGTAAAAAGTGTTATAATACACAAACTTAAGATTAAAATTGGAGTTATAAATACAGGAAATTATTTATTTTCTACAGGGAAAGTATGTTTTTAGAACAAACAAATGGGTTTGTATTTATCTTGAAATTGATTGATTTTCATAATGCATAAGTTCCGCATTTAAAGCGTTTCTACATTATTTCTTATCGATTAATTATTTGCTATGTATTTCCAATACGCTTATATCATTTTTGCGTAGCAGCTTAATGAATAAAAGTGCACTTGTATTATACTGGTCGAAACCATGAATTTTCAAAATTTTCTATTTTCTCAGGAATTTTTTATATCTTGGTGGAATTTATTTGTGGAATTTGGGTTTTCGTGACCTCTCGTGACCCTTTATCACGTCAATATATATATATTGTTATGAATTAACCTTTTCAGGATTTAAGCCCCTAGGATGGGTGCCATTAAATATTGCTATGAAATAGCCCCTACGTTGGTGTGCCCTTTAAAATTGCTATGAAATGCCCTACGATTAAACGTACCTTTAAAATTGCTGTGATATTCCCCTTTCTTTCTATTTGTTGAAATAATTTAAATGAAGCAATCTAAAGTTACACAGTATAATGATTGATAATATGTCCAGTTTTATGTCAATTCAAGAATTACCCCTGAATAAATTATTCACATTTACCAAATTTAATTTTGATGAAAGCCAGCAAAAATATTTTTGTAATTACCCTTAGGTACCTTTCAAACGTTCAAAGATGCTCTCGCTATTTTCATATTCTCAAATGACCTTTTTGTTGACTCTTACAGATATATAATTTTAGCAAATATTAAAATTGAAACAGTCTTTAACTAATAAAAAATTTTAAATTTCTAGCCTGCAGTTTCCTTGCTCATCACTGGAATTGCCTCAGAGTGTCTGTGGTTAGCACCCCTTGATTGATACAGCTCGACCTACTTCACTTGATTTACCAGAATGATGGATTAATGGTTGCTTGTACTTTCCCCTTGGATTTCTTGAGTAACTTTGAGTATCTTCACGTTTATTTTATATTTTCATGTAATAATTTATTTGGACGTAATTTTGGACGTACATTTAGATATTCCTTTAGAGTATTAATCCAAACGGACCTCTTTTTCGGATCTTTATTCAAATACGTTTACTTGCATCTTTACTCAAATACGTTTAGTTGGATAATTACTCAAAGTCCTAAATTTGTTAAATATTTAAAATAAAATACAATTAATAGTTTATCTTACGTTTTACGCGTGAAAACGGCCTATTTTTTATTTGCACATATTGGCACTTTCAAATTTTTACTTTTAATAAATTATTTACTTTCACTAATTGTTACTGGTACGTAATTTTCACTTTAAATCGACGTGATTTGTGCTTTTGTTGAAGATATACTATCTATTTTCGAGTTTCGTATCATATTTATAAGCCCCATTTTTTAACGCTCCAATTGGCGTGAATCGCGTGTTTATTGATAAACGTTTGTAATTTCCATTTATCTCTGTAGAGCCTTGGTATTTCTCAAATTCCCTGGTTTTAATTGTTGTACGGTCATTCAATCTCGCACGTCGACATTCAATATATCATAGCACCTTCTTAGAATTTCCAAATATCCATTGCAATTTTCTCACGTATTTCATATTTGTGTCGTTTGTAGTCCAATGCTTATTGTATAGCAAACCACCTGTTGCTAATTGTTTGTTATTTGAAATATGTTGGATTTTCAAGTAAATATAATATTCCTAGTCACGTTTTCATTTTCTAATAATGACGTATTAGAATGCGTTTACTTATTCATGCGGTCACATTTTTGAGGATATTCTTAAATAGCTAGGATCCCAGGTTATTTATCTTTCCCGAGAATTTGTTTATATTGATGCAATTTGTTGCATTTAGAACCTTACCTATTACTCGTTTCTATTTAATTCTGGACTTATAAATTTAACTTAAAACATATTATACGACGTACACATTCTTATTTTAGTTAAACATTATCTAATTATTGAAAATGAACTTCTTTCTTATGCATTAAGATAAATATAACTTATATACAATGTGCTCGCTATTGACGTATTGTGAAATAGTCGATTTACTCTTATAATTGGTGGAATTATTTGCTTTTCTTAACGTTAGAATTATTTACATTTATTCTACGACCCCTAAGACTTCATATACTCTTAAACTACCCTCTTATCAAAGCAATATATAAATATTTTAGGTAGTTAATTACACAAGTTAATAAATACTATCGTATTACAGTGAATAAGATGAAATAATAACTTAGACCTTTTTGCAAAGCTTATATGATTATTTCAAATCGAGCTAGTAATAGAAAAATAAAAATATAAGGTCCTAGACAAGGCTTCTACCTATATCTTGGTTTTGCCGGAACCATGTGTTTACCAATTACGCTACCGAGACCGATGACGACTATTGGGAAATTTACAAATTTAAATCGTGTACACAATTATACATAAACCTAACTTTCAACTACGTCTGGCATTTTTGTCAATCATATCTGACATTGTCAAGTTTTAGACTTATGTCAGTTATAGATAGGAAGCTACGCTCAAAATTGCGGCTATAAGCCAAGTATTAAATATATAAATATTTTAGGTAGTTGATTTTACAATGTAAGTTGATAAATACCATCGTATTACAGTGAATAAGATGAAATAATAACTTAGACTTTTATGCAAAACTTAAAGGATCATTTGAAATCGAGCTAGTATTTGAAAGATAGAAAATATAAGGTTTTGGACAGGACTTGAACCTGTAGCTTGGTTTTGCCGGAACCATGCATCTACCAATTACGCCACCGAGACCGATGACGATAATTGTGAAATTTACAAATTTAAATCGTGTACACAACTATACATAATCCTAACTTTCTACTACGTTTGGCATTTTTGTCAACCATATCTGACATTGTCAAGTTTTTAACTTATGTCAGTTATAGACAGGAAGCTATGCTCAAAATTTTGAGCATAGTTTCCAAACGTAATTAAAAGTTAGGTTTATGTATATATATATATATATATATGTATATGTATATATATATATATATGTATATATATATATATGTATATATATATATATATATGTATATATATATATATATGTATATATATATCACTGTGTAGGTCAAAGGTCAATGTGTGTAAATTAGCGCAGAAGGTATTTTTGTAACGACCCTGTAGATAGAAAAATAATAAATTATTTATTACGCTTCAAATCATGAGTTTGCATACTTTGAAAGTTATAAAACGAGGCGATAACATTTCAAGGGATTGTACAGTGAGAAAGGCCAGATTTACGAACGAGTATGTTATTTGTGAAGCAAAAATCAATAATTTTAAGGGACGGAGAGTCGTTAGCAAGCAATCAAGGGAGATAGAGAATACATCAGCTGATAGAAGGACAAGCGGTTTTCAAGCGCGTGACAGACAAGTATATTTTAAAAAACAAATGGGTGAAACAAATATGCAAGATGTTTGTCGACGCTATCGATTTTCAAGGCGCACATTTAGCGAGGGAACGGTAACCGTAGATAGTAGGGCTCGATGAAGTAAGAGAAACACGAGTAAGACAGAAAATAGTGGTTCTGGACGCATGACTGTAAGGAAAATAGAAACGCAGGCAATATGGACGTGTTTTGCAGGTGGTCAGAGTATATTAAGAGGAACGAATTTCTGGGTACACATTGACGGTTGCAACTAATAGCTAGTTTTTCGCGGTAATACCATGGTGGAAGGAGTGAATTCTGAGTTTTAAAAGTTTGTTGTGCATTTAAGTGGAGGACTTTGGATTTGAATTGTTTGTAACGAATGTGATAGTTCAGCGAAAACTGTAGAACTACGTGACTAGAGAAGGGGTTTGAAGATTATAAAAGCTCTTCCCAGGGGTGGTAAGGCTCTCATAATCTTCTGATCCGCTTCGAATACATTAAGTAGCATCCTAATTTAAAACTAAAAGCCGCGACAGAGTGCAGTCCGTCGAACATTGTTACAAGTGTTGTAAATGCAGGAGTTGGTGCTAACAGATAAAACGAGCTGAAAATAAATTAGTATAAATATTTGTACGAGTATAACAGGATGCTACTGTGGTAAGCGAACCAGGTATTTCTTAAACGAGAGTGCTCGTGGCACGTTAAATTAAGATAATTTGGATTTGGATACATGTTGGTATGAAAAGCATCCCTAATAACTGGGGGAACTGGATGAACGAGTTGAGATCGAGTTGCTGTCCATGTAGGAGTGAGAACGTGGGTAAAATCCTAGTACGTGAGTTTGGTGGAAGTCATCTAAAGAATTTTGTGCGTCCAAAGAACACACCAGGTAACGAATTTTGTTTTATTGTTGAACTGTGGTGCTGGCATTGTGTTATAAAGCTAGGTGTGTTTAGAATTGTGTTGAAAATTTTATGAACTGAAAATTAATTTGATTGCTCTATATAAAATACAATTTTTCATTATTATTTGAGTAAATAAAGAAAAAGAAGAGTAATAATTTTTGATGTATAGAGTAAACGGGTCTTTAGAGTAATTTGACCATGCAATATTTTATGCATATCAAGAAAAGAGGTTTACACTGAGCTCATCATAGACCATGTAAAGGTAAATTTAGGGTTTTACGATAGGCCCATCTACTTTGAAAAATAAAAAGGTTGAAGTGTAATAACTCACAAACAATTTAATTTGAAAAAAAAGGGTGAAATGTTTTATTGTAAGTATAACAATGTAAATATTGAAATTTTCGGAATAATCATTTATGTCATATGAATAAAAAAGTGTATATTTGTCTAAGAATTTTATTTTCTTTGTATTTTGTTGTGTATAAAGGTGTTGAAAGAATGTGTAGTTGGGTAAGTATATCATAATTGGTGCCCAGAGCTAACCGTGGTAGATCAACTTAGAAAAGTTTGATTTTTGTAAAATCAAACTAAAACATATCATAATCAAATCTTCGAAATTTGTAACGAAGTTTTATTTAGATACAAATTGCTGGAGCATGATTTTCAAATAGAAGCATAGTAATTATGTCAACCCAACGCTGAGGCTCGATTGTTCAGGCTTAACCTCACAGTAATATATATATATATATATATATATATATATATATATATATATATATATATTGCTGTGGTCAGGGTCTTAGGTTTTAATACTCGAGAGTGAGTCATTAAATACTTTTCAAAATAAAAAGTTTACAACATAAACTTTCTTACCCTGATTTCTGCTTCAAAATATCTTCTGCAGCTTCCCTGGCTAGCTCAGCTGTGCCTCTTCTTGGATACCTAAATTTACAATCATTCTTCCTTCCCACTCACACATCATTCAATAAAAGCACAAAATAATACAACAATCATACAATCTTTATTTACCGCTATTTACAAACAATTATTCACAGATATATACAGTTGGGTACACTAGTTACAACTCAATAAGTGATATTTTTGTAAAGTCCATGTTTTAAATTTTTAATTGCAAACACATTTAATACCTCAGGAGTAAATGAGCCCCAAATAATACCCTATATTTATTGCACACTAGAGTATGGTGAGTTTATTAATGTAGGCCTTTTACCTTGCATAAAATTACTACAAATTAATAAACCCATGTACCCTTAACAATCCAATTTAAATTCATAATGCAATTTAGTAAGCTCTACATACACCTTTTTTCAATGTTTAAAATACCCTAATAGTTGTCAAGTACACGTATCTTTTCCGATACGTTAAATAACCATCAAAGTTCACTCACACATCACAAATAATTCCAACAGTTTGTCAAAAAACAGAAAATTCAAATGAGTTACCTGGAAAATGCTTCAATTCTTCATCTCCTTTGATGATGCCGTATCCTTCAGAAACCCTTGGCTCCGTGACTATGCGCTCTGATCCTCCAGATACATGATAACCTCAGTATACGCCGAGCTCGTTGCTACACATTACCATTCCATCCTAGCATCCAAATTCACGTATATTATACTTGTGTTTACTGATTTATTAGCTTGTTATGGTATTAGTTGGACTTTGGTTAATTTAATTCACTCGACACTACACACGTTAATAACTACAAGGCCTCAATTTACCATGTTATAGGTGCTAATACTATTTTTACTAAATTATACAATTTTTCAATACTCACAAGCTTGTACTATAACGTCGGTTGATTATTATACGTAGTCTAAAGCGATGAAAATACAAAGAGAATCAAAGAGAATCAAAAGAGAGCAAGCCCCATTCTCTCCGAGTATTTATATCTTTAAAGCACCACCACCACTAGGCCACACTTCACGCGAAACACTTAATTTAAAATAATACTTCTGCAAATTTTAATCTAACTGACTTAAAGCTCCCAGAAATTTACTTCAGACACACAATTTAATCCGAAAAATTGCTTTCACTTGTCGCGTGTTTGTCCGTTGTAATACTATCTATTTCAACCAATGATACAGTCCTGTGTCGTCATAAAACTCCGCCTGTAATATTTTTATCTCTGTCTTATGCATATTAGATGTTGCGTTCCAAACCCCACTCGAGTTATAAAAAATCGATATTGCTGACCACGTCGCATCACCCCATGTGGACCGAATACGTGCGTTTTGAAACCAATGCTTTTATATCCGTCTTTATCTGTAGCATATTATTGATCGTGCATCTCCTCCGCTCTTTAAGAAACTTTGTTAGCTTGTTTATTCGAAGCAACTGACGGTTACAAATATTTTCTTTAAAGCCCGCGTTATTATGTTTATAAATTTGACGAAGGTAACCTTTTCAAACATGCAGGTGTTCTTAATTATTGACCGTTTAAACAACAATTCTAGGAGCTTATATTTCACGGTATTCGATACAATTGACGTCCTTGTCTGCTACCACGAACCCTTTTGCCTTCGGATTATTGATTCTCTATACCCTGGTGTGTTTCTTAATGCTATTACACATTGAATTAAAATTAATTAAATTAATTAGGCGTTTCTATTTGTTTCTAAAACTGGTTTTCTTTATGAACCTATTACTTTTCAATCATTAGTTATAAAATTTACGTCAATACGTGTCCGTTTAAATTAAATAAATGCAATAAATTTTGTGCGTAAATAACTAGTTCTTTTCTCTATACAGGGTGTTTGAAATTGCATTGTTTACCCCAAATTTAACCCTTTGAATCCATTACAATATATATATATATATAAGAAAAGTAGAATTAATGAGTCTTCAATTAATACAAAGTAGAAAGAAATTCATTAAACAAAATATGATTGCTTAGTAAACCTAAGAAAATTGAATTGACATTTATTAGGGTACTAAAAAAGTATTTTAAAAACAATTCCTTTACACTTTTTATAACCAACACAATACCTATCGATATCATGGATACCGAAAGACAAAAAAAATTGCCCAAAAGATATCTGGAGACAAAAACATCGCCTCGCGTAGTACAAGAAAATTTAAAACCCATCATGATAATTTATTGTTGACTCAAATTAGATCAGGATTTATGAAATTTCATATAATTATGCGAAATATGTCAAGAGACTAAATATGAGAAACATCCCAGTTAATAAAATTTAAACCCATCCCCATTGAATACGTATCGTCTGATTATCTCTGTATGCTGATACATATAAAACACACGGACTATATTTCGTAACAATAATCGGCAGTTTATTTAAATTTGGACAAGTATATGTAATAAAAGATTAACATCCGATAAAGATAGCACATAAACTTGTACAATTCTTTAATCACATTGGCATCTCTAAAAAAACACAGACAACGTACGCAAATTAAAAAACGAAGTCATCTAGGGATTAGGCCAGGCGAATATAGAAATTTATTATACGACACTTAATATAAACCTAGTAGTAGCAGCCCAATAGACCGATTTCGTACCATTTTAGTGGAAACAATTCTTTCATAGAAACATATCAGAAATAAAAATATCGAAACACTAATGAATGGCGCATTATTATCCTATAATAACTCTACTCATATTTCCACAGAATACGCGTCTTTTCAAATAACTAGAAAACACTAGATTAACAAAAACCATTCGAAATAGACGAGAAAACTAAATTAAAGCAATACTTATAAGATCATGTGGAAAACTTAAAAGTTAGGAATGAATTAATATCACAACGCCTAAATTACAAGCAATAAACAAATTAAGTAAATAAAACAAAAATCGACATTCAACTGTAGATATAGACACTACAAAAACGTATTTAAAGTACGCAAAAGCGATACTTCACAAAGGAACTTTAAATTCGTATCAGAAACCAGAAAAGCCTATTCCAATCGTTGATAATAACGTATCATCAAATGGTAAAACATATCACAAAAATCTATTAAAACCTCAACATATTATTTCAGAGCAAAATGAATATAATCATCCCGTTCATGTGCTTGAGCGTGAATAAAATAGTTTCAGTGAAAATAGAAGACATAAAGAGATCACATCCTTCCTATTTAAATTGTACAGAGTAGAATCATAGTTTCCAAACACACATTCTTATATCATGTAAACCTAACGTATTTCGTAAAATCCCTGCAAAGGAATGAAACTAATCTAAAATCTTTAGAAGACGTTGTAACTCAAAAAGATAGCCAAAATTAATTTTCAATTTTATTAAAAAATAAAATTTCAAATGCATTATCCCTAACATTAATCTTCACTATTAAATTGAAACTGCTATTGGTACATTAGATACCGAAGATAAACAACACATAAATTCTTATTTTAATTTACTAATAGGAGACCCGAAACTGGTACACAACAAATTAAACTCGCAAAAAACGTTACTACTTGAAATGACATATAGCTTCAAACACAATTTTAATACCTTACATGTAAATCGGGTTCTGTGCGAAATCTATCAGAGCCATTATTTTGAAAAATATTTTCACTTTCAAGTATTGGTGGTAGTCTAATGACACAATTATATTCAATACAAAATTTGGTCAATTATTTAGAGTTAATAATGTCATTTGCACGTTTCAATATTGTACATAGTTCAATAATTGAACTGAATCAATTAAACAGATTTTATTTCAAAATTAAATAAAGTATACGAAAATGATCAAACACCGTATCTGCAAAACTTTTCTGAAAACCATTTTCAATCTAATTATAAACCCTGAAAAACCTTACTTGTTAATTAACAACGTAAATTACTGGACCACTACTGAGAAATGTCCAGAAATAGAAACCTTATAATATTGTCAGCAATATAACCTGTATAAAAATTAACTATGCATCGCAAATTTAATAAGAAATGGAGAAAATACAAGCCAACGTACTACAATTCAATTCTTAAACCATACAATAACACAAATAGAGACATTCTAGTGATCCCTGTAAACCCCAGTATTATACACTCGCAGTGTGATATAGAGGGACACTTCAAAATCAAGACACGTAATATTATACCGATAGAAAAGTATCCCACGAAAAAACGTAATAACGTTCTTTCCTGAAGACACCATACACAAAGGATTCATATACCAACTACTTATATTCAACATACGTTTGAAACAACGCAAGCAAATCACCGCTCACTTCAATTACAAAAAATTGACAGTGAGAACATAAAACATCTAAAATTAACAGGGGAAAATTTTCAACATATAATTCTTGAAGATCTTGTAAAAACTTCACTTTCCTGAGTCAGCACATCCTTCTTGATAATTTCAATTTTAGGCATATCTTCTATTATAATTTACGTTGAAATTGTTAAACTAAGACTTAAGAAAAGTAAATTTGTATTTGTATTTCATTCTTACGATGGGTTTCAACTAGTAAACTGAAATGTAGAAAAACTTTAAACCAAACCCTTACAATAGCCATCAAATTCTATAATTCTTCTTTTTTCATTCTCAACTACAGTTTCGAATACCAATGTATTCATCTTCAAGTAAACTAAAGATATAGAAAACACGAAACAAGTAAAAAGGTAAAGAAGTACTGACCTTAAACACACTACCTACATGTCACGTAAATACAATAAAAAAGCAATTCATTTTAAGAAAAATATAGTTAAAAATACATAACTGCAGTCAAAGTTGAAAATTAAGTACAGTAAAACGTCGTCTATAGCTCACCGCTCACCGTCATAAGGCGAGCTGTAAAAAACAGGTGGTTCTTTCGTAAGTGGTATAGTAACATACTAGGTATAGAATGTTCGAGCTTAATATAATTATAAAGCGTTTTTATGATAACATAAGGGAAACTAATATTTTTGACAATTTGGTGGATAATATTGAGTTCGTTACTGAAATCTATTCTTTCCATAGGAATAGAAAGCAGTAAGTTTTTGAAAGAAAGAATGAAAGCTATCAAAGAGAATAACATTGTCAGTATACGTTGGTTTCCCATCAATGCTAAATTTTAAGGAACTGTTGGTCTTTTTGACGAGTATGTCGAAAAAGGGAAGAGAATTGTTATACTCAAATTCTATTGTGAATATTTGGGTGAAGTGAATTCAACCATATAAAATGATATAAAATTTCTTCCTTACTTTCATCAATAATAACGAAAATGTCTTCAACGTGCCTCGTTCATTAAACTACCTTACTTAAGAACAACATATGGAAAACCTTTAATTCTATATGGTACATAAAAGTGTCGGCTAATAATGGACACCAAGACGAACCCATAACCAAACCACAAACCACAATTTTGTGAATAAATAACACCATCAAAACTGAAAAACTTTTGTCGTCTGTCCCCAATATAAACCGAAATTTTTATGAACCATTTAGAATTAAGGGTTTTCAAAAATACGTATTTCTCAAGTAAGGTAATTTATTGTAAGAGACACGATGATGATATTTTCGTTATTTTTAATGGAAGTATGAAAGAAAGTTTAACATGGGTTGAATTTACTTCACCCAAAAATCAAATTCACAAAAGAATTTGTTTATAACAATTCTCTGTCTTTTTGGACATACTCGTCAAAAAGACCAATAGTTCCTGTGCAGAACTTCGATAGAGAGCAAATGGCGCTAATAGTTGAGATATGTGTAATATCCTTGGTTGTTAAAGTGAATAAAGTACATGCAAAATACAAGAATGAAATATAAGTAAAAGGATTATATCCAGTAGCTTGAAAAATGTAGTGGGCAATCTAAATAAGAATAAGAAAGGAAGATATGATTGCCGAAGGAAAATGAGCACTTGTACTCAAACAGAAGGTCGCGCCGTGTGCCTTGAAGGTCGAAGGCTGGAATTGTACTGTAGGTAGATCTGTGGTGATAAGCGATACGTTTTTTCCACAGCAAATATGGGAATTAGAAAGAATTGAAATTTGAACAAAGGCGTCATCATACAACCCACATAAAATTTACAAAGTTTTAAGGTATTAAAAAAATTCTTAACAAGAAAAATATAAATTAACTTTACGCGATCAAACGCGAAAGGCAAAAATAAGTATTGTGACAAATTATATTTATCAGAGCGGTAGAATATTTTAGTAGAGTTATCATTCCGGCTAGCTATGATATTTCTTAGGGGTAGGACTCGATCATTTATTAAAAATAAAGCACACACGTTGTAACTATATTTAATGAATAAAACTAAACTGTTACACAAAGGACTTAGTTGAATGTTACACATACTAACAAACTATAAATTTTATACAAGAATTGTAGTGAACGATAATAGTTAATACTCCCTGTATGTTTGTTGTGGTTTGTTTAGCATTCTTTCTAATCTTCTTTGGGAATTAAACCACTCACAGTTTTTAAAATTATCTCTATTTACGTTTCGATCCATGACCTAGGATCGTTTTCAAAATAATAAAAACTTAAAGTTTGACATTTATGACATAAATTGAAGGTGACTTTGATTTATTGATGTTCGAAATATTTGGTTTGAGTACACTAAGCAAAAATTTTTGAATTTTAAAAGAATGATTGCCTTCAATTTGTGTTACGGCCTGGGACCGACTTATTTTTAGGTAGCCAATACGCTTAACGTGAAATCAGCTGATTAATTTTTATTGGTGAATTTTATATAAATTCAATAACTTGGGAATTGGAAAACATTTTTTAACATGTTTCTATTTATTCAATTGAGAGGATGGTTACTAAAGAAGTGTGCGATTGCATTATTGAAAGGCTTAAGTAGTCGTCTTTTATATTTATTTTGAAGGGAAAAATCATTATGATTTAGGCCACCTCTTTGGTAGATTTTAACATGGTTCTGAGACGACCTTATGGCGGGTATACACTTGTTAGATACTAATGTTTTTCTATGAAGGTTGTGTATGTATCTAAGGCGACCCTATGGTGGGTTAACACTTGTCAGATACCAATGCTGTTTTACAGGGGTTGTTAATATGCTTCATCATCATAATTATTTTGACAACGATTCTAGGTCATGGATCGAAACGTAAATAAAGATAATTTTAAAGACTATGAGTGGTATAATTCCCAAAGAAGATTAAGAAGAACGATAATAGTTTGTAAGATATCTAGTACACAAAGAAAGACGGTTCATTCCCGAAACACGTACGCGAGAGCCGCTTCAAAATGCCTTCACGCCACACAGGCTTAAACATTACTGATTAACATTAATATTGCTATCGCTCTGCACGGCACGGCAGAGCCTATAGTCGCGACTGGAGAAGGTCGGTTACCCTATTACTAAAAAGATATGTTACACACTCTCCTTTGACCTCCAAGCCGCCTCGGCGAGGGGTAAAGAACAAGGAAATATTTCTTTTTTCTAGGTCTACCACGCTTCCGAATCGGAACTACTGGTGGTGCATCTTAAAAACCTTGGCAAGTAGTGAGCGATGACGAATGTTAAACACCTAGAGACACTTTAGGATTATTCAAATTGGCGATTTTATCCGAAGTAGGCGAAACTCGTTTAATAATTACGTAATGTCTATCTTTAGGCGGATACAATTTAAAAGTAACTTGTCTTGAAGCGTTACTTTAAGTATGAGTTGCAATGATAACTTCATCATTCACTTTATATTCAGGATTAGGATTTCTTTTCCTGTCAGCATATACTTTCTGACGATTCTGTTGAATTTCATGAATTTGTTTGGCTTCAACCCAAGTTCGAGCTATTTTATTTAAAAAGCGCGTGATCTGTGGCACATAAGTTTCCAACTGCACCACTACACGGAGATCATTTTGAACTTGGTCTGAAGTCCTCAGCTCTCTACTAAACGTGAGAAAAGCAGCGGTATGACCGGTGCTTTGGCTGTAAACCGAATTCATAGCAAACCGAATTACTGTCAATTTCGCAGCCTATGTAGTGGGCTTATTTTTTACCAGAATAGCCAAACGAGGCTTTAAATCTTGGTTTTTTCCACAATATTTGTTGCAGGATAATACCACGGAATCAAATGCTGTTTAATCCCTAAGCAATAGCAAATTTTTTGCATACTAGCTAACACATATTGGGTACCGTTATCACTCGTTATTTTACGGGGTATCCTATATCTAAAAAACTTTATTCACAAGTACTTTCGCACATTCTTTTGCAGTAGCACGCACTAGAGCAAATAGCTCAACCTATTTGGTACTAGGATTTTGCACAATAACAATCTATTTTTCGCCACTAGTCAATTCGGGAAGAGGTCCAAATAGATCAACTGACAGTACTTCACACCTCTGATTGTACATGGGTGTCTGAACTAAACCACCAGGTTTCTGATTACTTGCTGTGTACCGTTGGCACTCCAAACATGATTTAGCATACATATCGGCGCATGCCAACAAAATTGTACACTTTCATAATTTTTTATAAGGTGCGTTCTGCACCGTAACGGGCAACAGTAGGTACATCGAGGTACTCTTTTAAAATACGTTCACGCTCATGAACAGGCACCACTAATTGTGTTTCGTCCTCATCCTCTTCAGAATTATAATGATATAAAATACAATTAATCATGATGTAACCGCGGGCGATCCATTTTGTAAAAACATGACACGAACTATCTTCAACCGTACGGATTGTTTTAGCCAAATCTTTGTCTTTTAACTGCTCAGCACAAATATCTGCCGCAGATCTCGTGGGCATGTCAATCGTAACCAGACACACAGCACACGTGGTTTGGGTATCACGTCTACACGGCGGACGAAATAAACAATCAGTAATAAAATTACAATGACCAGGTATGTAATCAATCTGAATGTTATAACTTTGAATCATCAATACCAAACGCGCGAGTCGTCCGGGGGGCGACCGTAAGCTTAACAACCACTTCAGGGGCTGTTGGTCAGTAGCAACTATTACTGACGATGTGTCAAGGTATTCTCGAAATTTATTTAGACTCCATACAACACGCAGATATTGGCACTCGGTGCAATTATAATTTCTTTCTGCGGGTGTCAATAATCTTGACGCGTATTCGATTGGTTGTTCATCGGGCCCTTCACCTTGTCGCAAAACTGCGCTCAAAGCCTACGCAGGCTAATCAGTCCTCAAAATGCATAGTTTCGTACCATCATTTTACTGTAAAATCAGGGCAGTAACAAGAGATTTCTTTAAACAATCGAAGCCCTTTTGACGACTTTCATTCCAAACCCATTTAACATTTTTGTTGGTGAGATCACTAAGAGGCTTAGACATTTCAGCAAACCCTTCAACAAAACGTCAATACCATGAGCAAGTCTGTAAAAAAGATTGTACATCTTTGACATTGCGTGGTTTAGGCACATTAATATTGGCAGAGGTTTTTTCTAGATCAACTGGAGTTCCATTCGGGGTGATAACATGACCTAAATATTTTATACTTGAACAAGCAAAAACGCATTTTTCCCGGTTTAAAACTTACTTAAATTGTCTCAATCTTTTGAAAACTTATTCGAAGTCATTAATATACGAGTTAAACGTATCTGACACGACTAGCACATCATCTAAATATACCAAAATTAGCATATCGTTCAAGACACGTCTGACCACATCAATCAGCCGTTGGAAGGTGACTGAACCATTTCGTAAGTCAAACGACATTACTTTATAGCGGAACATACCGAAAGGACACACAAAAGCAGTTTTATCACGATCTGATTTGCGAACACTAACTTGATGGTAACCAGATCTTAGGTCTAAAATAGACATATAAAATGTGGGTTTTGTGGCATGTATCAGACCCTCCATGCGAGGCAATGGATACGAATCCGGTGTAATGATAGCATTAAACTTGCGGTAATCTACACAAACAGGAGTTGAACCTTTTATTTGGCACAAGGACCAGAATGATTCACACTCTTCAATTATGTTTTCACTAAGCATTCTATCAATTTCTTTCCTCAAAATTTTTTTATTAGAGAGCGACATACGGTATGGGGGAACAGCAATAGGCGGATGGTCCCCTGTTTCTATTCTGTGTTCCGTAAATGGAATGATCTCCCCCTAGTCGGAAAGTATCTTTGTTAGCTTTTAGTAAGCGGTCCAACGAGAAACTTGAGAAGCATCAAGCATGGTTCTTTCGTTAGAACGTAGCGTACTAATGAAATTTATAGCAATGTGCGGCTCCCATTTCATTATTTTAGAATTTAACATAAATTTCCGTTTTGTGTCGTCTGCAAAATTCCACGTACAATTGAAATATCTAAAACAAGATTTGCCGTCCTCAAGAAAATCTACACCGAATAAGGTCAAGTTGTTCTTAGCATGGGGAAACACAATGAAAGGTGTGTTAATGGAACAACCATTTAGAAAAACATTTTATTGGTTACTAAGATATTTTGAAACAAACTGCTTCCATCAGCAAATTTAATCATAACTTGATCTTCTTGCTTTTGTTGTTAAAATAAACACACTAAAGAAATGTATTTAAAGTTGCACTTACCAAAGATAATATCCAGAACTTGTAGAATGTAGTTGACAATCTAAATAAGGATAAGGAAAAAAAGGATATGACTGATGAAGAAAAATCAGCACTTTTACTCGAACATGTCGCGCCGAGTGTCTTGAAAATCTAAGGTTTAAATTTTACTGTTGGTAGATCAGTTGTGATAAGCGGTATGTTCTCTACACAGTAAATGTGGGAATAATAATTAAAATGCGAATGAAGGCGTTAACAGCTCCTTAACATTTAGTATGTATAGAAAAGTAACCACCACTGATTGTGTTGTTCCCTTTGATAGTTTTCATTCTTTCTACCAAAAACTTACTGCTTTTCATTTTTTGTTTAACAGTTTAGTATTTCTGTGGAAAAAGTATATTTCAATAAATAACCCAATATTATCCACCAAATTGTCAAAAATAATAATATCCTTTATGTCACCATAAAAAAGCTTTATAATAGGATCAAACTCAAACATTGTATACCTAGTGTGTTACTACCACTTAAGAAAGTTTTCTTTTTTTTTTACAGCTTATCTTATGTCGGTGTGCTGTAGCTAAAAATTAGAGACTTGCTTATAAGTTTAAGTGTGAATATAGTTCTTTCAACCAATAATAATCTAAAAAAATTGATTGTACCAAACAAAGATTCCGTAGAGCCCATAGACAAAAGTGGCTTCTATAAGCTAATTTGCAATACATGTAACGAGGTTTAAATTGCCTAAACAGGAAGATCATTCCGCACACGTCTCAAAGAAAATATGTCCAAATTCCAACAAACGCAAAATATAGATTAAAAATTAAATGCACATTTTGCTGAACACATTGTTAATAAAATGCATGATTATAACCATCCCAAAATTTACAGCTACTACGTTTTTTAAATAAACGTCGACAGCTAAACTGCTTTCAATGTTTGAAACACGTAGACACAAAACTTCAAGTCTCAATATTATCAACGAAGTGACGGAATTTAATCCGACCTATTTTTTTTTATTAAAACTTTGACATGTTTGTGATACCATCAATATTATATTTTATAAATCTATTTGTAGTGGACAACACACAGTATATATAATTTGTCTTTCCGTAGAAGTGACACTTCTACTTGATTTTTAACTTTGACTCTAGTTACGCATTTTCAACTGTGTTTTTCTTAAAATGAATTGTGTTCTTCTATTGTATTTATGAGATATGTAGGTAGTGTGTTTAAGATCAGTACTTCTGTACCTTTTTTACTTTGTTCCATATTCTTCTTATATTTTTCAGTTTACTTGAAAATGAATACATCGGTATTCGAAACTGGTCATGAAATAGAAAAGAGTTATAGAATCACATTGTTATTGTATGGGTTTGGTTTAAAGATTTTTATTTCAAATTATTAAGAAAAGTATAGTTTTAACGCAGGAAATAGCAGTATACCTACCCTTGCTTTCTAGCTTGGTTAAGGAAGAGTAATATTTTTGAAATCCTGGTTAACCAAACAGGAACAGTATACATTTATTGCAGAGCGAAAGTAGTAGGTAAAGTACCTTCGTTATGGCACAAAAAGTGCAATTTTCTCATGTATTTTCTTATGGAAAAGTCTAAGGTCCGTTCTGGTTATTTTTGTACCAAGCATTGAAATCCTCATAAAAGGAATTGGGGATCAATTCAGGCCACTTTTCAGCCCAACACCCACGACGGAGGAGTATATTACATTCACTTTTTAAGAATTAGATAACACTAATATAAACTATATAAAATTTTATTGAGGATAATATAATTACAATCAATATTCTACATTTGTAATAAGTATTCTATTTCTTCTTGCTCCATAATTGAATAATGTTCAACAGGTAGTGTTGCATATAAACCAGGAAGCAAGTGGCGTTTATCATCGTGCGGGCATAGGGCAATTTTTTCCTGAGCGATAGTTTGAACTTGTTGCTTGGATGATTGAATTAGATTCTCCGTTACAAATACTTCCTTGTAATCTTTTATGCAATCAACATAATCGTTAAAAGTAATTCTATTCTTTAACACTGATCTATTAATTCCTTTAATTTTCTTTGTAATACCAAAGTCTCGGATGCCAGGTGATTCTTCCCCTTCCCGTAAGAGTTCAGCTTCTTCTTCCTCGGCTGTCTTAAAAATCCTCGTCGCATACATCTTTAATCGTAACCCAATAAAACCTGTCATAAGTCGTCCATTATTTTCATCTTTCATCATACCCAATACTTTTTTGCTAATTAGCGGAATTCCATAAATGTTGTTGGAAGGATAGTCGGAAGTGTCGAAACGTTGTGGACAATCCCGCTTCATAGTTTCATAAGGATTCTGATTTACTATTATATAAATTAGACTACCCGTACCTGTGTAAAGAACTCGACACCCATCTCCAAAGGTGGGGTTCATATATCCATAATTGAAATCGTAGATTGTCAACATGGCTATGACGAGGATACACATACCAACATATATAGACTTATTAAAATATATTTCAGATTTAAGAAGTTGCACCGCCACAAGGTTTGCATCGAAGATTGTAACATTTTTGAATAACAGGCTGGATATCCTGGCTTCGGCTCCAAATCTACCGTCCCAGTTTTGCACAAGTTTCGCATTACAATGTTTTCGCTTGTTCTCCCTTGTGTTCCCTAAAGAAGAGCATTGTTCATTAGCTTGAACAAATTCTTCTCAAATTCGTTCCTTGCTAGTTTCCGAAGTTCAGTATTGAGATCAATGTAAGATTTTAGCCAGCAGCTTTGTTTAAATTTCAGCACCCTGTGAATAGCTTTTAATTTAAGTCCATTTTCTAAAGCTTGTTTCAAATTTCTATAACGGATCACAAATCTTCTTTTAGCATTTAGTGTAGCCATTAATTTGGTACTTTGAGTTTTTGATACAGGCGGTTTTTCAGTCTTCGTATCAATGTGCTCGGGACAGAATGGGATGTCTTTATGTACATCATGGGTAGATTCCGGATACTCCAAATCCACCTCCAAGATATAACCATTATTCGCATTATTAGGAACTGATGTCACGTCGATGTTGGTGTCCACCTATTCAAATCCTCCATAGGGCAAGGGCTGGCTCATCGCCCATCCATATTGATTATTAACGTCATAGTACAAAAGATACACATCGGGGTTAAAAAGATCATAAATGGTAGATATTTATTGTTCGCCGATGCACGCTGTTCCGAACACACTTGACTAAGTCCTCCTCGTATTCCCCTTTTCTATAAACAATAGCTGATCGATGTCGGTCAACAACTCAAGTTCCTGATGAGTATGCTTTAACATTCCATCGCAAGTGTATTCTGGAAGGGTGTAATAGTGGACGGGGTCCAGTCCATAAGTTAAATGACAACTTGAACGAAATTGTTCAAATACTTCAGCCAATAGCATAACATCGGTTTTAAGGTATATGTCAGAGCACAGTCCTAGGTTTTAAATATTAAATGCTTCCCACATTTTTGTGCATGCGCCAACTGGTTCTTAGAAACTTCTCTACCTTTCAGCATGTTGTAAAATTTTTGTTGACTAGGTAGTGAAGCGTAGTTCAGCTTTTCAAACGAATGTATGAAATCGTACGGGTATATACCTTTTTAGTTAGTAATTCAAACTACTTATTTGTCAATTCAGAAAATTCGTTTGTTAATAACGGATATTCGTTTAGATATAAAGCCAATGTTCCTAAGGATGAGCTCATAAGGTGGAAGTTATCGATGAATCTATAGTTGACCAAGTCTTCAGGAATATATTTTGTAAAGGAGATATATTCGTCCTTTGTTACCGGCAACACTTCCACACGACCATCCAAATTAACGGCTATACTTTTAATTATAAAATGACTGTCACAACCACTCAAGTTGTGGTAAACTATACGAATGGTATGAAAATCTTGATACTTGATATTACAGCTCTCATGCGCCGGTCCTCTGTAATTATCAGTCGGCACTAAATGATTATGATCTCAAACTTTTTGATCCTTTAAACTGAACGGCTCCCCGCAGATATAACAATGTGTTGCGGTCGTAAATGCAGCTTCTTGTTTTCGTGTCAAAGGATCCATATCATAGGACATACAAATACCATCTCAACGTTTTCTGCAAAATGACGTAGCCCCATAGTAAACCACTCCACACAATCTTCACCTCGATATGATCGATAAAATGATAATGAGTCATCGTAGTCACATTTTACATAATATCCAACACTATATGGCACATGTACTTGGTACTTCTTTTCCTTTCCAGTAGACTTTAGTATACATTCCAGATTTGCATATATCACAAACAGTACTTTAACTTTTTTGTTGAAGTTCTTGAAGCGAAGGATCCTGTTTTCTTCTGTAAGCAGTCGAGGTATACATAATTGTTTCATTTTGCAGTCATTAATATGATTACTCAATTTCTCTTCTGTACTAAAGTAGTCGAGACAACGATAACAAAAGTGTTTCTTCGCATGATCAGAACTAAGTTGTGATGACACCAGCCGACTCAAGTCTTTTATACACACATAGTAACAGTTGTATGTTTCAGATCCATCGATATGTATAAAGCATTCCATACTTTTATCATAATATTGGTAATGAATCGTTAGGAGACTCACATGTCTATTTTTCTTATTCTCCGATACCAATATAGAAACGGTAGTGAACTTATGTTTCTTCAATTTTAAGGCGTAGATGTTAAATGATATACCATTTTGCGACTCAAGTTCTTAATCTGATTAAGAGTCATTGGAAACAGGATTCCTTTTAAGTTCAATTAATCAGAGTAGTGTGGATATTTGAACATTCTTGGAGGGTTTCGATCGACTGGATGTAACGCCGCCATTATGCTCCATCAAGGCAAGCTTGGTCATTATTCTTCACATTGATACATGCATGCTTTTGTTTGATCTTAAGCGGCAGATCAATATACGAAGATCCTCGCAGGGGATTATATTTGTTGATGATAATCCCCAAATTAATTATATATTTTAAACACCAGCCGCTGTCTCGTTCTTGGAACTCCTTCAACTATGTCCATAATGGTTCTATAACTTTCTCCATAAACCATTTGTCTAGATCGGTGTCTCTGAAGATGGCGGCATTAGATGTAGTGAAATATTTATATTCTTGCATAAGCTTGGCACCAGTTGCAATTTCAAACTCCCCACAGAATGTTGTGTTAACCTTTATGGCTTCACCCATTTTCAATGCGTTCTGGATTCTTCTTATGAAAAGACTTTTACAGTGTATTAGACATTTTCCCATATCTTTATGCTTTAGATTGCTTATTAATCCAGTCCTAATACGTCTTTTCAAAGCTGAGATGAAATCTTCCCAATGTACTCTGCTTCTAGCAGTTTTTTTAGTTTTAAATTCTGCATCTTTTTTCTGAAATACTTTGAATTGCGAGCGCATAGATTTAATGTTCGCCAACGAAGCCAATAGCTTTTGCTTTTCACCAACGGATTTTGCATTTCTAATTGCAGTGTTAATACGACGAATACCCATTGCGCATTCAACTTTCTGTAACAGAAGACTGATGTTAGCACACGCTTCCTTATTTATACTATTGTTCCCCACCCCAAATTTTTAATGATTAAAACTTATTCTAAAAATTTTTAAAATATGAATTATTAAAACCTACGCACTTTTAACATGAACTGGAATGTTAATAGGTATGATTATACAAACCTCTAAACTCGATTTAAATTTTAAAGATAGATGTGCTCGATGAAAAACTAGATAAGAACTAACAATCTCTCGGCAGGCAGCGGTTTATATACTCACAGACGAGCGGGGGGTCGGGGGAGGGGTCTAGAGATAACATATTATAAACTCGAACTTTGGACCTGTCGTCACTTCTGCAGTAACTTCTAGAATGTTTACCAAAGAAGATCGGAGAATAATCAACTTGGACTTTGAAGCTGTTTTCTTGCAGGCGCATGTACAGATTAACTAACTTAATCTTTGAACTCGTGCATTTTTTGCATATATGCACCGAAATGTCTAGAATACCTATTTTAAATTCAATAATTACTAAAAACAAAACAAAGGAAAATATAGATTACAATGATGTGAGAAACGGGGGGGGGGGGCGGAATACATCTAGCGGTTGTACTATTCTGTAATATTAACAAAATATAATTTGATAGCCTTTTTATTTAATATTAATTTAATTCCGATTTGTAGTCCCTATAGGGTATCTGGCGTCAGAGAAACTTTACCATTAGACCGCCCGCAGTCAGATATTAATCTCACAACGCAAATCAGAGAATAGCTTAATAATATTACAATATCATAAAAACTGGACTGAACCACAGCCTCTTGGTAAATAATCATCAGAATTTAAACACATATTATAACTAAGTTTTATCATTACAGTAACACTATGATTGGTTGAATCGAGATTTAGTGCAAATATGTCAACGGCGAGGACTAAATCGATGTGAAATGGTATAACTCCAACTCGCATCAGGTAGGGTTAAGCCTGTCTGACCGCAGAGTCGTGGCACTAAGCCACCAACTCGTTGTCCGACTTCGTAGAAAGTAACCCAACTAGATCGGTTTATCCTCAAGCTATCAAACCCGCACAGTTGCATAAAAAGAAACCTAATAAATCATTTTTTCACGTTATATAATATATTTTGTTGCTTATACATATACAGCTCCATTACTTACCTGACTTAGGGTATATAGATATATCTAAAGTAGTTGATGATTAATCACTTTACGATAAAGATGATGCTATTATTTACGAAAACATCATAGACGCCCCCAAATCGGATATAAGCTTGTACATTATAATAAAGCAAATCATTAGAATAAGAACATAGTTAACTATTACAAATTATATTTTTTACTTGGCCAATGTTATTATAAGTTCTTGGAACTTATGACGCTTTCTAAACCAAAGGTTATTACATGATTACTTACTACTCAATTATATATACAAATGCATTCCAACTGGAGCAGTAACTTTAATTACACTTGACAATATATATAAATTAGCTCGATTCGATTTAAAGTTATACATAAAAAGTCAAAGGACAGCACTAGAGCGGAATTTTAAAATTACTGCATTGGGTGCACCCTCCTCTAATAAAAAAATAAATATCTTTAGAAAATTCCCATATCTGTAGCCGTATACAAGTTATATGTTGAAAACCAAAAGGGCGATAGTTATTAATTCGACAAGACTATAAATACCACTATAATCGATTTAGCACACAATACCCAAGTATGTATAGAATTTTTTTTCATATTTCAAATAGCTTCAGTGGATTCCAAGATAAAACTATTTAGGTCAAATATCAATTAGAAATTATAAACATTTCGAAAAGTATGACAAATTTATCAAAACCCCTCTTCAAAACAAGCCCTATTTCCGATTGACTAAACTTGATTCGTATTCAAATCGCCAAAATAATATTTCTAAAAACAAAAGGTTGCAATTGGCCACCTGTACAATATACGCGGTAAAGCTTACAACATGTAAAATACAATTACATTTAAACTAAAAGGTGCTCTGTAGCAAAGCAGCAAGTATCATTATTCATACGCAAAAATATGAAAGGTTTGATTGTATATATAGATTCAAAAATTTTCTACGTACCTAAAATACTATTAATCATAGAAAAATCGCCGACTTATAAATATTTATTAATATCTAGAAAGCAACAAATAAAACTGGCATTATAGCACCATACATCATTATTTGAGCAAATGTGATTATAAGATCAATCGGGAGTGAACAAACATTATCTATCTATTGACTACAAATCTAATCAACTTCATTACTGATATTTAACGTCGATAGCAAATGTAATAGTTGGACTACCCATGGATTGGTGGAAATGTAATAGTTCGACTACCCATGGACAGATTGAAATGAAAGTTACATATTGTTTACTCTTCGCGTCTGATTTCTGAACAGGAGAACTAATACGCATGATACGCCGGTTTTATACATTGTAAACTATGACTTTATACAGTAGATGTTCCCTACTTTATAGACTGCGGAAAAATATCAAAATATAATCATTACTCATAGTAGTGCAAATACATGAGAACCAGAACTTCATTTCCTCTAGAATCCCTTATTTCCTCCTCATAACCTCCAGCCTCCCCTAGCTTATCTTTCGAGATAAATCTATCATGTTTGGTGTCAATTAATATTAGATTTCTCTCAGCTACCTGAATTTTTAGGAATTTTAGAGATAGCATCACTCCCTAAGGCGGTATCTCAATTTTAAGATTTTTTACCAGCAGCGATTTCTGACCGTCCTTATAAATCAGTCATTCTGGTACAGAAACTTGAATGAGCAACATGTCTCTCTTTGGTGATTTAGTGCAGTATATAGCTGCTCTGCTTAGATTAGTGCAGACTTCACACGATGATGTCATAATTATGAATGGTCTTCGTAAATGCCGAATGGGTATTCGTATGCGATTGG
This sequence comes from Platerodrilus igneus, assembly GCA_036346225.1. Classification (NCBI taxonomy): domain Eukaryota; kingdom Metazoa; phylum Arthropoda; class Insecta; order Coleoptera; family Lycidae; genus Platerodrilus; species Platerodrilus igneus. Next base: position 2,033,906 of record JARFIW010000881.1, on the reverse strand, counting down.
AAATGCAAAATCCGTTGGTGAAATGCAAAAGCTATTGGCTTCGTTGGCGAGCATTAAATCTTTGCGCTTGCAGTTTAAAGTAGCCCAGAAAAAAGGGGCAGGACTTAAACCTAAAACAACTGCTAAAAGTAGAGTACATTGGAAAGATTAAATCTCGACTTTTAAAGGACATATTGGAACTGGATTAATAAGCAATCTAAAGCATAAGGATATGGAAAAATGTCTAATAGACTATAAAAGTCTTTTCATAAGAGGAATCCAGAACGCATTGAAAATGGGTGAAGCGATAAAAGTTAACACAACATTCTGTGGTAAGTTTAAAATTGCAACTGGTGCCAAGCTTATGCAAGAATATAAATATTTTACTACATTTAATTCGGACATCTTCAAAAACACCGATCTAGACACATGGTTTATGGAAAAAGTTATGGAACCATTAGTGACACAGTTGGAAGAGTTCCAAGAACGAGACAGCGACTGGTGTTTGAAAAATATAATTAATTTGGGGATTAACATTGACAATATAATCCCCTGCGAGGATCTTCGTATATTGAGCTGCCGCTTGAGAGCAAACAAAAGCATGCATGTACCAATGTGAAGATTAACGACCAAGCTTGCCTTGCTTGGAGCATAATGGCGGTGTTACATCCAGTCGATCGAAACCTTCAAAGAATGTTCAGATATCCACACTGCTCTGAAGAATTGAACTTAAAAGGAATCCAGTTTCTAATGACTCTTAATCAGATCAAGAACTTGAGTCGCAAAATGGTATATCAATTAAAGTCTACGCCTTAAAATTAAAGAAACACAAGTTCACTACTGTTCCTATATTGGTATTGAAGATTAAGAAAAATAGACATGTGTGTCTCCTAATGATTCATAACCAATATTATGATGAAGATATGGAATGCTTTATACATATCGATGGATCTGAAACATTCAACTGCCATTATGTTTGAATAAAAGACCTGAGTCGGCTGGTGTCATCACAACTTTCTGACCATGCAAAGAAACACTTTTGTTATCGTTGTCTACACTACTTAGGTACAGAAGAAAAATTGTATAATCATATTAATGACTGCAAAATGAAACAATTATGTATACCTCGACTGCCTACAGAAGAAGACAAGATCCTTCGCTCCAAGAACTTCAACAAAAAAGTTAAAGTACTGTTTGTGATATATGTAAATCTGAAATGTATACTAAAGTCTACTGGAAAAGAAAAGAAGAACCAAGAACATGTGCTATATAGTGTTGGATATTATGTAAAATGTGACTACAATGACTCATTATCATTTTATCAATCATATCGAGGTGAAGATTGTGTGAAGTGGTTTACTATGAAGCTACGTCAGTTTGCAGAAAACGTTGAGATGGTATTTGTATGTCTTGTATGATATGGATACTTTGACACGGGAACAAAAGCTGCATTTACGACCGCAACACATTGTTATATCTGCGGGGAGCCGTTCAGTGTAGAGGATTAAAAAGTTTGAAATCATAATCATTTAGTGCCGACTGATAATTACAGAGGACCGGCGCATGAGAACTGTAATATCAAGTATCAAGATTTTCATACCATTCGTATAGTTTACCACAACTTGAGTGGTTGTGACAGTCATTTTATAATAAAAAGTATAGCCGTTAATTTGGATGGTCGTGTGGAAGTGTTGCCGATAACAAAGGACGAATATATCTCCTTTACAAAATATATTCCTGAAGACTTGGTCAACTATAGATTCATCAATTGCTTCCGCTTTATGAGCTCATCCTTAGGAACATTGGCTTCATATCTAAACAAATATCCGTTATTAACAAACGAATTTTCTGAATTGACAAATGAGTAGTTTGAATTACTAACTAAAAAGGTATATACCCGTACGATTTCATACATTCGTTTGAAAAGCTGAACTACGCTTCACTACCTAGTCAACAAGAATTTTACAACATGCTGAAAGGTAGAGAAGTTCCTAAGAACCAGTTGGCGCATGCACAAAAAATGTGGGAAGCATTTAATATTTAAAACCTAGGACTGTGCTCTGACATATACCTTAAAACCGATGTTATGCTATTGGCTGAAGTATTTGAACAATTTCGTTCGAGTTGTCATTTAACTTATGGACTGGACCCCGTAAACTATTACACCCTTCCAGGATACACTTGCGATGGAATGTTAAAGCATACTCATCAGGAACTTGAGTTGTTGACCGACATCGATCAGCTATGGTTTATAGAAAAGGAGAATACGAGGAGGACTTAGTCAAGTGTGTTCGGAACGGCGTGCATCGGCGAACAATAAATATTTACCAAGGTATAGTCCTTCCAACCCCGATGTGTATCTTTTGTACTATGACGTTAATAATCAATGTGGATGGGCGATGAGCCAGCCCTTGCCCTATGGAGGATTTGAATGGGTGGACACCAACATCGACGTGTCATCAGTTCCTAATAATGCGAATGATGGTTATATCTTGGAGGTGGATTTGGAGTATCCGGAATCTACCCATGATGTACATAAAGACATCCCATTCTGTCCCGAGCACATTGATCCGAAGACTGGAAAACCGCCTGTATCAAAAACTCAAAGTACCAAATTAATGGCTACACTAAATGCTAAAAGAAGATATGTGATCCATTACAGAAATCTGAAACAAACTTTAGAAAATTGACTTAAATTAAAAGCTATTCACAGGGTGCTGAAATTTAAACAAAGCTACTGGCTAAAATCTTACACTGATCTCAATACTGAACTTCGAAAACGAGCAAGGAACGAATTTGAGAAGAATTTGTTCAAGCTAATGAACAACGCTGTTTCTGGGAAAACCATGGAGAACAAGCGAAAACATTGTAATGTGAAATTTGTGCAAAACTGGGACGGTAGATTTGGAGCCGAGGCCAGTATATCCAGCCCGTTATTCAAGAATGTTACAATCTTTGATGAAAACCTTGTGGCGGTGGAACTTCTTAAATCTGAAATATATTTTAATAAACCTATATATGTTGGTATGTGTATCCTCGACATAGCCAAGTTGACAATCTACGATTTCCACTGTGGATATATGAACGCCATCTTTGGAGATGGACGCCGAGTTCTTTGCACAGATACGGGTAGTCTAATTTATAAAATAATAAATCAGGATCCTTATGAAACTATGAAGCGGGATTGTCCACAACGTTTCGACACTTCCGGCTATCCTTCCAACAACATTTATGGAATTCCGCTAATTAGTAAAAAAGTATTGGGTATGATGAAGGATGAAAATAATGGACGACTTATGACAGATTTTATTGAGTTACGATCAAAGATGTATGCGGCGAAGATTTTTAAGACAGCCGAGGAAGAAGAAGCTAAACTCTTACGAGACGAGGAAGAATTACCTGGCATCCGAGACTTTGGTATTACAAAAAAAATTAAAGGGATTAAAAGATCAGTGTTAAAGAATAGAATTACTTTTGAGGATTATATTGATTGCATAGAAGATTACAAGGAAGTATTTGTAACGGAGAATCTAATTCAATCATCCAAGCATCAAGTTCACACTATCGCTCAGGAGAAGATTGCCCTAAGCCCGCACGATGATAAACGCCACTTACTTCCTGTTGGACATTATTCAATTATGAGCACGAAGAAATAGAATACTTATTACAAATGTAGAATATTGATTGTAATTATATTATCCTCAATAAAATTTTATATAGTTTATATTAGTGTTGCCAATTCTTAAAAAGTGAATGTAATATACTCCTCCGTCGTGGGTGTTGGGCTGAAAAGTGGCTTGAATTGATCCTCAATTCCAATTTCAATGCTTGGTACAAAAATGACTAAAACGGACCTTAGATTTTTCGATAAGAAACTACATGGGAAAGTTGCACTTTTTGTGCTAGAACGAAGTTATCTTACCTACTATCGAAATTTCTCACACCATGCTGTTATTAAATTACTATTATAATTTTCTTAAACCAATTAGGCTAAATTTTAAAAGCAGCCATTCCATCGCCTTTTATTTTATTTTCACAATGGTATTAAATGTATGAAAACTACAATTGCCAAAAAAAAGCAAAACTGTCACCGCCGAACATTATAACTCGTACTACTGAGCTTTGTTTTACGGTTGTATTTGATCTGTAATTACTTCTCACTTTTCCATAAGTATTTTATATTGGAATTTTTGGTTTCGAAATCAAATTCTTGTTAACGTTATATGTACTATTTAAAATATCACTTCTGGACTAATTCGTATTGCTTGTAAACAGCGCATTCACATAAATCTTTTTCAGTTGGTATTGAAAATGTTTGTGACAAGAACATCTTAACGTCAAATTTCAAGCCAGTAGATGTATTAAAAAATTGATATTGTACTTTTCATCATTAATTCACAAAGAAATTTTCTCATACAGATGTACAATACGGTATTGTAGAAACGAAATCGTTTGTTCTGCACTTTAAATGCTTTCAGACGGATCCGTGAAAATGGCAGTTTAATGAGGAAGTGCATCAATTAGTAAATGATCAAACGCAAATTTAACGATTCAGCAGGCTGTGAAAATATGCATTTAGCAAAAGGCTACAAATGTACAGCTCTGTAATTCTAACACGTAGGAATAATATACACCCAGTGCTTTGTGAAACTAATGAGCAGTTTTAACATAACTGGAAACATTTCTGAAATAAAACACTAAATTATTTTAACCTTGTTACATCTAGAAAAACTTTGTATTTCTTAAACAAAATTTTCCGATAACGAATTCACATAGCTCAAGAGTTTATACAGCGCACTTAATTTTATTAGACGTAAAAATTAATTAAGTGTCACTTTTTAATTTACCGAATTTGAAAATAAAACAATGCATGAGCTCACAGTTTATGTTTACAAATAGTCTTGGGCACAGGGAGTTTAAAAGTTAATAAATAATGAAACCGATTGCAGCAATACCCACAACTATGGCATCTGTAGATGATCGCTTTCAGCTCTAAACCAAATAGAAACTTACAACGGTTCAGCACAAGAAGACACGACATTCTGAAGATGCATCCACGTCGACAGAAAACGTACTTTTAATAAATGATAAATTGACAAAAAGTGTTCTGATAAATTAGTTATATACAAATTTTCAGAACATGGTCTAGGATTAGATACAACGGATAAATAATACGGTTGCAATGAAAACGATTATTACTTACCCATACGGACCTTCCCTTGCGATGGGTTCACTGAATATACATTATAACCACTAAATTTAAAAAAAAATTTTTTTATGAATTAGAACTTTGTTTTACTAATCATTCACATTATACACCGTTTTCTTTTATAATAAATTTATTTTCATTTTAAAAGGCTTCCAATTATAGTAACCCATTTTACACTAAAGATTAGATTGATTAAAATAATTTAGTTAACGGATAAATGTTTAAGCCAATAATTTAACAATTTCCGTTTAAGTTGATTTTAACTTTTGGTTTTATTTTAATCAAGTTTGGTATGAACACATATCTAGCAGGATATAGTCAGTTTTTGTTGGTAAGTTGAATCATGTAGTCAATTTCAGTTTTATTCAAAAACATCTTACAATTAAAGGATTTTAAGTGAAGTGCAAAAATGTGCAAAATTACAGCACTGCTATCACGCCTCTTTTATCATTTCATTTGCTACCTGGTAGGTAATTAATTTCAAGACAATCTAACTAGTGGGTATTTTGTTTTGTTTAACTTGATTTTATTGCAGTATTACAGTCCTCAATTTTATGAACCTTTAGTACCAATGCATACGCTTTTTAGGGCATGATTCGAACCGAACGCTAACTAACTTTTCGTCTCTAATGTTAGTTTTTTTTCAGATATTTTATTATACTTTTATTCATATCGGTACTCCTATTTCCACTTACTACAGCATATTTATAAATTCAAAATCAAAATCTTTTCAAGTTAATGTTCAAGATACATTTCACTGTTAATTTAAATTTTAATAATAAGCTTTAATTCCGTTCGTTTCTGTATACAGCAGTAAGGAATACGGTAAATTGAACTCCAATTTCACTTCTACATTAATTATTTACTATCAACTCATTTTCAACTAACTTTGGACTAACTTTTAAGTATATTCTCTTAGGAGCAAAACAGCGTCTTTTATATAACTAACATCAATTGCATTCTATTGCTTTCCTAAATACTAATATCGTTTGATGTTTATACATAAGGTTCTTAATATAATTTGAAAAATATTAGAAAGGCGACCCTATTATTACTAATACATTGTATTACAATCTAATGAAACTGCATGATTTCGAACTCGTAGGTTAGCTAAGACGCACTCGCATGCAGGTGGTAAGTCTTTCTTTAAATTAAAACAATCTCATTAGTACATCATCATCATCATAAGGCCTTCAGTCATGGAATTTGTTAGACGCGTAACCCCAATGTCTCCTATTCTGAACTAACCTTCACAATACCTTGAAATTCCCACAGTCTGCAACTTTCACTATGTACGTGCAATAGTCTGATATAGATCTACTTCTACCTCTCTTTTTTCCTATCATTGCTTGTAATATATCCCGCACTATTCCCCAAATGCCTTAGAACGTATCCTGCTCTCTTATTTCTTTTGTTTTCAATAGATATCTTTCTTCCCTACTATTTCTAGAACCTCTTTGTTATTAACTTTGTCTCTTCATGCTCTCATTATCATACATCTGAAGCACAACATTTCAAATGGTTTTTACCTTTTTTCTATCTGCTTCTCATACTGTCTCGGTTTTATACCCGTACAGTGCGTGCTCCACACATCGGCTTTCAACAATTTTTCCTTGGTTGCTTCGAACATAGCCGCTGCTTTTTCTTGTTGGACACAGCTCGATTCCACTTCTATTGTTTTCTAAATATATACTATTTTTCACCGAAATTCAGTGGTATGTGAAAGAGATTAAGCAAATTGCAACTACCAAAATCCCCCAACATTTGAACATTTGCCGAATTAATAGTTTTCCAAAAAATTCTTTCACGCAATCAACATTAGTTGAAAATATTGCAAAACCTACACCTGTAGTTGTTTGTAATAATCATCAGGTTTAAGTGCAATTATTTTTTCGTCGTTAGGTTTTCTGTCTTTGAACTGGTTCAATACGTACTTTTACTGATTTTTATTTTGAGTTAGCCTACACATATTTTGGAATTCTCAAAGTCCAGATACAGCTCGGTGCCACTTCTATTGCTTTTTAAATATATACCCTATTTGACAGACATTCAGTAATATGTGAAGAGGGTTAAGCAACAAGCTACTACCTAAATCTTCCAGACATTTGCCGAAATATTTGAGTAAATCCTTTCGCACAATTAACATAAATTGTGAGCATTGCAAAACTAACACCCGTAGTTGCTTATAATAATAATCAAATTTAAACACAATTATTTCTTTCATTATTAGATTTTCTATTTTGGAACTGGTTGAACGTGTACCTCTATTGATTTCTATTCTGAGCTAGCCTACACATTTCTCTGATATTTCCATAACCTATATCTTTGACTGTTTGTGTGAAATAGTATAACCTAGGTCTACCTCTACCTCTTCTTTTTCCTATATCTGCTGCTAGTATATTTCGCACTATTTCATCGTGTCTTAGTATCTCTCCTACCTTGTACTGTTTTCTACATATATATTTCTTCCCCTACCATTTCTAGAACCCTTTGTTCTTAACTTTGTCCATGATAACTTCATCATACGTCTGTAGTGCCACATTCCAAAGGTTTCTATTTTTTCCTGTCAGCTTCGTCTACTGTTCAAGTTTCACATCCGTACGGCCTTGTACATATGCTTTCAGCAATCTTTTTTCTGTTTCAACGTTTGTTGTCATTGTAGTTACTCTTTCTTGCTAAATGTAGAATGACCTTGTGGCAATCTTTATTTTATATCTTTTGCGTTTTTCCCACGGTCTTCATAATTACGATATGGTGGTCAGTGTCTATATTTGTTTCTGTGTAGCTTCTGCAATCCATTGCTTGGATCCTAAACCGTTGTCTAACAAGAATGTAATCTATTTGATATGTTCCTACATCTCCTAACATTTTCGACGTGTATCGTATTCTAGCATGATGTTGAAATATTGTGTGTGTAATGGTTAAATTGTTTTTGTTACAAAATTCTACCCGCCTATTTTCCCTGTCGTTTCTCGTGCCTACGCCAAATAAATCTGCTACCGCTCCTTCCCTACCCTCATCTACCACTGCATTAAAATCCTCTGTAATTATTAAATTTTTATATCGTTTTACGCTTCTTAGAGTTTTTTTGATATCTTTGTAGATCGCTTCTACCTCTTCTTTTAGAGCTGTGCATGTGTACTCGTATTACACTGTATTTACCGGTATAGATTCTAATCTTACCATGAGTACAATAAAGTATTATTCATAATAATTGATAAACTGCAGCAAAAGTTTATTACATTGTAGTTTTATGCACTACATAAAATGCAAAACAATAGGTGACTAATTGTTTGAAACGAAAAGGTGCGATGATTGCAACTTTGTTGCACTTTTCTAACCTACAGTTAATTCTTAAATATAATTAACAGAATCTGAAATTTATTAAAGCTTTTCGTTTTAAATTGATTGTTGCTTAAAATCAAAAATGTTTTCCCTATGATATTTCTATTTATGCGTTATTGGAATACTTGAAAACATAAATTAATATTAACTCAGTTTTTCATGTTCGTTATTGTACAATTTGGCAAATATACACAATAACACTTCTTAATTCTAATTTTATTAAATAGCCTAATGCGGCGATTCTATAGCTTGCGTTAAGGAATAGTACACACTTTAATCTGTAAGTTATTTTATGTATATTGTGTTGGTTTACTAGGTGAAATTTTTTTTGAGATATTGTTTATCTAGGTTAGAACTTTGGATTGTTTGATATAGTAGTAAGTAATATCAATAGGGTTTGACCTGATTATTTAATGAACATTTTTGCAACACTAACACAAATTAGTGTTACTGTTTGAATATTTAGTATATTTATTTGGTTTAGTAATTGGTACAGATATCGGTTTTCACTATGCCGACTGATAAACCTGCCTTAGAAGCAAAATTAGAATTATCTGCTTCAAGAGGGAATTGTATTTTGGTCAGATACAAGAAATTTTTGATTCTGTTTCACAACTAGACAAAATGGCATTCTTAGAATTTTTTACTAGTCGGTTAGAATTGTAAGAATGAAAAAATAGGATGTTGGTTATGCGATGGTTCAAATTAACTTCATCGAAATGAAATTAGGTGTGAATTTTGTTTCCCATCTTAAACCTCTTTATGTATTCTATGATTTATGTACGAGTATTTTGGTGGCTGCAAAAAATTCTAGTATAGTTTCTCTTTCTCGACAAATAAAAATGTTCGTAATTTAACTTTTAGCTCTCCGCGTTTGCCTATATTAGCCCTCCCTACTTTCCTGGGATTCCACGTGATTGACCCATTTCTTTCGAGTTCTTCAAAAGCCTTATTCATGACAAAAATAAACCAAATGCCGTGGATAAGGTAAATTATTTAGTAGGTCAACTAAGTGGTAAAGCAACTAGTGTTTGTTTTGGGTTGCCTCCTATTGGATCTAATTATTCGATTATTTGACAGGCACTTATTGATAAGTATCAAAATCCATGCACATTGGCTGCAAATTATTTACAGCAAATTTTGACTTTCAAACCTGCACAAATAGCACCAGCTAATAATTTAAATAATATTTTAGAAAAATGCGATTCTGCCATTAAGACATTAAAGACCCGTAACGTTGAAGATTTAATGGAGTTTATCTTTGCTTATTCGTTATGAAGCAAATTGGATCCAGAAAGTCATACTTTTGAAAACCATTGAGGTAAAAATTCTCTTTTTACATATACAGATATGTTGGATTTTATCAAAGAGCAAACACAAATTTATGTGTCCTTTTCTGTAAAATCTTATACAGCATCTACCAGTAAACCAAAATCATTTTTGTTCTTCGTGGAATAATCGTATGTTTTTTTTCTGCTAACCAGTCAATTGCACATTGTAGTAAATTTTTATCGGAATCGCTATCAGATCCATTTAAAATAGTTAAGGAGAGAAATTTATGCATTAATTGTTTTGATCATAATAAAGTTCCTTTTTGAAAAAATTGTTTATCTTGTAAGATTTGTAAACACGATCATAATGTACTTTTACATTATATCGATTTGCAACCGTCACATATGAAATATAACTCCAATACGGAAGAAAAGTGTTCAGTGCAGGAAAATACGCAACCCTTGTCGAGAGACATCGAAAGTAAACCTTCCAGCAGTCAACTGCCCCCCCCCTTAGTATCTGCTCGACTAAAAGTGTGCCCCATACGAATACTATTTTGATGTTGACTGTGATAGTAAATATTTTTGGGAAAAATGATACGTTAAACACGGCTATATTTATATTGGATTCCTGTTCATAAGTCCATTTTTAACGATGTACTGTGCTAAACTACTTAAATTATCTATTAGTACGTGTGATTATTCTATACATGGTATTGGAGTTATTGGTAATACAGTTCTTCAGGTTTTCATCCGAACGTTAGTTATTCTTTAGAAGCTTTGTTAGTTGATAAGATAATTGATCAACCACCAAGCCATAGAATTGACCAGAATTCACTTTTGCAATTAACAGATCTACCACTGGCAGATTGTACTCTCGATCAGCCCGATCCTGTTAATGGTATTGCCGGTGTACAGTTGTTTCCTATTTTAATAGGAATACGCAAAGTTACGGGTTTGTTATATGCTCTTATTGCTGCTGAAACAAAATTGGGATTTGCTGTAATGGGACCAGTTCTAATACTCGTTTGTTAAAGGATTCTTTTAAGTCCTTCTACAGTCAAGAGGAGTCTTCGGTGAATAGTTTAGTAGCAAAATTTTGGGAAGAAGACGATCTTACATCACAAAGTCTTCAGCATCCTGATGATGTAATATGTGAGCAAATATATAAAGTCACTGTACAGCGTGATGTACCAGACGCCATACGGTAACCTTGCTTTTTAAATTGGATGCATCTGAATTAAGAGATTCGTATTGTACAGTTTTTAATTGTACGTATGCTTTAGAAAAAAATTTTGTGGGTTTCCTTTGTTTAAGGAGCAGTACGCAGCATTCTTTAGGAAATATTTAGGTTTAAACTACCTGTCGTTAATGAAGGAAAACGAGCTAAGTTCGTCTAATTTTTATCCCGCATGATGCTGTGTTAAAAGCCGAAAGTTGATCCACAGCTCTCTGGTGTGTTTTTAATGCTTCATGTAAAACTTCGACTAAAAGATTGTTAAATTGTCTCCTATATGCAGGCCCAAAGTTACAGCTTCCTATTAGCAATATTTTTTAAATTTTGGATTATTTCCAATAACCTTTACTGCCGATATTCGCCAAATGTTTACTCAAGATGCCACAAAAGTGTTAGATTTACAATGGTATCCTAGCTGGAACATTTTGTTACGGTATTCCGCGCAAACACAAAAGAAAACAGTAAAAGCAAGTAAGGAAATCGTTTACGCCGAATACCGCAACAGAACGGGGACAGAAAGGTAGAATTTGGGCTAACTCAAAAACGTCGTAGAGGGGCGTGGGTGAAATAGAAAAACGCATTGGAAACCTCTGAGATACTCTATTGATAACATCGCATCTTGGAAGATTATTTACAAAGCAATAAAATAAATAAGTTGCGTAATCGTGATTGTGTCATAACATATAAAAATTGGTAAGCAAATATAACATCTTATGATCTAAATACCTACTTAATGGTTCACCTTAAATACATATAAAAGAAAATAAAACAAACTATACAGTAAATCTAGAAAAAGAAATATACTTAAATTATATGTACATGCTGCTTTGTGAAGTGCACCTTCTCAGAAATAATATAATATTAAAATTAGACACCCTAACTTAAATTAATCAAATATTAATCTACTTTTAAAGTGAAGCGTAAGTTCTTTTAGTTAAGGTTTATACAAAAATACAAAATAAACAGTGAAACGGACGCAGACGCACATAACTGAGAAGGAGAAACATTGTGTGCTAAACATAATTTGTCAACGCGTAACAGGAATGCGTCCAAAGACATCTGGTCATCGCCGGAAAATTTCTAATCCCAGTCACACACTAGCTGACCATAACTTGGAATGAAGTTAAAAATAGGAGTAGGCATTGTTATAGGTAACACGTTTGAAGATTCTGTACCAGGAGTGTGTTCCTTTACAGCGGTCGAAGGGATAGAAGGAGTAGTACAAGTCATTGGTACGGACAAACTTGTAGAATTATTGAACTGATTGTGTAATTTATCACAATTATTGCGTAACTCAATAATAGTTACTAACAACTGTCGTTGTTTGTACTCTTCCGCATTAGAAGCAACATTCAATCGGTTAATTCTACCTTCCAGATATACAGTGAGTGAAATAATACGTTTACCGTCGATTGTAGAAAAATTTCCGTCAAAATTTTCGCATTTAGCGGTCAACTTAGGTAAACCTTCAGTCACTGCGTCGTAATCTATTTGAAAATCGAGTTCAGATATAATTGGGTCTGTACTTTCGGAAGATTCTGATTTTAAAATTTTCCTTACAGTTTTCCTAAGTTCGTTTACAGATAACTCAGCATTGAACCCACGGGAACTAATCTCATATTTGAGTTTGGGCTCGTGTAAGCGATCAACGTTTAATTTCCAAAAAGTACTAGCCATTTTTTTTCCAGAAATATTTACTAGGAACAAAAGTAGACTATAGTATAACGCGATATTCTAAACGGGGTAATATAGAAACATCTCACCACAAAGTATCCAAAAATACCAGTAAATAGAAGGTGGTATTAAGAATAGAAACAGGGCGCCAGAGTTTTCCCAGAAAAACTTGAGTCGCCTGCGAAAACACAATTCTGGCAACTCGGCAAAAAACGTCTATAATAATTTCAGAAGTAACAATCTCTTCAAAGAAGATATGTTAGGTTTTATCACATGCAAGCATTCGTGATTATTAATTTGTATACGTGCTTAAAGACAGCTGCGAATAAGAAATGTCGAATAAGCAAAAGATAATTACTCAGATCCTTTTAGAAGTGTAACGCTAGTAAATACAAAGTATCATTGTTTTACACCTTCAGCAAGCATTATGTATACGTCGGTAAACTTGGAAGTAGCATTTTAAAGTATTGAATTACGGTTAACGCTTAAATACATGAACGTCCGGTTGAGCTTGGTATATTTTTAGTTGAAAGTAAAGCGTACAACATTTTTAATCACAGAAAAGACTACGGACAAAATCACGCTTAACAAACAATAGTTAGTCGAACGGGTTTCTTTTTAGAAGTGTAGCTCAGAATAGAAAAGAATTTAGAGCTGCGTCAAACCGACTTTAAGTAAGTTCGAAAAGAAAACAAAAAAAATAAAAATCAGTTAACTAAATGTCACCATGACATAACTCACAATTAGTTAGCGGTCTGGCATGTTGGTAGCGTTCCGTTGCTTAAACCTTAGCATAACATATAATTTAATAAGCGTCACCATGACATAACTCACAATTAGGTAGCGGTCTGGCATGTTGGTAGCGTTTCGTTGCTTAAACCTTAGCATAACATATAATTTAATAAGCGTCACCATGACATAACTCACAATTAGGTAGCGGTCTGGCATGTTGGTAGCGTTCCGTTGCTTAAACCTTAGCATAACATATAATTTAATAAGCGTCACCATGACATAACTCACAATTAGGTAGCGGTCTGGCATGTTGATAGCGATTCGTTGCTTAAGCCTTACCATAACATATAATTTAATAAACGTCACCATGACATAACTCACAAGTAGGTAGCGGTCTGGCATGTTGGCAGCGATTCGTTGCGTAAGCCTTACCATAACATATAATTTAACACTTTTTCTTTTTTGAAGCGGATAACCAGGTAATAATTCATTTTCTTATAAATGGTAATCATGTAAACATGTTAGAGTTCTTTAACAACCATCAGGTTGCTAATATCTATGTAGAGCCAGGTGGATAGGAAAAAGATAGAAGGATATAGGAAGACCTAGACCAAGCTATATTAGTCAAATCATTAGTAATTTAGGTTGTGAAGGGTATGTAGAGCTTTTTAGATTAGCACAGAATAGAAAAGAAGTTAGAGCTGCGTCAAACCGACCTTAAGTAAGGTCTAAAACAAAATGATGATGAGACATTTATGATACGCACCGCTGTATTAAGTTCCTTTTTCAAAGAGCATTATTTTACATCTTCAGAAAGCTTCAAGTATAAGTCGGATTACGTAAGACAGCAACCTAAAAGTATTAAATAACAGTGAAGCGTTAAACTGAGAGTTTTGTGTATATTTTTCAATTGAAAGTGTAGTGCAGATAAATCGCGATGGTGTTTTTAGTGCTGTTTAAATTTCAGCAATGAAAGAAATGCTGCAATTAATTGTAGTGTAATTGTTAGAAACTTGGTCAAAAATCTCGCCAGTCAACGTATCATCTGTATAGAAGGAATACAAAATATTGCAGTAAGTGTTTTAAATATCTAGTTACAAATTACTTGCTTATATATCAAGGAGGTTTATAATTATCATTGAAAGATAACCAGCATATTTGACTTTATGTTATATCAATTATATAAACTCCTAGTAATTCAGATGTATGTACAGAAAATTCTAGATGAAAGATAAAGTAGAAATAAAGGTTTCCAAAAGGTTGATACAAATTTTTAAGCAAAGAACGACGGTTTCAGAAATTAGCAAATTTTAAGTAAATAAAGAAAGGTTTCGAAATCGAGCCTCACGTTCGGTTTGCCAAAAATATATGTTACGGTATTCCGCGCAAACACAAAAGAAAACAGTAAAAGCAAGTAAGGAAATTGTTTACGCCGAATACCGCAACAGGACGGGGACAGAAAGGTAGAATTTGGGCTAGCTCAAAAACATCGTAGAGGGGCGTGGGTGAAATAAAAAAAGACATTGAAAACTGTTACAGGCGGAAAAGCTACTAAGTGTATCTTTTCCAATCAAATTATAAAATGGAGGGCGGCCTGTAAAACAAAAATTTAAGGCCGGCACTAGCTAGCGGAAGCTCGTGGATCATATAGAGGGTTAAAATTTTGAAAAAAAGGTTAAATTAATTTATACTATACTACAAAAGATTTGGCACTTACCTTTCATAAAATATTGTGGCTTAATGACAATTGCCAAGGGCGCCAGACAAGTCGAGAATATCCAAATGTTCGTACAAAACCTTGAGAGACTTGTCATCCCAAGGAGGACAATTGTTTCTTTTAATCAATTCCTCACTTTTTACTACTTATAAAACTTCCATGATAAAACAATAAAAAAAATACTATGGACTTAATCAACGGCAAACAAAACTATTTAATTTACAGAGCAAGAAACGTGAACCTCTTACATTCATTGATTTAAGTTAGAAATTTAAGTGAATAGGTGACTATGGAATTTATGAAAATTTTGAGTGCATAAGTAGTTATCAAACACTTGTATATAAAAGAAACTTATATTATAAATCGTACACTAAATTAATCCTACGGTTTATGGCCAAAACGTCCTAACAAACAAACTAACTAAAATTGGTCATGCTACTTAACTATAAAAACTTACTTACTAAAAATTGTCCATTGTTTGAGGGTTTGTTTTCCAACCTAGAGCAGTTCTTAAATTTGGGAAGAGAATCTCGCTTGTTGCTTCCGTTTGTAATGTTTAAAGAATTGACTGGCACACGCACCCGGAAGAATTTTTGACAATATCACTTACTTGTGCGTCACACGCCTACAAGCATAAACATATGGGCATAACCCTTGCAAAACTGGAAGAGTTATCGCTCCTATCCAATTTTTAATATCGTGATACGAAGTGAAATATTCTATATGTGCTACCGGAGAACGCTACCCGCGAACTACGTTCCTCTCTACGTCTTGACCACGGACAGCCCCATTAGAAAAACTCTCCGTCTTTGGCTAAAGCCTTCAATTATTTACACTAATTCCTACTCTAATAATTATGTACGTCATTTTCTGTTATCCAATGACTGAACAGAACCTCCCACAAAACAAGATTTCAGAAACCAAATCCAACCCCTTTTTAGATGAGAGTCACGGGAGCAATTATTTTCCCACGGGTTTAAATTATATTTTACCTTCTACGAATTACTTAGTTATTGCAATGTGGAACCTATCTATGGCGACAGCAGTCTGCCCTTAACAAAGACCGGCTAACCTACTTGAGCCGAAATGGATTTTAAATACAATGGATGTCTCCAGACTACTTAAAATTACTTGTAATATTTGAACAAATCAAATTGGAAATAGTTTTGCGCTATTTATAATATTTCGTTTTGTATAACCCGCTGTCAATCAACGAAAGTATTAAGAAGGTTAAGCTTTTCAAACTGAAATTGGTTTTCTTTATTTACGATAAAAGGTACTATTACTTTTAATTTTATCGATTTGTCAGTCTGTAGCCGACCTAAACTTTTAAGAGGTTTATTGTATTTGATTTACGAGGGTCTAGAGCTTTAAATGACGACCTGCCGCTGGAATTCAGTAGCCTGAAATTATTTGTAAAGCTGGTCTTTTATTATATAGGATCCTAAATAAAATGAGGTAATTTATTGTGGGAATTTTTGTCTATACTTTATGCAAGTTACTGAATTTTTAATTAATTGAGTTGTTTAATTGTTAACATTACAAAATAATGTTCAAAACCTCTGAGATACTCTATTGATAACATCGCATTTTGGAAGATTATTTACAAAGCAATAAAATAAATAAGTTGCGTAATCGTGATTGTGTCATAACATATAAAAATTGGTAAGCAAATATAACATCTTATGATCTAAATACCTACTTAATGGTTCACCTTAAATACATATAAAAGAAAATAAAACAAACTATACAGTAAATCTAGAAAAAGAAATATACTTAAATTATATGTACATGCTGCTTTGGGAAGTGCACCTCCTCAGAAATAATATAATATTAAAATTAAACACCCTAACTTAAATTAATCAAATATTAATCTACTTTTAAAGTGATGCGTAAGTTCTTTTAGTTAAGGTTTATACAGAAATACAAAATAAGCAGTGAAACGCACTCTAACAAAAACTTTGAGTAATTAATTTTTAATTTACAGAATAATAACATAGTTTTTCGTACACCGTGCATGTAAGTTGTGTAACGGGGTGGTGCCAATTTATCGGATAATTATACGCAATAGCAGCAAATGAAAGGTTTATTCTTCACGCAGCAAAAAAAGAATTATTGAAATAGGAAAACTGTACCTTGAGCAATCAGCTTCATGCTGGTCTTATCTTAAGGCTACAAAAATGCGGCTGCATTTCTCTATGGGCTGGCTGCATGCTGGAACCACCAACTTCACTTATACAAGCACAGAGAGCATTTCTTATAGCGCGACTTTACATCATGTATCTTTTTGGTAATGGTCTCTTTCAAAGCACGGTTTCTATTTTATAAGGCCAGACTCATGTATGGGGGTAGGGTATTTGATTTTCAAAGATATCGCCGAATTACTATGTTTGCAGAATTTCCAGACAACAGTTGCCGAAATACAAACTGTAGCAGCTTGCCAACAAGCAGATAACGCAATTATCAAAGGGTTTTAAACAAAGGAGAACAATTTTGTTACTTTGTAACATCTTAACAGCTGCCGAATACCAGATAACAAGTCCATTGTAAGCAGATGTAGGCAGGTGGTAAGCGGTCTTATCTTTTAGAAGAAAGCTGCACATTTACATGCGGCTTTTACTTGAAATGTAATCACTGCAGGTGCTAGAATTTATTGTAACTACTTTGTATAGAGTAATTTTATTAAATAATACTAATTCAAATGGCGGGAAATCGAGCTTGTTGAGGAATTTTAGGGCATTCTAAAAATAAATGCAGAAAAAATTGTTTGTAGGGTTTTGAACGTATCAATTTTTACCTTTATAAAACAAGTTGAATTACGTGGATGCTGAAAACAGGATCAGTTTGATGTTAGCCAAAACTAAAGTTGCACCAATGCTAATTTAGATCATACGCAGATTAGAATTGTGTGTGGCCGTTTTAATGTCGAAATTACAAAATTTTGTGGAAAACGGGTTTAGGTCTAGAATAAAAATTGAGTGATAGATTGTCATATCGGATTCTACCGTGGTTTTAAACTGCGTTGCTTCGCCGCCGTATCGCTGGCATACATTTGTTGTGAATCAAGTAATACATATTCAAAACTTAGTTCCCTCTTGTCATTGGTATCATATTCAAGGCGAGGAAAATATTGGTTGTTGTTTATTTATTTGTATATGCCTCTCGCAATTGGTGGTTTTAAAAGCGTGAACAACTGGTCCAGAGTGGTTAAAAAGAATTTTGAATTATGGTCTATTAGGACAGTATCATCAATTCACGTATACAGTTTACCAGAAGAAGAACCTATTACATTAGTATTAAGAAACGAAGAACCAAATTCTGTTCATGATTTAATTTTTCGTTGTTTATCCTGAAATTATTGATTCGTTCAACGATTTACATTTCAAAATTTTTACGAATTTTAGACACCTCAGACTGTATTACTTCTTGTGACCTGGAGAAGGAAGAGCTAGTTCTTATTAAAATAGTACAACGTAACTGTAAGTTCGAGTTTTACCTACGACGATTCCTGCAGCGAAAGTCGACAAAGCTTTGAGCTTCAGATGGGTTCTCGCTCAAAAGTAAAACATAGACAAGAGAGTTAAGACCTTTCAAGGTAATTGAACAGGTATTTAGTAGAAGTGCTACAGTTTGTACACCTCTACGTGTAGTATATTTGCTTTCATAGAACGCAACCCGTACCACTGAAAGCTAGTCGGTGCACTAATTAACTCTTACGTCGCCCCGGCCCTAGTAGAGTAAATATAAGTAGGTAGCTTAAAGTCAATTTAGCACGTAACAAGGTAAACATTGTAACTTCAAACTTTACAGTATTATTATCATACGTAAATAGAGGGTTGTTAGATAGGGTGAGCACTTGCATTAAATATAAATTGTCGTGGATGGATACAGTATTTTAACACGACTTTTCAAGCTAAGGGGCACTTTGCAGAAGGACAAATAAGTGCATTTCAAATAAAAATAAAATGCATAAAGCCTGATTGTGGATGGAAAGAGATGTTTTTTATTTGATTCTGCTATAGAGGTGTACTTCAAGATCCAATAAGAGAGTGTATAGATAGAAACATTTTCCAGGACTCGACACTCATTTGTGTCCTTCTAGGTTAAGCATCAATAAGTGAGTTTAACAAGCTAGGATTTATATTTCTTTTCTTTTCAGAAGCTTTTATGAGCACTGTAGCGTCGTGTTGGAGATTTTACATCCTTGTTAACAAGAATGCGGTAGATAGTTGCACTTCCATAAAATGAAAAAGAGCGCAGTTAAATAAAAAGCCAATTGAATGTAGTTTAATTAGTTATAAGCGCGCAAATAAATAAATTACTAAAAATGTTTAATTATTATTATGTAGCGCGTGAATCTAAGGGATGGAACATATTCTGAGTTAGCTTAGCAAGCTTTATATGCAATACCTTTCTTTGTGGCTCTTGCACATTGTTATTGATTTAATTGTTAATCGATCTGTTACATTATTTAGCACTTTATACACTTTTCCTTGAAAAT
This sequence comes from Platerodrilus igneus, assembly GCA_036346225.1. Taxonomy (NCBI): domain Eukaryota; kingdom Metazoa; phylum Arthropoda; class Insecta; order Coleoptera; family Lycidae; genus Platerodrilus; species Platerodrilus igneus. The sequence goes on along the minus strand of JARFIW010000881.1, from coordinate 2,014,241 downwards.
AATATAGAAATATGCAGAAATAATGAAACCGTTTCAGAAAGCAATAATGTATTGCACTATGATTCACTGAAAAATATCTGCAGAGCCGGTTCTAGTATATGTTGCCAACAATCACTGTGTCATTTTGTCGGATGCACTTGAAGGTAGTTGTGCCCTACGTTTAAAATAATAAAGAATATAATAGGTCTTTAGCTGAATGTTTGCCTTTCTTAAATATAGAACATTTCCTTCAATAATAAATCGCCGATTTTTTACCATATAAATGTCCTCAATAAAACGACTTTCAACAGATATCAAACTTACAACATAAGCTGTACCTCAACTCGTTCGTATACTTGGCGAAATCAGGAAAACGCTTAAATACTATCCCGCTAATTTACGTATAGTGTGAAGCATTCTATTTAAAGCTACAAAAGTAATTTTTAAAAGTGTTTTAATTTTTCCATACATTATTGTCGTAAATTATTAGAAAGCAGCTCTTCTTGTTCTGGTCAACGAAAAATCGGTAACTATTGTGTCAATGTCTACACCAGAAACAATGAAATCTCAATGATTAGTATTGCCAAATCCGTTAAGCGTACTCGAACCGCAGACGAGTGCAGATACGCTGTAATCAGGTTTAGTCTAGAAAAACTATATTCGGCACTAGCCACTAACATAGGTAAGATTAATAAAATACGGATGCCCACGAAATAATCCAGAACAAATGTTGGATAAGGTAATGAATTATATCACTTGAACAAGACCGTCACTACTTTTAAGCCGAATTGAGATAAAGTCAATTCTATCATTAAGTTCCTTTCCATTCACATCATTTGAATTATTACGAGTTAAAATAAATAGTCTCTAAATTACTGCAATGCGACAATAATCCTTCCTTATTCAAATTTTTAAGTTTTGTTGTGCTATAAAAAAATTTGAAATGTTTATATATCCATAAAATTGTTAAAAGCGTTATAATTCTGATTGCAGGTAAACGTGTGATATGGAGAACAACACGTCAATTTAAAATTTTGGTTTTTGTTTCATATTGGATCCTCAACATGGATACTCAAGAAATCTAGCTTTTCTTCCCTTCGCAATTTCGGATTCTCTTTTAAGCTGTGGTACAACTTCTTACAATCTTGCAATGCTTGTAGCATGTTCTTGCACTGTACACATTCCTTATCATTTCTTAATTTGCATAGACTAAAAGTAACGTTTGCGATAGGTTAAGCCGTATCTTCTAAACGGCACGAGATATTTTTAAAGATATACCTGCGCCACTGAGCGCATTATACTATACAAGCAAAAAGGATATACATTTATAAGATTTTGGGTTTGTAGGAATCCCTACTACTCTGGTTTTTATTTTGGCAGCATAAACGCTAATTACATTTCCAACCTCAGTTAGTTCTACAAGTAAATCGTAAATTTTTCCAAATTAAATCGCAAAAGGCGCCCAATATCCAGAGCCGGACTGTTTAATAAAAGCCTAATAAAACAGTCTCGGGTGAAACCCCTCTCGCATTCGTCAGATAATTTTTTGAAAAATGACAAAAGAAAAACATTTGATGTAATGTAATATAATATCTAACCAAAAGTTAGCATACAAATGAACCTATATACAGTAGATAAATAAAAAGGAAATTTTTGCGAATATAAAAAGTAGTTATGTTAATCTTCCCAATTAATTGATAAACAATCCAAGACACAATAATTTACAATATATTAGTGATGGATTCGAACCGAACCGAACCGAACCTTGGCCTAGGTTCGGTTCGGTTCGAAAACTTTTTAGTCCGGTTCGGTTCGAGATTCGGTTCGAAAAAATATATTCCGGTTCGGTTCGGTTCTGTTCGAAAAAAACGAACCAAAGCTCGAACCGAACCAAACCGGTTCGGTATTTTGATATTTTAAACAACTAGTGCGTTCAACTACAACAATTTAAATGTTTAATGTAGTTATTATATTTAGTAGTTGCTACTTTCAAATAAACCCAACATTAATTTGCTTTAGATTTTAGTAGCATAAATCATATTAATACTATTTGTCCAGGTTTGAATTTTCAATGCTTACTCTCTTTAACAAATCGTAATTACAATTAGGTTAATAGTGAAAGTCACCTCTAAAATTTAGAATGTGTTAATAATTAATGATTTTTGCTAATGTCATTTTACCGTGAAAGAACGATATCACACGATCTTTGCGATTACTTTTATTGTAGTTTTAGTTCGTATAAAAAGAGTATCAAAACAATAAGGTGTTGCTGATTTCTTATACAGTACAAACAAAACGCTGTTTGTCAGTTTATCTTTATTATTAATATTATTTCTTTTAAAAGACAATATCAGATGGTTCTCGGAAAGAATCGTAAATCTACCTCAAACAGCGTTTACGTTTTTCATAACAAAATATAACAGTATTTATGGCACGGGCATTATGTCTGCTTATTATTGGCATTATACTGTGTTATTTTATGTCGGCATTGATTGAAAAGTTTATGCCGCCATGATTCATTAACTTCAACCCTTGATTTTAAGAGAAGGTTCGGGGTCATCTTTCTGGAGTATCGGCTACTTCTAAAGATGTTGGTGGTAATGGCCTCACTAAATAAACAGTAAATAATATGGTACCATGCATTTTGTAACACCATTTGTGGAGCGATTATGTACAAAAGAAAAGAGATTAGTTTTTGCTACAAGTCACATTTTTTAATATTAATAGAGAAATGGTTTTCATACAAAAGTAAAAAATTCAAAATGATGGATTACTAATGCATACTTAATTAAGAATTAAATTGTTTTGTTTATTCTGAAAACTCCTGTAGTCTCTAAGACCGTGCCGTCGGCTTGTATATGTTTAAGATGGTTTTCAACACGACGTCTGTTTATTAAATAAAATAAACTTGTCTTTAAAACTAAATTTTCAAAATCATTTGGAGTTTCTTTAATATCTAATACTAGTTATAAACAAACAACAATTTGAAATAAGGAGCATTAAACAAATCAAACTAATGTAGAATTTTTTGATCTACAAACGTGCCTCGATGACAAAATTTATTAGATATGTAACACTAATTAATACCTATTACATTTTTCACCTATTGGCTTAAAACTCGAAACCATGTACATTAGAAAATCGTTGTATTTCTTATATGCTTGCGACTAGAAATTTTTAAAATGTGCATTTGGGAGAAATGACATGTTTTTAGTGAAAATTAAATTTTTAAACTAAATTTTTATTTAAAAATCGAACCTTTCGAACCGAACCGGACCGAACCTTGAGGTAATTTCGGTTTGGTTCGAAAAATTTGCTGATCCGGTTCGAGGTTCGGTTCGAAAATAAAATGTCCGGTTCGGTTCGGTTCGGTTCGAAAAATCGAACCGAACCTCGAACCGAACCTCGAACCTGTTCGGTTCGTGTCCATCCCTACAATATATTTATAAAAATATGGTTAGGATTTAAAATAGTCATAATACGGTCATTCTCTGTACAATCAGTAACGTCACTTAATACGTTAAGCAAAATTAATGGAGTTAGTTTGTCTTGTGAAATAATAGAGCGAAGTCTATGTTTTATACACATCTATTTAGAAAAAACTATTTCACATTTAACTTTGTAACAGTTTTATTTTCGAGTTGATAAACCTCTTCATTAAAGGTACAAAAATAATAAAACACATTTATTAAGTAAAGTCATAATACGTTTAACAATTAAATTATTACATTGAAACAGCATCTAGACTCGTTAGTCTATTTGTTTTGGATGTCGGTGTATTCCACAGCCAGTCGCAAAGACGCTTAGAGGTGTGACAACCTCCCCCCTTGGACCCTCCGATCGTCCGAGAGCGCGTGATAAGCACTCGGCCATAGGTAGAAGTAAGAGCAGGATGTATACGAGGAAGATGGCCAGTGACCTGCGGGTCGGTTTGAATGAGTGAGCACATTCTTAGAATAACGCGCAACAAAATTTAGGCGATGAGAATCTAAACGACATGAATGTAGGCAACAAAATTTAGGCGATAAGAATTTAATTTACAATTTACGATGCAGTTAGTACCTTGAATACGAGAATCGACGTTAAGAAAACCACTTCATTTTACCATGTGTATTTAGAGGATGGAATGCTGATCTAATTAATAGAAGATCGTTTGTTGCTCCGAGCCGAGATGCTACGTTGATAGAATGTAGGCAGTAAATGCCGCATGGCCATGCACTTCCTAATCCAGTCTTGGAAAGCAGTTTTGTTTGGTTCGTAGTAGCTTTAAGAAATTCTTTTGTGTTTCATTCAGGAAGCACGCTATTTTGTTTCGATGTGTAGAAGTGCGTATTTGTTTTTTGCTTCAACTATTGCTAAGCTGGAATTCCCAGTATTAAATTTAAAATTCACTCACTTGATTTTGTAAGAATATAATCTGTTAGTTACAATAACAGGTGTAATTGTATCATTTGTTTGTTTGAAATATGTTGTTGACACATGTATCCGTGATGGCAAAATGCTTAACACTGCGTCACTACCGACTTTGAAAACAAGAATATTTTTGTGAACATTTTCATTTTAAACTGAAATTAGTACTTCGAACTTAAAGAGAAAAATTTGTATTTTAATTTCTATAATGTAATTGACCTAAACAGATCTGAGTGGGTTAGAAAATATTGGTGTAACAAGTTACACTTTGTTGTAATGTATTTGATCATGAATAGGGTTGATAAACCTTATGTTAAATTTACAAAGTAATTCAAGTAATTTGTTTTAATTTTGTTGCATTGAATTTTATTTAAAGATAAACAGATTCTTTCGAGTAAATTATTAATCCAAGCTTAAAGTTTTTTTATTTTGATCAAGTGTGATCAAACCTAACCACCGAAATTTAATATCTTTAAGAGTTGTATTTTGATAACACCCTTATATAGAAAATATTTGTTTTATATTTCTTTAGGTATATTTGCGGGACACAAACAGTGTTCCAATTTTCTATGTTGACTTAATTATTATTCTTTCTTACAGGAACTGCGTCTTATTCTGTTAAGACAGGTCCTTGTCAGCGAAGGCGATCTTTTTTTCTTTGGGTCTCCACGTCCGCCCTTAGAAATATGCCATGCCATTAACGTGAATCAATCCGGACTTGGTGGCGCCTATTTGTTTTAGTTTGAGTATGATCCCCCAACAGATTTCGACTTACCCCCCCATTGCTCATAGCTCTACCCAAGGAATAGACCCCTAGTTACGTCGGAAGACTTTGTTTTGCTGACCCCCAATTTCTAGGGTCAGATATAGGTATTAAGAAGAGAACGCTAGTTAAGACCAAATAAGAAAAAATGTAACACTGACACCCAATGTGGGGCTGGTGTTTTAGTAGTTCAAAAAATAATTTGCAACAACTTGTGTAGCTGATAAGGTCAATATAAATGTGTAAGCTCTCTCTCTCTCTCTTCCTCTCAGCCTCTCCCTCCCCCTCTCTATCTTTCTCTCTTTATCTCTCTCTTTCTCTCTCTCTCTCTCTATATATATATATATATATATATATATATATATGCTGTGACAATGGCCGGGTTCGGCGTCGATATAAAGGTGCTATGTTAACGACCGGCTTTAGGCGTAGCCAAATTATTGCTGTGATAAAAATACAGCAAACAGTAAAATTTGAAATTGACTTACCTTCGTTTCTAAATTTTCTTTCCCTGGCTAGCTCAACGAAAATGCTGCAGTTTACAAAATGAAATCAAACACAGCAATATCACAAAGCATCTATATAAAAGTTAAAATATTTTTTCTTATACAAAATCACATAGCACATTTACAGCATGATTTCTTTCAAAAATCAGATTATTTCTAACAAGTACCTATTACTAAATTATCAAAATGTTTCTCACCTTATTTAGGTTTAAATTTTTAGAACTAAATTTCTTCTCTTTTGGATAGTTTACCTGGCTTTTGGGTTTTTCGAACTCTGACCAAAAACTTTCCTGGCGAGTATCTTTACAAAAGAAAAAATTATATGATTAAGACTTATTCTATCTTAAACTAAATGAAATATACTCAAAAATGGGTTATTAACAATACTTTAGAAGCAATACCTGCAAAAATCCACAAAGCGCTTTTCCAATTCAAAATCAACAGTACTAAATATCTTTCGCTTCCATTCTTAAATTGACGTCAAATCCTAGTTTACAAAATCATGCATATTATTTAAATCTCTATTTATAAATCAAGATGCAAATTTGGTTAAATTAGTCAATAAATCAAATAATTGCATTTACCAATTTCCATGCTTTGCGCAGGTTACTTCTTTACTTCTTTATTCACTGTTACATGGTAATTATTAATTATGGTATGCGTACTGCATACTTGAAAACAATCTTTTCTCAGAGTAATATTTTTGCTCTCGAATTTATGAATGGACCTCTTTAATGCAAGTCCCCATTTATATACAAAGATTATCTCCATTTCTAGAACGTTCTAGCTCCGTAAGGAACGTAGTACAAGGTTTCTCAGAATTCTTCATTAGCGTTAATTGCGTGATTGATTATCTTGTTACGTGCAAAATTCTGTAAGTAATTTTTTCGCATGCATATTTATTCGTCCTACTTCTATTCGAAACACCCTAAAATTTTAAAACGTGCTCGATTTCCTACCATCTGAAATTAGTGCTAATTTATAAATTTTTTCAAGTAATTACTCAATATAAAAATTTTGACCTATAGAATCAAACAACTGCTTTAAAAACGCTACATTACAAAGTCGCTACAAATAAATTCTACCGCCTGCTGTCAATACATTTTAATTACAGTTGCACATAAATGCACAGCTTTCTTTCGGAAGATAAGGCCACTTAACGATCTGCTTAGTAAATGAACACATAATGGATTTGTTATCTGTTATTCTGCAGCTGCGAAGATGTTTCAAAGTAATAAGGTTGCTTTCTTTTGTTTAAAATCTTTTACTAATTGCGTTATCTTTTTGTTGGCAAACTGTAGATATTTGCAGCTGCTGTCAGAGAATTCGGCACACTTGAATCTTCGGCAATATATTTAAAAGCCAAATATCTACTCCCATACAGGATTCTCTCCTTATAAAATAAAGACCGTGCTTTGAAAGCGGTACATTTGAATACAACACCCTCCTAGCGAAGAAACATGTTGTAAAGTCGCGCTTTTACAATGCTTTCTGTACTAGTATGAGGTAAGTCGGTGGTTTCAACATCCAAACCATAAAGAAATGCAGCCGCATTTCCCCACCCATAAGATGATACCAGCAACAAAACCGATAGCTTAAGGTACAGTTTTCTGTTTTGGTTATTCTTTTGATGCTGCTGAGAAGAAAGGATATTTTATTTGCTGTTCATAATGTTATTACTCATGATTATCAAGTAAATTGCCAACTCCACGTTACAAAACTCACGTTTACAATGCAATAGCGACTATGTAATTATTCTTCAAGTTAAATATTAGTCTATCAAAAGCTGTATTAGAGCCCGTTTTACTGTTCATTTGTCTTTGTGCATTGATATTAAAGTCAACAACTTGCGCATCAATTTAAAAGTAGTTAACATTTTAATAATTTAAGTTAAGGTGTATAAGTTTAATGGTACACTATTTCTTGAAGAAGTGCAATGCAGAATGTATAAATTATATATATATATATATATATATATATATATATATATATATTTCTTTTCTTAGAATTACTGTAAAGTCTATGCTTAATGTTCTTTTGTATACATTTAAGGTGAAGCATTAAATAAGTATCTAGATTCAAAAATGTTATATTTGCTTACCAATTTTATATTTTTATATTATGACGCTTTGTTTACCATTACGTTGTAACAAACGACTACGCAAGTTATTGGTTTCTTTGTTGTTTTGTTAATAGTCTTTTGAGATTGTATGTTGACAATATAGTTTTACTGGGGTTTATAATGTGTTTCTTTTGAGCTAGCCCGAATTGTAGTTGAATTCTACCATTCTGCCCCTGTTTTGTTGCGGTATTCGGCGTAAACTATTTCTTTACTGACTTTTACAGTTTTCTTTCGTGCTTGCGCGTAATACCGTAACAAACTCGTTAACGTTCAAATTTCCGCGTTTGTTTGTCCTTCTCTAGTACACAAGATTCTTGTGGCGTTGTATTCTATCATGTAATAATGCGAAATATAATAAATAACTAATCGATTTTTATGGATTTTTAATAATCCGACGCTTCTTCGGATAAATGTTTATTTGTTTAATGAGTTGATACGAAAATGACGTATTTTCCCTAAAATTCCTTCTTACTCTCGTATATTCCAAAGAATTCTTTCTTTAAAATGAATTTATGTTATACAAAAGTCAATTTGGTAATTATTTTTAAAGCTTTCATTGCTCTATAAACGGGTTTTGCACATGCAGAAAGACCCATCCTCTTCTTCGTATTTGTAATAAAAGATTGGTTTTCACGTCAAAACGTGTTTTAATACACACTTATTAAGAATGCATTGATTTTTGCCAAACGTAAATGCGTAAAGCTTGCACTATTCTATGCCATTATTAGTAAAGGAACAGCATTTTTATATGCATTAGAAATGCATTGATAACTGAGAAGTAAAATTAAACGGTTTTGTATTTATCTTAGAATGATTATTTTAGAAAACTGAATTGTGTTTTTGCTATTGCACATTAAGGGCTATGTACGCTTATTATACAGAGTGTATTTAAATGCACCAACTCGCGTTTTCGCTTGGCAAAATATAATCTTGTATTATACAGGGTGTAACCATAAATTTTCAGAAATTTCTGTTTTTTCCGGATTCTTTTATACTTTAGTGGGATTTATTTGTAGAATTTAGGTTTCAATGACCTCTCGTGACCCCCTTATTACGTCAATTTTTCCAAATGAAAATATAAAATTGGAAATCTGCACGAGTAATTTTACTGTTTTTATTTCTAACTATTTGCTATCAACAACTATTTCTATAAATTTTATAGTACACACACATAATCTTCTTCATACTATGGGTTTTCTCCTCTTAAGAATTCATCTATGTCTATATTATAATTAATCAAACTTTCCTTAACTCTATTCTAATATCATCTACAATATAACATTTCTATCCTATACTTCTAACTTTTTTATATTTACACACGGTTTCATCAAGTTTCATCCCAAATAGAATTCTCTTCACTATCATACATAACTCATCATATTATAGCACATTCCTTTCTAAACTATCACAGTCTTGGAAAAATATGGGGTATAAAATTTTCATGAAGTTGTTCCAGCAACTACTTAGCTGTACTACTTACGCCTAAAAAAATTTTGGTCTAGAATTTTCCTAACTAGCCTGCTTACGTTACTTTCAAAATCTACCTCTTTCAACTACTTTTTATTAAATGGTCTTAAATGGTCCACTATCAATAACTTCTAACTTACTTTCACAATCAGTAGTAATACTTTTAATTCATAAGATTGCTACTTTAACAACGATTTCGTTTCATTTATAACTTTACTTGAATATTTAACAACTATCGTCCCTTTTTCTACATTTTATTCTAATTCTCCTCTAAAATAATTTACATATTTATCAAAATAATTCACATTTATACTATTAAGTCTCTCATCTCTTTTCATTTCAATAATTTCTTTCTTTTTCCTATGCTTCCAATTTTTCTTATACCCGCATATTTGAATGAATGTTTCGACAAACCAAACGCTACTCTTTCATATTTGTACATACGCCATTTCCTATAATAATTTAATTCTCTAATTGCAATTATCCCAAACGAATTATTAAATTTTACTTTTCAAATTATTTCATCATTATTTAATATTTGACTACTTTTATTCATATTGTTTTTAAAGGCTGCATTCACAGAAGGTTCCTTTATCTTATATACAATACCTGCAATCATACTATTTTCATCAGTTTCATCTACTATTTCTAATTCTTCAACATCATTTTCTGCAGCTTCGAATAATTCTGTCCTTTTTTCTAAAAACGATACAACTTCTCTTCTAACTTCACCAGGGCACTTAATACTTAAATTTCAATCTTCTTTATCTTTCTTCTTTTTCTCAAGTTGATTCAAATTCATAGTCTCCTTGACTTCTTCGTCCCATTTAATTTTGTCATCTCTCATAATCATCATGTCCTAAATTGTACTAACTTCAATACAAAGTATATTTGCTTGTTGTATTTCGTCAGCTGTCGTTCTCTTGATCAAATTTCCCATTGTTTGAACAATTTTATCGACAGTCTGTTTACCTGAAAAAGTACAAGGTTATTTCTGCCTCTTGATCGAAATCGCTCTTTACGTACTTTGCTTTTCTCTACAGACAAGTCTAAATGCTTTTTCTACAATATCATGTTTAGAGAGCAACCAATTCTAGAAGATTTCCTTTGTAATAGCCTGTATATATATATATATATATATATATATATATATATAAATAAATATATATATATATATATATATATATAATATATATATATATATATATATATATATATATATATAGTAAAAGAAATTATTGGCAAGTGACACAAATTCAGCCACGAGGATATCCTGTCGACGCGTTTTGCCCTAATTGGAGCTCATCAGGACAGGAGTAGCAAAGCTGTAATATTTAATACAGACACCTTATGGGAAGTACAGCATCACCTAGTTCACGATTTTGTGTCGTTTCACCTGACATTGCAGGTTTTTAGCAACAGTCGGTATGGAGGAGATCCGGTTTAACTGCCTTTTTTCATAGCCAAAAGGAGTGCTGCGACTACGCCGCACGAAGAGACATTACTAGAAAAGTGCTGTGACAACGAGTCGTTTTGATGCGCCGCTAAAGGGGTGCTGTAATACAGATACAGCTAATTGTAAAATTTGAAATTATTCACTTACCTTCTTTTTAACTTCGCCTGGCTAGCTCAACAGAATTGAATGAGTTTTCAAAATGAATTGAAACACAGCAATAATATAACATTTATAGAGTAAAAATGCTTTCTCTCATACAAAAGTATATAAGACATTTACAACGCCAAAAAATTTATAGGAAGTACTTATTTACTTAATAAGAATGTTCCTTACTTTATTTTAAATTTACAGAACCAAATTTTTTTCTTATGGATATTTTATCTGTTTCTTTTTATTCTCACGCTTGTAAGGTTTGTTTGGCCAAAAAATCCTTAACACATAATCTATTAAAAGGTCACAGTGTTTCGAACTCTGAAAACAGACTTTTTCGGTAAAGATGCTTTACAAAAAAAAAATTATTAGGACTATCTTAAACTAAATGACAAAATTCAAATATCAGTTATAAAAGAAATATACTTGCAAAATCCACGAGACGCTTTTTCTTTAATCCAACACGTAATTAAATATGTTTTTATTTTAAATTGACGTCCAAATTCGCTTACAAAATAATGGATAAAATCTTCATTTAGAAACAGCAGTTACGAATTTTCATAATTGCCTATATCTTACTTTCAATTATTTAACAAAAATTTATAAAGTAGCGCTATATTGAAAAATTTCTCTCTTTATTTTAAATAATTACATCTAATAATTTTCATTTTTATACAGGTTTGGTTTAAAACATCACTTCTATGTTCATTATATCATCATAATTATTAAATTACAGTATGCTTACTGCATACTTTAAATATCATTTCCTCAAAGCAACAGCTAGCGACTTAAATCAAAATAACACTTCGCAATCAAATTTATAAATCAAATCATTTAATAAACGCTTCCTTATACATACAAAATTAGCTATTTGTCGAATATACTACTACAGTATGGAACATTTTGATGCAAGGTTTCCCAAAAAAACTCAGCGTCTAAAATCGCGGCGTTTTATTACCTTGTAATTTCGTTCCACTTATTAGTGACACGTGCTGTCTCGTCTTTGTTTACCACACAAGGTTATTGTGTCGCATCGCTTCTCTCCAACTGTGAATGCGAAAGATGATAAATATTTCTAATCAATTTCTATTACATTTTATGGGTTTTTCAGTGTTCCGGCCGCTTCTTGGAATAAACGTTTCTTTATTAATTATTTCATACGAACTTGACGTAATTCTTCTGAATTCCTCTCAAAAATACGAAAACATATTTTATTTAAAATGTTTTTTAGGTAATATACAAGACCTATACTTAAATCCCGATAACTCATCTTCTAGAAAGTTCTTTATTTAGATGGATTACTGATATTCACAGGCTATTTAATTTAAACTTTAATGGATTTATAATGCAAATACTTTTTTGATAGATATAAGTGCCAAATCTGTAAAACCTTTTTCCAACCATTGTTGTTTTTAAATATGCTTTAATAAGTTTTAAACTACTAAAGTTCTTTTCTGCTAAGCAATTGCTACAGGTAGTGTTAAAAATAGTTGATACATTGTTAGTAGTTTGAATATATAGTTTCTAGCCAGCACCATGTTGCAAAAATTAACGGTATTTCCATTTCTGTTTTCTTTGTTAGAAGAAAAATTAAACAATCTGAAGAATTTATATGTTGTTTCTAGTTTTTGGGGATATGTATGCCCCTTTGATAAAAAATTGATAATGTTCAATACGGATAAAGTCATCTTCAGTGGGTTTAGATTTGAAATGAAATTCATCAATATTCAGTGCATGGAAGAAGCGAACATTATTCGGGAAGTCTTGAAATCTAATATTGGGCTAATTTATGATTGTAGCGATGATGAAATAATAAACTTCAATTGTTAGTTTTTTTCTACTAATAGACATATCTAGAAATGTCTGGTTACATAGTTTCTTCTTCTTTTTTTGTTCATGATGCAGTATATACAAAGCAAATATTACTTTTAAGCAAAATTCATTTTCTTCAATTTCTAATTATGAAAAGCTTTCCCCAGTTCCGATTGAAGCAATCCTATTTTTGGAAATAGCTAATAACTTGGTGCCTGCAAGTATATCAATACGCTTTCGTTGGAAATATTGTGACAAAGTAATCATTTCTTGCAAGATGTGAAACCAAATTATTAGAAGTATATAAAATTCAAAAGTGTTTAGTTGGTTTAAAATCCCGAAACATCTGCAGTGGAGCTGGGACGAGGTCAAACCTCATCAAGTACTCTTTGAATGAAGCTGTATATGGTTTTTATATTAAGCATTATTGCGCCGACTGAATTTATCCTGCTGTACCATTGAGTAGGCGGCTCCGTGGCGTAGTGGTATGTGTGTGACTACTACGCCTAAGGTCCCGGGTTCGAATCCCGACACGGTCCGCTTGAAAAATGTTAGGCGAGCATTTTTCGCAAAAATACACCCTCGTTCGGATGAGAGGTAAAATAGAGGTCCCGTGTGTGAGTGTTGTCACGCACGTTAAAGATTCCTACCTTGCTTGGAACAGTAAGGATTCGGCAAAATTTAAAATTTTCCAGGTAAAAAAAACTCGCTTCCTGGCCAATGTAGTACCTTCGGGTGGAGCATTGGAAAAAATCACATGTAATGTACCATTGAGTTTCGGACACTTGTTTCCAAGTAACGTGTTTTTTTATTCCTTAAAATATTGTTTCTAATTGAAGAATATGTAGTCGTAACAAATTAAAATCCAAAAATGCATAAATAGCTTCAATGGTGCTAAAAAACATATTTACCATTAAACATAATGGTACTATATGCGACAATATTAAATTCAATTTTTGGGTTCAACAATGTATAAATAAAGCCTTGAAGCGATTATCTTAATTTTAGTTTGCACAACATTAATCTCTCCAGACATAGTGCTTGCACCGACATATGGCAGTGTTCTACAGTTAGATATATTTAATTTTATGTTTTGCAAATTCTTCATTATAAGTGGAAAGAAATCATTAGCTCTAAAACAGTGTTAAATATTAAAAGTGATAGATATTTCTTTAACAAAACTTTTATGAACATATCTTACGGATAGAGAAAGCTGGTTAATTTTGTTTTGATCTATGGTAGAATCTACTATAATAGTGAAGTAGCTCTATAACTTCATTTACAATAAGCGACATTGTATCCTAACTCAAAGCATTTATAAATTCATTTTGAATTTTGTGACTTAAACAAATTTCGTTGCGATTTCTCGTTTTCAAGTGATGTTCTACATCTGGCATGTATTTACTTTAAGTAATTGCCTTAATTTTTGGTTTTTCAACAGTAACACCCTGTTCGTTGCATCATCTAAATGGTAGATTTTGTTTTGCCAAAAACAAAACGTAATAATTAGGAATACTAGCTATTCGACGTTTTGGTGCCTTTAGCTTTCGACTTTCTTTGATAACTGCTAAAGAATTATTGTATCTAGTTTTGTGGTAAGACTCTTTATGCAAATCAGAATTTCCGTGGAGCAAAATTTTTTATTATCTTTTTAAAAATTCTGCAATTCATCTGATGTATTTAAATAAATCTAATTGTAATTTTTCTGATAATTATTTAGGAACGACAAGCATCAAAAACAAAAGCAATTCATAGCTCTAGGTGAGAAAATTAGCCAATTCCTTTTGACAACTCCCGCATTTTTTTAAAATATCAACCATAAATAAAATGCTTTTTTATGATGTTTCTATTACCATTCAAGTCGGCACCAAAATTATGGTGTTGATTATCCGTAACTGGTTCACAAGCTTCTACACATAAAATATCTTTTATTAGAGGGGGCAATAGATTAATGTTTCTGAATGAATAAGCGTCAGTAAGATATTCTGTCTTTAATAAATTCAGTGACTGCAGACATATCTAATTTAGAAGTAGTTTGTACAGTTAGATCTGATTGAGTGTGTTGACATTGAAAAGGTCGATCTATGGTTTCGTGAATTTTAATGAATTCTGATGATGTCTTTTCCAAGTCAGTAGACAAATTTATATCCAATGTGGGATGATGGCACTCACAGTTGTTTCTTTTGAATTTTAAAAATAATTGTGGTAAAATAAAATGTGTACCTTTGACAAAAGTAATAAAATCTTAATCTACCGCACTAGCATAGAAAGATTTTGAAAGACTAGGATCATTTATAGGCGCATCAACTGTGATGGCATCCAGATAAGTTTTTTAAATTTCTATCTCGGTATCTTTAACCATGCAATATTTTATTAATTTCACTAACAAGAAAATTCATTACTTACACTTCTTAAGCATTATTTTACATTTTAGAAAAAATATTGACAATATTTTGTTCATGTCTCTGAGCTTATTTCAAAGAATGTTTTTAGTTTCTGGTAACCATTAATTTTGATCTTTTTAACAAATTTTGACTAAAAAATGTTTTTTTTTAGATAATTTCTCTTTTTACTCATATTTAAAACGCACAATCTGGTAGCGATAAACCTACCAGTTGTTTGTAGTAACACTATCTACCAGAGATGAAATGGGTCATGGGTCAACTGGGTCACTGGGTCCAAGTGGGTCACTTTTTTGTTTGGGTCACTGGGTCAGTGGGTTCCGTGTACTGGCCCGGATTGACCCAGTGACTCACATTGACCCAGTGACCCACATTGGCCCAGTGACACACATTGACCCAGTGACCCAAATTGATCCGGTAACCCACACTGACCCAGTGACCCAAACTGACCCAATTGATTCAGTAACAAATTGAATTATTGAAGTCATAAAAATCTTTTTCCCATTCCTTCAGCTCAATTTACTAACTATTTTCACAAATGCATAAGCTTATTGCTGCCGTTAGTTGCTAGCATTCGTTTCATATTTCAAGCAAACGCTAAAATATTTTGTAATCAATACATCGCTTTTTATATAATATGAAACGCATTTTTACATGTTTTTCAAGAAACGTGCTGTGGCGCTGTGCCGCGAGAATGCAGTGTTGTGAACGTATACAATTTTGTATGTTCAAATAATAGTATTCTTTCACATAAGACCTGAAATAATTTGTAGCAAAAATCTTAATATTATATACCCGGTTATTTTCAGTGTCCATTATTTTTGTAATTTGTATATCATTATCATTAAGCATGGATAAACATCACCTTAATTGTAATTTAAACCTTATACATAAGTGCTGACTTATAAATCTCCGTGAAACCGAGTTTTCTTGATAAGTCTAATTAACTAAAAAAATGATGAAGATCATATAAAACAATGTTCCTGTATTAACTCGATGTCAGATAACGGGATTATTCAATTTATATTTTATTGCGTCTGTCATTGAAAAATATTTTGATCATTTAGTATATTTAATTGTTAAACATTCTCACACTAATTAAAATTGTCTCGGACAGCAGCTACTCTTTCTGCCAGATAGTTCTAAAATTTATTTTGTAACTGTAATTCGTAGAACAGCACATATTTATTAAAAATTAATAATAAAATTTCCAAATTTCAGAATCGGTTATTCGATAAAACTCGCCCACTAATTGAAGACATCACAGAGGGCCAATTTGAGACAGTAAGAAAATTTTTGCGACTGCAATCAATTTGGGTCAATTTAGGTAACTGGGTCAATTTGGTTCACTGGGTCAATGTGGATCAATTTGGGTCACTGGGTCAATTTGGGTCACTGTGTCAATGCGGACCAACTTGGGTCGCTGGGTCAATTTGGGTCACTGGGTCAATTTGGGTCATGGGTCACTGGGTGGTGGGTCACATCCTCATTTGGGTCACTGGGTCATGGGTCACATTTTAGGTGACCCATTTCATCTATGCTATCTACTATGTGTAACTTCCAAAAAAATCCTAAAGCTGTTTGAATTTTAAACAATACATTTCTGTTTGAATTGACTACACGGCTTTACTTACTTCCATAGACTGTGCTGTTCCAAATCAAAACACAAAAGTTTACACTGTGCTCTAATGTTCAAGCGAAAAGTGACAGCCCACAAAACGCTCTAACGCCCACACGAGAAAGTGGAGAACCTATAAATGTAATCTTGGCGCCTATTACTTGTACTCATTGCCATTGACATGTATGTAGTGTAAAATATAACCACTTACACTATGCTTCTCGTAAAGACAGAATGGTATAAGTCACGTGCATAGTGAAGTTATGAGCTTCGAATGCTTGAATATTATTGCTTTCATTAGCGCGCTGTTAGCATCAGTTATGACTAATGTCATCCTTTTTTTAATAGATCGTAGTCGCTACCAGCGTCTACTACTAGAAACGCGTCAATCCTTACACATAAAAGTTAGCTTAATTAAGTATTCTGCTGATTAATAACTAAACGTCTTCGCTCTGTTATTTTAACTTTTAACTAAACTTGAAAACAGTTTCTCAAAAAGTTTTAAGATTTGCTTTGCTTTATACGTGTACAATTAATATTTATACGAAGATTAGTCTTAATGAAAGCATCTCCATTATCCGGCTTTTGTACAAAGTTTAAAATAAATACGCATCATTTAATCTTTCACCGTTTAGTTTTTTTTTGTTGTTTCATCGCTCATTATCACTACATAGTTTTGTGGTAAAATTGTTTCGAAAGCTTAGTTATAACATAAAGCGAGTTATGTATCCCCCAATTATCTATATGTATTGAATATATTGAATCTAATAGGAATTATTAAAAATTGTTAAATAAAGTATAAGTTCATTGCAACAATGTAATACAAGGATAACCCAGAGAGGTTATCGACAGTTCATGAGAACGGACATGCAACTTTGCATCCGAGAGGGCAGTGATACTGCAGGTGGCAGGTCACAGGCGGTTATCATACCGCAATTACTTAGAAATAAGATCGTTACAATGTAATAAATTGTACAATTAAGAGAAAAGCAGACATGAGATCTGCAAGTTTCCACAGCCGTGTGAGGGGCAGGTTATTATAAAAAGCCCAGGAGCTCAAGGCCCGGCAGTCAGTCTTCGAACTCCATACTTCATTGTTCAAGCTACTCACCTTATTACAATTAATTAAATGTTTTTGAATTAAAGTTATTTTACAAGTTATTCAAAATTTCATTGTAATTTCTGTCTTAAGTTAAAATAAGAATTGTTAAGTGTTTGGAAGTGTTTTTAAAAACACCGCTCCAAAGGCCCAAACCTTAACTGGCGCAGGCGTAACGGATGTCAAAAGGGCACTGAAAATCTAAAATCGGAAGATTGGTGACTAAGAATTTCAATTCGCAATTTTGACAGACCCCAACCAAGTTGGAGAAAGAACACAAATCGTCCGAATCCAGCAACAAACCAACGTGGTCAAGATACAGCATCGATCGAGCCCACAAAAGAAACAGATGAAGAAATTAATGTAAGTTCATTTCCTTTAAAACCAATTGATCTCACGAACTATAATTAATATATGCTAGTTTTATTATTTGTTTACCATTTATTATTATTTTATGAATTTTATTTTATGCCAATATTTTTTTGAAAATAGTTACAAAGAGAAATTATTTTCAAACGAGGATTTATAAAATTTTATAAGACTTGAATGTTTCAAGAGATTTCTTTGAAAGCAAAAGAAAGTTAATTATTTAAAAGAGATTTTCTTTTAAAAGCAAAAGCGACTTGATGTTTAAGAGATTCTTATTGCAATTATTAGAACAAACCCAAAAATAAAACAAAAATAACGGACGCACATCCATTAATACCGAAATACAAAAAATTAACTAGCGCGATACAAAACGCACGGTTAAACCGGTAAACTAAAAAAACAGAACGCAAATTAATCCCAAAGCTAAAGGTAATTCTTCAAACAAGCAATTACGGAAAGATTATTTAAACCATTTGCCTCTATCATACTGTACATATTACAGCAAAACACTCTGCAGTAACTGAAACTAGTGTAACTTAAAACCACCGTAACCTAAACGCAAACCTCACCTAAGATAAGCAAAGCCCGCGAACGCAACATTATTATTACCTCAGAGAAACCGCTATTTAAAACAATAACTTTCAGAACCTTTGCATAGTATAAAGCAACGCAATTACATCCATCACGGAGTAGAAAAGCGCATAAATTACACCCAGCATTTAATGAAAAACTATTCACCACAGCAATCTATAAATAAAATTGCGTTACGAAAAGTTAATTATCTTAGTCAAACACGGAATAAAAGCTAAACGTTTTTAATTAAAACTACTCATCATTTATAAATAAATTGCGTTATCCCAGTACAAATACTGAGTAAAGCTAAACGATCATCGTAAAAAGTTATAATTAAAACGCTCATAATTGCAACCTGAAAACTTACATTACGGGAGATTCAATTACAAACGTGCATTATAATTGAATACCGAGATATCTAAAAATAAACAAACGCAACATTATGCAAAGCAATTAGCGAGTAAAAGAAGCGAATTATTTAATTCCCATGAACTGAAACTAACACCTGTGAGTAAGTGTTAATTACCTCAACAAGTATAAGTGTATGTTATACGGCACGTACGCGATTAAATAACCAAAACTACATCTTCTAGTGATTAAAATTACCAAGTAACTAACTAACCTGCAAGTTAAATTTAGAATACAAGGAGACAAGATAGACGAGCTATACGTTTATGCAACTTAATTAAAACCCACGGAAAAAAATACAATTACAAATTAACAGAACCGAACTAACACAAAGCGAAGTAAATACCGCGAAAAACTATTCTTCGGAGAGCAGAATTCACAACAAATTAACACTACGAGATAGAAACATTCAAATTCAAAGCTACAGTAATTAAACCAACATTATCGAGTATAAATCTCACAAGTTCATTACCGCAGTGTGTAACTAAGTACAAATAACAGCAATTACGATTCTAAAAATAACCCAACGCAGTCTAAACTGAAAATTAATAAACTTAAACCAAAATTAACGATACAAATAGCAAAACCAATCTTAATTTTTACAAAATTCGAAACTACCCAATCTAAACGGAAAATTAATACATCCAAAGCATAATTAACGTTACAAATAGCAAAAATCAACCCCAATTTTTACAAAATTCGAGATTATCTAATCTAAACGGAAAATTAATAAAACCAAAGCAAAAATAACGTTACAAATAGCAAAATCAAATGAATTTTTACAAAATTTGAAATTACACTATTTAAACGGAAAATTAATAAATCCGAAGCAAAAATAACAATATACATAGCGAAATAAACCTCAATTCAAAAAAAAGAAGAAAATAATTTTTTTTTGAAATTACCCAAAAGCGAAAGCAACCCATAACCAACATGAGTAGCGCTGACATGAGACTTTATTTGGACACAATCCAAATCTTTGATGGCACGCAAGCGCATTTCAAAAACTACATTGGAGCATTCGAAATGTTCCTGAAAACCTTCTACAAACCCGGAGATAACGAACAAAATTCATTGCTTATACACTTGATAATAAGTACACTAACCGGAAGGGCACTAACTTTAATCGCCAGTAGAAACGAAATACAGGAATGGCAAAAATTTAAACAGATACTGATTGCATATTTTGGAGACCAACGCAACATAAAATGCCTGGTACGAGACCTAATAAACCTCAGAATGGAACACAACCAATTCCCTTATCAATTCGGAATGAAATGCCAAGACGTGAGAAATTTAATCCTAACAAAATTAAAAAACGAGGAGCCCGATCAAAACGTTCGACATTTAAAAACAAAAATGTATGACGAAATGGCACTGGACACGTATATAAACGCTTTACCAGAACGACTATCGGATAAGATCAGATTCCAACGTCCCCAAAATCTAGAAGAAACCATGAACCTAGTAATAGAAGAAGAAAATGTAATGTATTACCGCAACAGACTATACAACCCCAACGCGAATAAAAATTATTCACCAATAAAAACTATACAAGCCACAAGACAAAACAATCCCTCAACCAAAATTCACACCCTTCAACACACAAACAAATCGACCGCGAATTAATAACCCAAATTTCAATAATACGAATTTTAATAATCAATATAAACATTTTTCAAAACCAATGTTTAACCCAACTTTTACAAAACCCGTATTCCAACCAAGATTTAATCAAAACCTAAACCAACAAAGACCTGCATTCAACGCAAACCCCAATAGAAAAACACCAATGAATAATAACAACCCTAATAATTATTATAAACCAACAACAATGGATACCTCATCTGGTAGCACCAGACAAAATACAAAGATAACACATATCCGACCAAACCCTCATCAGAAACGCAATTTTACATCGGAAGAACTATGTCACCAAGAAATAGAAAAGTTTGATAATGACCAGAATAATTACATTCAGACAAGTACGAACGATGAATCAAACCATGCAGAAACTTATGAACGCGACGAACAATACTAATAGCTAATAGTATTAGTTTAGATAATAGAAAAAGTTTCATAAAGTCGTACGTATGGAGCGTTCTACTATACGGTAGTGAGACTTGGACAATTAAAGAAGTAGATAAGAAAAAGATAGAAGTTTTTGAAACTTGGTGTTATAAGAGAATGTTAAAGATTAGTTGGACAGATAAAGTAACAAATGAGGAAGTTTATAGAAGGATAGGTGAGGAACCCTGTATGTGAAACAATTGAAGATCAGGAGAGAAAGAATGATAGGGCACCAGTTAAGACATGAGGGACTATTTAGTAAAGTCTTAGACTATAGACTACCAAATAAAAATAGAGTAGGTAGGCCTGGACAAAGCTATATTAGTCAAATTATTAGAGATTTAGGTTCTGAAGGGTATGTAGACCTTTTTAGACTAGCTCAGAATAGAAAAGAATTTAAAGCTGCATCAAACCGACTTTAAGTAAGTTCGAAAACAAAAAAAAATAATAAAAATCAGTTAACTAAATGTCACCAGGACATAACTCACAATTAGTTAGCGGTCTGGCATGTTGGTAGCGTTTCGTTGCTTAAGCCTTACCATAACATATAATTTAATAAACGTCACCATGACATAACTCACAATTAGGTAGCGGTCTGGCATGTTGGTAGCGATTCGTTGCTTAAGCCTTACCATAACATATAACCCTTAACTACAGACGTACATACAAAGTCACGCCGACACAGACGTGTGGTCAGAATGACCCCTTTTTTCAAAAATGCAAAATAACATCAAAAATCTAAATATTTCCAACTGTGACAATATAATAATATTATTTGAGCCCTAAATGTTTAGGCCCGCACGTTTAAACAAATTTATAATAAATTAAGATGTACTTTTACAAGCAGATTTATTTGGAATGCATCTTTACATTATTTTGACATACTATTGCCTTATGGAACGTACAGAGAAAAACTATAAAAAATATTATTATATTGTAACTAAATAGGTAAATATAAACCTAAATAAACATAAAAAACAGGTATTACTCTAAAAACAACTTATAATTTAAGAAACTGCATCCGGTTTTTTTGACATGTTTCTCAAGCAGCACAGTCTATACATACTCTCTTTGTACATTCCATACAAATGGGAATCTTACATATAATGCAAAAATGGAATGTCTTTCTTCTTTTACTCGCAGGGCACCTTCAGCACGCTTTTCTGACTTTAAATTTTTCTTCTTCGCCAGCATTATAGTCTTCTTTTATTTGCAACACTCTCCTAATACACGCCCTGACTTCACGTGCGATGCGAATATTCTGTAATCTGCGTTCCATTTCAGGTTTAATCAATTGCATTGCTAATTGTTTAACAAAATTATATCTGGTCAGCTTGGGATTATCTCTGTATGACTGATGAAGTAAATAAGAATTTACAGAAGAAATGTCCACCATTCTGAAAAAGATAGCCATAGGCCATCGCCTTGTCCTTCGACCCGATGAATAAATACTACATTTTTCATCAAGACTATCCACACCTCCTTTTGTATTATTGTAATAGGAAATTATTTCTGGTTTACCATTGTCAGGGCCTTCTTGGCGGTGAACAGAAGAAACTAGTATGGCAGCTTTATTTTTTTTCGTCACATAAGGTAACATTGTTGCTCTATTGGTATATCCATATAAAGATGAACCTACATCCCTTGTTTGTTTTGGAAGAAACTCTGGAAGAATCTCTTTCTTGCTTTTCTTCAGAGTCCCTACATAAGTGAGTTTTGCTTTCTTTAATGCATCTATCAACTCTATGAAAGAAAACCAATTATCGGCCGTTATGTTTTGATTTGTGCCGATAATTGGTTTCACGAGCCTAAGTACAGATTGGGTTGGCTTAGAGTACTTCTTCAGATCGTCTGATAAATCATGCCCATCCAAATCTTTGCCACTATATATATATATATATATATATATATATATATATATATATTAATACAGAAGAATAATCCACATTTGGAATGCAAATGAATGCTTGATATATATTAATAGTTATTAAGATGAAATGAAACCCAACCTTGTATTTAAAGTTGAATTACCATTTCAAATCAAACTAGTAATTGAAAACCACTAAAAGAACGGCTACAGCAGGATTTGAACCTGTAACCTCTGATTCTCCGGATCAGTGCTCTAACCAATTGAGCTATCTAGCCTAATTGTTTAGATGATGTTATACTTAATACTACTGAAGCTTGGCCCTTGTTAATGATTTTCAATTACGTCTTGCATTTAAGGAAATTGAATCTAGTTATATACATAATTCATGTACTAATAACTTGATCATCCCATTTTTGCAACGTTCGGAATAATACAAACATGTAATTATATTATTATTAATACAGAAGAATAATCCACATTTGGAATGCAAATGAATGCTTGATATATATTAATAGTTATTAAGATGAAATGAAACCCAACCTTGTATTTAAAGTTGAATTACCATTTCAAATCGAACTAATAATTGAAAACCATTTAAAATTAAGAAAATATCAGATAAAAACATAGCAGTCGTAGACAACGGCAAAATAACAAAGTACATTCATTTGAAAAACCTAAGACACCCTGTAATTTCAGATGGACAATCATCACCCTTACAGTCAACCTCCGCCCAGGTAGAACGGATAACCAAGTAATAATAAAAGAGATAAAAAAACAACCCCGGTATACTACCAATTAAATTAGGCAGTATACAAAACCAATTAACATTTGCAAAATTAAATACCCTACACTCTAGTATTATTGAACCAACCGATTTCTTAAAAGAATTAATAAGAAGTAGATCACTTATAATTAACAGTAAATTACTTTTTGATGTAACAGAATCAAACAATCTAATAATTGAAAAGATAGCTATAGTAAAAGGCTACATTAAGAATAACGAAATAATATTTTTAATAGAAATCCCGATAGTAGAAAGTAACAATTATAATTATTATCATTTATTTGCTTTTCCAACGAAAGTTACTAGCACATACCAAATAATCATACCCAAAACCAAAGTCCTATCCCTAAATGAACTGAGATATGGTTATACAAACGAAAAATGTACTGAAGTAACACCAAACCAATACTTATGCCAATCGATGACGACAACAACCATTCAAGAAGACAGCCCTTGTGAAGTACAACTATTAAAATTTTCAAATCATTACGAAAACTGTGTAGCCAATCAAGTGCAAATAACTATCATGAAAATTCAAAAAATTACAGAAAACAAATGGATAGCCATTTTCCCAACAGAAGTAGTAGCAACCATCCACTGCAATCAAGATGAAAATAACCAAGCATTAATCGGAAGCAAATTAATTACCCTTAAAGAAGACTGTTATGTAAAATTGAAAGACGAAGTAATCAGAGTTTATCAAGATCCCATAGCAACAAAGAAACTTGCAAACCTACCGGAACTACAGTTAAAGATAGAACAACAAGAAGATGAAGAAATAGTCAAGAAACCCATAAAGCTAGAGCATCTAGACTTAGACGACCTCAACCACGCCATGAAATTAGTGGAAAGTTACAAAGAACATTTAAGTGAACTCAAAACGCCAAAGTTACATTATGATAATATAAGCGTTTGGACAATTGTGTTAATCATTTTAATAATTTTTGTAATTATATATGTTTTTTATAAAATGTACCTTAGATATAAAAATGAAGGAAACAGTTTTAGATTTAAGAAAACAAAGAGAAATAAGGAAACAATAAGTATACCCTTAGAAACAATAAATTTTAAAAAATGAAACTGAATAATGAATTTTATGTAATTAAAAATTAAGTAAAATTTTAATTTTTCATTTGCGGTGGGAGGAGTTTTGTATCCCCCAATTATCTATATGTATTGAATATATTGAATCTAATAGGAATTATTAGAAATTGTTAAATAAAGTATAGGTTCATTGCAAAAATGTAATACAAGGATAACCCAGAGAAGTTATCGACAGTTTATGAGAACGAACATGCAACTTTGCATCCGAGAGGGCAGTGATACCGCAGGTGGCAGGTCACAGGCGGTTAACATACCGCAATTACTTAAAAATAATATTGTTACAATGTAATAAAATGTACAATTAAGAGAAAAGCAGACATGAGATCTGCAAGTTCCCACAGCCGTGTGAGGGGCAGGTTATTATAAAAAGCCCGGGAGCTCAAGGCCCGGCAATCAGTTTTCGAACTCCATACTTCGTTGTTCAAACTACTCACCCTATTACAATTAATTAAATGTTTTTGAATTAAAGTTATTTTACAAGTTATTCAAAATTCCATTGTAATTTCTGTTTTAAGTTAAAATAAAAATTGTTAAGTGTTTGGAATTGTTTTTAAAAACACCGCTCCAAAGGCCCGGACCTTAACTAGCGCTTTAGCAAAAATGTGTCGGAGGGGCATTTGTTCCACTTGACCTTCCCCTAAGTCCGCTACTGGTTTGCAATTCTGTATAGGCAAGTATTTAGTATTTATTTTTATTGATGTGTGTATGGGTAATCTTTTTAAACATTTCAGTTGCTAAAAATGCCTTATCATGTACTTCATTTTTTTCATGCCCGACCAAATATTGAATTATCATCCTCCAATCACTGTACCCGGATGTAAATGTATTATTTATTGCAGTAAATTGTTTACAATACAAGCAATATACGATCTTGTGCCTTAGAGTATACAGCCCAACTCAATTTATTACTCTGCTTCCGTTTGTTATGATTTTGTGAGGAGTGTACTTGTAAGTTTCGTGTTATTCGCTTCCAGTGAATATAAATCATTTTTCACCTCATCAGAAATGTTCTTTTTCTGGAACAAGGTCGTTCACTTCTTCACTTGTATGGATAACTGTGCCCCGTTTAATAAGACTATTAAAATCAAGATTTTTCCAGAATATTTCTGTGACATTAATACACCTAGTAGTTATAGTTGTTTCTTTTTCAATTTCTTCTGCTGCAGAGCAGTACCTTATTTAATTTTCTTCTACTTTGGTGTATACATTCACAAATTTTTTTCTTTGGCAGTTATCGAAACTATAGCTGTTAACCTATGTGCTTTGTTTTTAAGAGTGACGATAAAGAGCCTCTAAGTCTTCGGTTTATTTTGTTTTGGATTTTCTAATTTTGTTATATTGTGTTCTTAATAACTTCAGTAGAAAACGTTTAATACTCCTATGTTTTTAATTTAATTTCTTATTCATCCAATTATTGGATAACTCGAAACAGTAGTACAACAACAAGTTTTCATAGTATACGTAATGAAACATTGTATAGATTAACATTGAGTGTGAAAATAACGTACTCAAAATTCATGAAACAACTTAAACGTCTAGAATTTGTTACGTCAGTAAGGCTTTGCCTTCATAGAAGCTAATATGTTAAAAACAAAAAATTATTCCTTCGTGAGTATCAGATAGCAAGTTGAACCTCTGGGTAGATCATGAGCTTGGATCATGGGTTGTCAAATGACCAAAAATATAGATAATGAGCGCCACCGTATTTTTCAATACAACAACCTACAAAAATTATCTGTGCTTGTATTAGGGGAATGCGGAAACCTTAAATCTACACCACTAATATAGCCACAAAATCTGAATTTCACCTTTGTAAAGCACTTACCAAAAATCTCAATTACCAGATGTCATACAGATGTCTCGACTTAACCTGTGAACAAACAAATGCACAACATGGACACCGTTTGTGTTCTCAAAAATATTTACCAAAAATAAAATAATAGATTTTAAGTTCCAAAAGTATACACCCAGGGTATTTGTTATCTTTAGACACAATGTTTGCTCATGAATGACCTATAAATTTTACTTGAATTTTTAATAATAAAAGAGTTATGCAAAAAAGGATTCTATTCAATTAAATTCACTTGATTTGTTTTAACATAATCTGGTTCATCTAATATGTTTATAAAACAGAAAATTAATATGGTTTTGTATTAAGAAAATATATAAAGATCTCTAAATGGAATATTTCTGAATAAATTTAGTAAAAAGTTTGAGCTCTCTTAATAATTCATATTACATATATTAATCTTTAGCCATCTGTAGTACTACGTTGACTTCACAATTAAGTTTAATTATTTAAGTTCTCATAAAATTGCATCTTTCAACATAGAGTTAGTTTTACTTAATATGTATAAAAAGAATCATCACGTTGTTTAAGGATCAAATTGCATGACCTCAAAATTGCTAAATATATTTTTAAATTAGAATAAAATAACAAGTGATATTTAAATTGGATAATTAGATATTTTTGACATCATATGTCAATAACAACTTTTTCAGTGTAGTTAACGCTATCTGTTTGTGAAATAATTACGATAAGCAAACTGCATAGCCATCTTTAAAAATTATGCAAGGTTACAAATTTATAACGGAATCTTTCTTTTACTAAATAATTTTTACGTTACTTAAATCAAGGTAAAGCTTCAACCTTCTATCTTTCGTAAAACTTTTAAATAATTTTAAATGTGATTAAAGACTAAATATCACACGTGTCTAAGTACAGTACGACCAGAAGAAATTAGACTATGACATCAGATGTGGGATATTCCATAAACATCTGCGATGCACAAACAGGAAACACATGATTACGAATGAATTTATCGCTGGAACTATGAGAAATCTTCTGAACAAAACATCGTTTAACCAAACCAATTCCTCCTTAAGTACATCCTATAAATTTCTTGTATTTTGAATCTCAAACTAAATTGTCTTTTCAGCATTATATATGACAATTACGATATTAACTATATCCATAATATTACTTCCATGATTTTAACTGTATCCGTACTATTACTTACTTTCTTGATATTTTTCCTGCATCCTTGATATTATCTGCATCCTTGATATTAACTGTATCCGTGATATTGACTGTATCCTTGATATTAACAGTATCCTTGATATTGCATGTTTTAATGATGAGGGAACCTCTAATACTTCGGCCAGCAGGAATCGATTGAGGAGCTACAGGTAGAACACAAAATGAAATCTGCACGCTACAACTGCCAAGAACCACATTCCGACACGAAGGTTAAAACAATTCTATCTTCTTGCGGACCGTATTACAGGCCATGTGCCTGTCTAACATCTTGACTTTCCTTGCCGCTGATAGCAGCTTACTTGTTCAGACGCTGATAGAAAAGTGCCACAAAATGACAACTCGACGAAGCTTATTGTAGGAACTTAGACCTATAAAGCGGAGGAGCATATATGCTATTGTAAATTTTATGAATTATTTTTAGTGATCAAAAATTTATAAATTATATTTTTATTTTATTGCGATATTATTTTAAATTAATAAGCAAAGTGTAACTGCGTAAAAAAATACATTACAATGTGTTGAGTAAAGAGGGTTCTGATTTAAGCTTCGAGTTGGCATATGATCACTAAAATTAGATAATACGCTACGTGAAATGTAAAATATTTGGAAAAGAGGTTATATAAATACATTATGGAGATTATGCAATTTTAAAAGCTATTGTAAAAGAAAGTTCACCTAAAATTTCCGTATATTAAAATTTATTGGAAGATTAGTGTTACTCTAATTGCCGGCGCTAAAGAGTTTATTGATACCTAGGAGTGAGTAGATTATTTTACATATTTCGGATAGTCTCAAAATAGAAAGTAGATAATCAAAAATAATTCAAACTATCGCAAGATAAAGTTTTCTAAATTGCAATAAGACATGTATAATTAGAATAGTTTTTGTATTTTATACGTTATATAGTCAATTTGTGAAATAAAGTTTACTTTGTGAAACCACTTAAGCGCTTTTGGAGCATGGATCGGTAATTTGTTTTAGAAAATTCCAACAAAGCAGATCTGTAACGGTAAAATAAACATATTTTGCTTAAATTTCTAAAAAGACCCATTTCTACTGATTAATTAGTTAAGTTGTATGATCAGAATTTTATGTGTGCAAGTTCTACGAATTTAAAAGTAAGAGTTGTGTGTAAAAGTAGGTATAATTTAATTTTAAAGGGTTGGAAAGCCTACGATACACTTTTTAGCTGCTATACAGGATGATTATTGAACCCAGCTGAATTCAGAGAAGTTTAAAAGGCAGGATATTAAATTACATGACTTATTAAAGCAAAGTTTGTTTATATTAGAAAGATTTAATTATGGATTTGTATATGAACGTCGATTACAAGACTAGTTTTAAACAGATTTTCAATTCTATAGCTAGTATTCAGGATGTGTTGACAGTAAGCTATTTTCATTAATTTTATAGTTGATATACTGCTTTTAAGAGAAAGTGGTTATGCGTGCATTATTTTGCATCTGTAAAATTATTTGTAAGTGGCACTTTCTATTACTATATATTTGAGATATGATTACAGTAGTTTTATTAATCAGCAGGGATAGCAAAAAAAATATACGACGGGCAATTTGAAACATTCATGTTAGCTTTTTTAAGCTATCTACTCTGGGGAATCTACAGCAATATGTATTGATGTGCCAAAGAGTCACGAGAGGCCACTGAAACCCATATTCTATAAATAAAACCCACCCAAAGGAAAGCAACGCGAAAAAATTCAAATTTTCGAATATTACTTTTTCTCCATCTTGTATAATATAAGCGTATTTCACTATCGTTAAAATAAAAGTCATTCATTGCACTCGCGTTAATATAAAATATAAAAAAGCCCTTATTTAATTAAATCCCGTGTAGAATATGGTAAAACATTATGAAACGAATATAAACTTTAAGGCGCGTGTGTAAATAAAGCATTTTATACTAAATAAAAACGAGCTTCTATTCTATGAGAAAAATAAAAGGCATTTATTACATTCGCGTAAAACCATTTCAATATTATTGAATTTAAAAGGATGAAGAGAGCAATTGAAGCACTAATTAATTATGTAATCATACTGAAATCTGTACTTTATTAGGATGCAAAACAATTACAAGCTTCAATTATTTATGCAGTTAATTTTCCTGCGTAAAGATGCGTTAGAATACGTTTCAGTTACCATGTAAGCAAATCTTTTTGCATTTGCAAGACATAAAATAATTATGTGGTTCCAAAATATTAAATTGACCCCTGTGTAGATCATTTTACTTCATTTTAAAAGTTTCTAAATATAACGATATTATAGATTGTTAAGGTAC
Organism: Platerodrilus igneus; assembly: GCA_036346225.1. NCBI lineage: Eukaryota > Metazoa > Arthropoda > Insecta > Coleoptera > Lycidae > Platerodrilus > Platerodrilus igneus. The sequence continues at coordinate 1,983,944 of JARFIW010000881.1, read as the reverse complement.
TCTATTGATAGACAAATACGTCGTCAATAACTAAGATATGTTTCTAAAAACCATTAAATCGTCAATTACGAATAAACGCCCTATTCGATAAACTCGCCTGAGTATAAAAATGCAATAAAATAAAACCGGGATGGATAAGAATTATTTTATAGCCTTACGCATTTCAATAAGATAAAATGAGACGCGATCATTAACCTCGTCCTTTAGACAAGGATAAATGATTCGCTTTGCGATGCTCGTAAACCACATCGACAGCGGTAGCTTAACGCTAACTAAACGTATTGAGATTATTTTGTATATAAACAGAGGTAATTAACCTTCGCGTTTGATTTTTCCTTAAGCCAAGCGATATGTAATAAGTTTGAGTAGTTTCACGCATAAAAGTTATCAAATGCAAGTATTTGATGGAGCATGATTAGTTGTGTGATGTGCTGAAAGATTAAACCTTCTTTGATAAAAGAGCTACTCTAAACTTAAATATTTAGAAATAGAAGATGCACTCTTGCAAACTGATGGAGATTTAAAATGGAAATGAGAAATTTTAATACTGTTAATTATATTGGAAATGAGATTTTAATAAGTGCTATATGACCATAAGAATTGCAAATATAAATTATAAATTTCTACGTGTGTAGCTAAAAGGAATATTCTAGTATTGGTAAACTAAAATATGTTTTAATCGTATAAACCTTTTTCTGTAAGCGGATAGTTTGCATCAAATTTTAAGTTGAAGTTCAAAGCATTTTTGACCTTTAATAAATTATCGAACAAGAGTTATTGGCCAATCACCCTAACCAGCCTGGTAAGATAGGCGAAATATTCATGTAGGAATTAAAGAGGATTTTGTAATTTTTTACAAGAAATAGCTAGAAATTAAACTATTAATTAAGTAACTTGTAGGCATTATTTTCTGTATGAACCTAAGCGGTAAACCCTTTTAGAAATCTTATTGTATGAAAAAGAAAAATGTTTTTGAATGTATAGATGTTTTTTCAGATTGCTGTGTTTCACTTCATTTTGTAAATTGCACAGTTAAATTTTCGTTGAGATAGCCAGGCAAAGATGAAACAGGAAGGTAAGATGGTAATCTATAATTTCATAATGCATTCTCATTAACAAAAATTTGATCCTACCCAATTCAGAGAAGTCACAGCACGCTTTAGCGGCGTTCCAACGCACGACCGTTGCCGCAGCTATATATATATATATATATATATATATATATATATATATATATATATAGTGAATAAGATGAAATAATAACTTAGACTTTTATGCAAAGCCCAAATGATCATTTTAAATCGAGCTAGTAATTGAAAGATGGAAAATATAAGGTCTTGGACAGGACTTGAACCTGTATCCTAGTTTTGCCGGAACCATGCGTTTACCAATTACGCCACCGAGGCCGATGACACAATTGAGATGTTTGCAAATTTAAATCGTGTACACGACTATACATCAACCTAACTTTCAATTACGTTCGGCATTTTTGTCAATCATATCTGACATTGTCAATTTTTGACTTATGCCAGTTATAGACAGGAAGCTACGCTCAAAATTAGGGCTATAAGCGAAGTATTAAATATATAAATATTTTAGGTAGTTAATTACACAAGGTAAGTTGATAAATACTATCGTATTATAGTGAATAAAATGAAATAATAACTTAGACCTTTATGCACAGCCCAAATGATCATTTCAAATCGAGCTAGTAATTGAAAGATGGAAAATATAGGGTCTTTGACAGGACTTGAACCTGTATCCTGGTTTTTCCGGAACCATGCGTTTACCAATTAAGCCACCGAGACCGATGACACAATTGGGAAATTTACAAATTTAAATCGTGTACACGACGATGCATGTCGGTGGCGTAATTGGTAAACGCATGGTTTGGACAAACCAGGATACAGTCAAGTCCTGTTCACACTATATTTTCCATCTTTCAATTACTAGCTCGATTGAAATAATCATTTGGGATTTGCATAAAAGTCTAAGTTATTATTTCATCTTATTCATTATAATACGATAGTATTTATCAACTTATTTTGTGTAAATAACTACCAAAAAAATATTTATATATATATATATATATATATATATATATATAAATATTATAAGTAGTTTTTTTACATAAGGTAAGTTGATAATACTAACGTATTGAAATTAATAAGATGAAATAACAACTTAGATTTTTAAGTAAAGCCCAAATGATCATTTCAAATCGAGCTAGTAATTGAAAGAAGGAAAATATAAGACCTTGGACAGGATTTGAACCTGCATCTCAGTTTTGCCGGAACTGTGCGTTTACCAATTACGCTACCGAGGTCGATGGCTATAATTGAGAAATTTACAAATCTAAATCGTGTACAGTACCATATATAAACCTAACTTTCAATTACGTTTAGCATTTTTGTCAATCATATCTGAAATTGTCAAGTTTTTGACTTATGTCAGATGTAGACAGGAAGCAACGCTCAAAATCACGGCTATAAGCAAAGTATTAATATATAAATATTATAAGTAGTTTTTTACACAAGGTAAGTTGATAATACTAACGTATTGATTATATTATATTAGATTATAACGTTTAGGTCTAGTCATTTATTTTTAGCCTACAATCCAAGTTTTTAATTTTTAATTTTTATACCAATCAGTTTTTATATATATATATATATATATATATATATATATATATATATATATATGATATGATAACGCCGTACTCGGTGTTCTGAAGTTTTACTTAACGCCACTGCTCTGTGTTCTCACTTCAATCTTACTAATTTTATTATTATGCCACGGCTAGCCTTTTTTAATCTACATAGATTGCACAACGTTACGATGATCAATTTTCTCTTTTTCACCCCTTTATGATTATTTGTTTGAATTGATAAAACGAAGTCAATTAATTTCATATAATGAAAAGAAATATTATTTACAATTTTTGAAATTCTTCAATCAATTAATATCATATGTATCATTTATCCCAAAATTTATATACTTTCAATTCAATCTAAAGTCGCCAAGAACTACACCCTCTTTACAAAAAATCGGGAACGCTTTCGACCTCTTTATAATTTAATACGTAAGTTTAACGTATGCAAATGTTTCTTGTTGACTTCATTACAAGTTTTGTATAAATTGAATAAATTCAGTATTAAAATTTAAATAAAAAAATAAATATCTTAAAATAAAATAGATCTGACAAGGTGATATGTTGTTCGTGTTGCGGATCAACACTCCTTACTGTCTTCAATCGAACACCAATGCTCTGCTTTGTTGAACCAATATTTCAGTAAAGTTACTCCTTGTTTTCCAAAAATTACCTCATGCTACTTTATTTTATATTTGTCTGCAAATGCTTTGAATCTCTTCCCTTAAATACTTTCGGTGCAGCTTAGAATTGTACCAGAATTATACCAAAATTCGATTAGAATTGTCTCCTTAGAATCCAGAATTATTATTGTCGACACAGATATGAAATGTCCAGAAATATACCACAAGTATTATTGTCAACACAGTCTTGAAATGTCCAGTATTATTGTCGATACCGACTTGAAATATTATTGTCGACACAGACTTGAAATGTTCAGAAATATACCAGAAGTATTATTGTCGCCGCTGATATGAAGCCGTTTTCTATAAAAAAAAAAACGGCAAAAACTCTTCGTAATTGTTGCACTGTTTTCACTGTAACATAAACTTGATAATCTACTATACTTTATTTATTTTACGCGTGGCTTTTTGGTTAACAGTGTCGCAGCCTCGACGGGCATCAGTTGTGAACTGAGTTGTGTTATCACCGCTGTGTTAAATAGCCTTTTCCCACTACATGTGGGCTGAGTTTTTAGCAGTCCTGCAGATTATCTCAACCAACCAGCTTTTGTCTTTAATATTCCCTGTATTTTGAAGCTGTTTCTGATGTAATTAATTCCGATTTCCGTGTAATGCTATTAATACTTTATTATTCGTTATCTTTGCCAAACGTTGTTTTGTGTAGATATCGTTTTTAAATAATTGTACAAAATAAATGATGTAACTCTAATGCTGTTTTCGTTTGTTGTATTTATGCATCTTTGAAACTGCGTTTTCTTATCAAAGCTTTTATCGTTTCCGCTTAATTGCATAAAGCTTTGTTAGGTTTTATCTTTTATCTTCGGTGTTTTTATTTTATAAATTGTAGAACACTTTTCAATTACATGTACGATTATTTCTCTTCTGAATACGCGCCCTATTGTTGAAAGATATGCTCACTGGCATTACTTAAAATTAGTAATGATCTATATACAGGGTGTTAAATGCTTTCTAATTACATAATGTGTGAATTACATATTTTCCTGCTAAATACGTGTTTTATTGTTGTAAGATATGCTTACTTGCATCGTTTAAAGTTAATTACGGTTTATATACGGGGTGTTAAATGCTTGCTATTTCCATAATGTACGAATTACTTAATTTACTGCTAAATAAATGCAGTTTTCAGATTTCTATTGCTATTTATTGTTACTACATGACTCTTACTACTAAATACACTCCTAATCAACCTCTTGTCACAGCATTATATATATATATGTGTGTGTGTGTGTGTGTGTGTGTATTTATTGCTATGATGATAGGGTAGTTTAGGTGTAGTTTAAATCATGGTGGTCGTAGAATAAATAAAAACCACTTCCACATTAAAAAAAGCACACAATTTCAGAAATTATAAGAGTAAATCGGTCACACTACATATTGTTAATTGAGAGCACACTGTATATAAAATACATGAAATTAAATGCATCAGAACATAAAGATGTCTAAAAATAGTTTACAAGTAAAAATAAGATTTTAAAACGCAACAAATTGCATCAAAATTAAATCACCGGGAAACCTAGATAAATTGGCATTGCAAAGATGTAACAATTACGTCAAAAATATCATCGTACATGCATTCTAAATAATTCATTATTAGAAAATTGTTACGTGACTGGAAGAAATCACATTTGTTTAGAAATCCAATATTCTGTAGAAATAAACAAGCACCAGGCGATTCAATTTAGATGATAAAATGTAACAAACATTCGAATACGTAAGTTAATAAAAGGCAAAAGTTGGAATTTCTCAAATAATACCACGACATGCTGGTGGCGTACGTGACAGTCAAGGTATGCATTGAAAAATGTAACCTAAATAATTGGTAAAAATCCTGAAGTGTGCAAGATAAAGGTAGAAGTATCGGCTCAGAACGTAAACACGCTAATGAAATCAATAGGAGGTAGGGCTTATATATACGATAATGACGAAGCGACAAGTTAGTCGATATTCAAACTGAGCTACGACTATGTTCAAAAGTGTTAAGAATTTACGTAACCAGTGAATTAAAAATCAAAGTAAATAAGAATTAAAAAGTGAGAGAATTAATGCAACGAAATTAAGCCGATCTATAAATAGACGTAAGTAAAACGACTTAATTAAATTCTTTTCTAATATTAATGAAAAAGGTTTTTAATTTCAATCTGGATTTTAATATTGACTTTTAATTTCAATCTGGACTTTAATTTTGACTTTTAATATCGACCTTTAATTTCGGCTTTAAATTGGAGACATATTTTGATTGAGATGGTACTAATTTGGGATATTTAAGACGACTATAATTTGGGACTCAGAAATTTGAACATATTGAAATTTTGGAGATAGTTTAAAAATGAAAGTATTCTAATTTGAACATATTCTGACTTCGTACGATTTTAATTTGAAACAATTTATGGGGCAGGCACATTAATAAGGAAAGCGGACACAGAAAGCGGATGCAGATCATGGACTAGGATGGAACTACAGAATCCATTTCAGGTTGGCAATCTTAATGCACTTTATTATTGAAAACTGTTTTTGATTTAATATTTGTAGCATTATGTATCTGTAAGAGTCAACAAAAAGGGACACTTAACAATTTATGACAAGGCAATAGGTATCTTGGAACGTTCGAAGGTCCGTAATAAGTAAAAGATATTTTTGCTGACTTTCACAAAACCATAAATCTGGTATATGTGGATATTCTGTAAAAGGGGAAATTTTTGAGAGTTGTAAATATTATTAATGAGTATATTGTGTATTATAGAATTGCTTTATTTGATTCAACAAGATCTATTCGGCGTAAAAGTCTAAATTAACATTTCATAACCTAAGGGTCCGATAACAAACTGCCCCTTTTAGATTTATTACTAATAAGACACAATAAACCATATTATTACAGATATATATCAATAACCCACAACTTCTAATAGAATAATAAATTTCAAATCCTGCCTTAGCTTGACTCAAAAGTTAGTAACTGTAAAGTCTGTTGTCCAAAAAATACATCTTCCGTGCAACGCAGAGTTGCTCAAAAAGAACTTATCTTTTTACATGACTTTTTTCAAAAACAGCGGATACTCCGCCGATTTATTAAATCGATGTTGGAAATCTAATCTCCCTGTTTCCATTAACAAAAGTAAGGCACTTCAATATCACAAGCTACCCTTTCTCTGCAATATACATTAGCATTTTTAGCTTAGCATAACCAACGTCCATTCTGAATGGACCTGCACCTTGAAGAAGTTTTAGATTACTGGAACGGGTAAAGTGGCTTCCGCATTCCAGTGATCTAAAGAGCCAAACTACAGGTCCAACCTAAGTAGTAGGCTCTTTGGTGAGAAACCAGACTAAGACAGGTCCCCGAAAGAAGGCAGCAGCTTTTTCGGTACTTAAAGTGGCAGAGACCATAGGGGTCGATATGGCATTTTAAGACTCACTACTGCGATGTGGAAGACAACGGGAAACCACCATATTATCTCCAAAGTACACAGCGCACTCAAATTGTTATTAAATATGATGGCATCCTCTGGAGTTAAAATATTCCCTCATTCGGATCTCCGGAAAGGGACTACTTCGGGAGATGTAATCGGAAAGTATACAAAAAGAATCGTAAACATTCTGCGACCCGGAGCGAGGTATGTCAGAAATATGAAGCAAGTAGGTAAGCTAAAGAACTTGAAAATTGAAATGGAGAAATTAGCACTAGACATAGTAGGGAGCAGCGAAGTTTGATGGCCACAGGCGGGGGATTTTTGAAGTGAACACTTTAGGATAATTCATACAGGATCAGAAGAACAAAATTTGAGTGTGGGTATAGTTATGGGAAATAAGAAAGAACAACATGTAGAAAACTACCTACAAAAGAACGAAAGAGTACTCATGGTTAGATTAGAATCTAATAATATATGGATAAAGTTGGAAGAAAAACTAGATTGCATCAAGGAACAGGTGGACAACTCGTTGACTATCTTGAAACAGGAAAATGAAACACTTACTAATCAAGTGGAACAGCTTCAACAATACTCCAGCCGTAATAATTTACGTATCTTTGGTCTACAAGAAAGTGCAGGCGAGAATCTGGAAGAAAAATTGATAGCGATGATAAAGAAAAAGGCAAATGTGTCTATCAGCACGGATCACATAGAGCGCTGCCATAGAATTGATGCGATTACTACCAAGCCTCGTGCAGTGATTATTAAATTTATTAGCTACAAATACAGGTACTTGATAATTAGCAATCCTAAGTATTCTAAAAACACCGGTATAATTATTAAAGAGGATTTGTGCAAAAGTCGATTAGAGATTTTTAAGATGGCATGTGCAAAATTTGGTCACACATGTGTATGGACGCTTGATGGAGTAATAAAAATTAAAATAAGTAATAAAGTTTATTCCATTAATATTCGAAGAGAATTGAACTCATTAATGAAATCTCAAAACAAATTCTAAACATTGAATATTTTCATATTGCTTTACGAATAGAGAGGTTTTAGTTAGATTAGTTTTGATAAATATAATTACACATTGTTTGGTATCATTACTGCTTAACTAGTAATAGACACCTTTTTTGCTTAAATGAACATGTCCTTAAGTTTTTCATTTGAAGCTCTAGATCTTATACTTTTATTGCTTTCTTTAGTAAAATATGATCTAAAATTGGTATTAAAACTAATTACTCATTGCTGCAACAGGATGCGGCTATGTGTGGGTAGTAAAATAAAAGGAAATTTCCTGCAAATACTGTCTTAGTTGGCGTGTAGGTTTTGTAGGAAATAATAATTTTTATTTTTTTGGGGTTACTATTACTTATATTAGCATCTAAGTTTCTACTTTTGTTTGTCATTGCAATTTATTGTTTATTACTGCTATTTACTGGTGCAAAATTATGAGTAGATTGACTGTGGCACACATAAACGCGCAATCGATAACTAATGACTTTTATTTGTTTCGTGAACATGTTTTATTAACTGAATATGATATTATATACGTTATTAAAACATTTCTCAACAATAACATTATTATTAATATAATTGAAATACCAGACTATAATTTATTGAGAAAGGATCGACAAACGTTTGGAGGCGGTATTGCATTGTATACAAAGTCATATTTAGAGATAAGGCAAATCCATGTTCCGGATGTTACGGATTATGAGCAGCTTTGGATTGAGTTTAATTGCAACAAACAAAAGATAGCGTTACAATATATTTGCCGCATAGGAATAGGTATAGGACTTTTATTGATAATTTTGAACGTGTGTGTAGCACAATGCTGCCTTTGTATGAACAAGTGATATGTGTAGGCGATTTTAATATCGACTTATTAAAACCTGATAGTACAGAATCAGCATATTATATCTCTATGCTCGATAGTTTTGGATTTACTCAACTAATTAAAAATCCAACACGAATAACATCCAATAGTCATACACTAATAGACCACATAATAGTAACTGATACTCACTATTGGTGAATCAGGCACTAAACATATGAGTGAATTTTCAGATCATAAACTTGTTTTCTGCAATTTCTTAGTCAGTACATATAAACAATTGCCTAAAGTACACACCTTTAGAGATTTTCGTCAATTTGACTTTGTACATTTTGATAACTCTTTGCAAAATATTGACTGGCCATTTATTCATTCCCTAAATAACGTAGATAAAAAAATAACATACTTAAATAAAAACCTAATTACTCTCTTTGACATGTATGCTCCCCTTAAAACGTCTGTATTTAGGAAACAAAAATCTCCATGGATAACTGATGTGAGGTTAATGATGAATCTAAGAGATGCCGCCTACAAACGTTTTAAAAAATATCGCAAACTAGAACAATGGACATGCTATAAATTACTTTCGCAACCTAACCACACTTTCGATTAGAAATGAAAAAAAGCTTATCTCACCAATGATTTAAATAAGAGTAATCCAAAAACATTATGGAAAGATTTACAACGCTGTGGAATATATTCAAAGCTAAACAAATGTGATTTTCCCAGTCACTTAAAAAATGTGGATGATATTAACTCATATTTTAGTTCAATAAATGGAGTTGGGGAAAATAAAATCAGTACACTAAAAATTTATACCTGTAAAAAATCTAATTTAAGTATGACACTTTCATTTACGCTTGTTTCTGAGGAGGAGGTAGGTAAAATTATTAACCCTATCAAAACTAAAGCAACCGGTAATGATAATCTAAATATAGTTCCAATACGGTTATGTTGTCCATTTCTTATACCCGTTATTACACACATAATTAATTCATCGATAATGCAGGGTATTTTTCCGCAAGCGTGGAAAATTGCAAACATTATACCTATCGCAAAAAATAAAAATTCAAACGCTTGCAAGATTTAAAGCCGATCAGCATTTTGCCAGTGGTGTCAAAAATTTCGGAAAAAGTTATGGAATCCAAAATACGACAATTTCTGGATAGAAATTTCCTTCTAGGTGACTATCAATCAGGTTTTCGACGTAATTTTAGTTGTACTTCGGCTTTATTTAATATTTCTGATGACATTCTGAGAGCTACGGACGATAGTAAACTTACAGTGCTAGTTTTAATTGATTTTTCAAAGGCCTTCGATAAAATTGATCATAAATTACTTTATGCTATATTGAATCATTACGGGTTTGAAAATAGTGCTATAAACTTAGATAAAAGTTACCTTACTGATAGATTTCAATGTGTTGTATTAGACGGTAATCGTTCACGACTATGTTCTGTTCGACGTGGTGTCCCCCAAGGTTCCGTACTAGGGCCATTATTGGTTACACTGTATTCAATAAATTTATGCAATGTTGCGCTTAAACATTGCACTTTTCATCAATGTGCAGATGATACACACATTTATCTGTCGTTCAATCCGTCTTTACTTCAAACTGCATGTGATATTATCAACGAAGATCTAAATCGGTTAACAGAGTTGACTGAACTACATTCACTTAGTATCAATCCCTTAAAGTCGGCGGTTTTAGTCTTTGGTCCGATATTAATAGAACTGCAGCATTAAAATTAAAAATATTGCAATTCCTATTAGGGATTCGTACAAAAATGTAGGTGTTGTTTTGGAAAAAGGTTTTAGGTTTAGAGAACACATAAATCTTTGCCTACGCAAATCGTATTGCGGTTTATAATTAATTTATGATAATAGACGATGTCTGAACAAGGATATCAAGAGAATGCTATGCGAATCATTAGTGCTTTCGCATTTCAACTATTGCGATGTTTTTTATGGACCGTGCATTGATGTGGCAACGGCTAGGAAGATCCAATTGGTGTAAAACACTTGTCTGAGATTGGTGCACGGTATCCGACGGCGAGACCGCATAACGTACAAACTTAAGGAAACTAACCAGCTTAGTATGGACAAACGACGTTTCTTGCACGCGGCTGTATTTTTTCACAAAATTGTTCAACTAAAATCACCTCCATATCTTTATAACAAAATTAGTTTCCGTACCGATCTACATCATTTAAATTTACGTCACAGAGGCCTTTTGAGTATACCTCGACATTACACGGAATTATATAAGCGTTCATTTACATATCATATGTCCAGGATTTACATACAGTACCACTCACTTATAAAGAAATGACGATCGGTACGTTTCGAAATAATGTGATGCTATGGCTCAAACTTCAAAACTAGCCTTAAAATATATTTTATTTTTAAAATATATATATTTTTTTGTTTGTTTTTAGTTAGTTACTTATTTGGGTTGTGTTGCTACAGTCAGCTTATCATAACGTTGTGCTTTTTTACATAAATAGAAATATATTGTATAATTGAAACAATTGCTTAAGATATAGCTTGCATTGTGACAGCAGTGTTCACAAAATTGGATAGTATTCAACCATAACAAGTGTTATCAACAAAACGGTTTGTGAAATCAGCTACGCGATAATTCAAACACGGTATTGGGGTAGAGCAGGGGCTTCCTCCTTCAGTAGGAAGCTATCTGATTACCATCGGTTTTCATACCTTACTGTGTATATTATTTATTTATATTATTATTAATTGTCACATATATTTCATGAAAGGTAAGAAATAAAACCCTATTATTATTATTATTATTATTATTATTAAGCTAAAAAACAATGGATTGATGAAGAATGCAAAGAGGAACAAAATAAGATGGAAATAAGAAAGACAGACAAAGCATGAAAACTAATTAGAATAAATTTTAGAAATATAAAACCGTATATCAAAAATATAAGGGATGCGGGAGGAAACGTCATTTTAGAAAATGTAGAGAAAGTGGTTAGATAGCAGGAATGTATAGGGAATTTATATGCAGGGGAGGAAATAACAGCTCTAGAACGGGAATCAGACATAGAAAAAGACGACTTGGGATATCCTATACTTAGAGATGAGTTTGAATTAGTATTAAGGTGTTTGAAAAATGGTAAGGCACCGGGTACAGATAAGGTGCAAGCAGAAACTCTAAAAGCCGCCGGACAAGCAGTAACAGAACGTCTCTTCCAACTTGTAAGCAATATGTATAAGACAGGCGAGATACCCAAAGATTTCAAACGTAACATCATAGTAACTATACCAAAAAAGAGAGGCTCGGATAGATGTGAAAATTTTTGAACAATAAGTTTAACAGCACACGTGTGAAAAATATTAACTAGAATTGTACAAAAGCAGACGGTAAAACGGGCTGAAGAAATACTAAGAGAAGATCAATTTGGGTTTAGGCGAAGCAGGAGAACAAGGGAGGCTACTTTAGCTCTGTGGATGATAATGAGAAAAACAATAGAAAAAAGAGAAAGCGTGTATATAGGGTTTGTAGATATGGAAAAAGCATTCGACAATGTAAAATGGAAAAGATTGGAAATAGCTTTAAGGACAGACGGATAGTACGTACTTTATACAAAGAGCAAACAGCGGTAATAGAATTAGAGCAGGAACGTAAAGAAGTTGATATTAATAAAAGTGTAAAACAGAGATGTGCCGTCAAGGAATACTGTCAAATGCAAGGAGACATTTGGAATTATTATGCAGGGACAAAAGATTGATATGCTTAGATTTACATATGATATAGCGGTATAAGCATCTAGCTAGGAAGAATTAGAAGCTGCTTTAAATGAAATAGAAACAGTTCGAACAAAGAGATACGGTATGAAAATTAGCAAAATTAAAACTAAGGTACTAGTATGCAGAGAAGGGGAAAATAAGTTAAAATCTAGAATACAAATAGGTAACGAGAACAAAAGGTTAAGGATTTCTGCTAACTAGGAAGTCAAATAACGCAAGGTGGGAAGAGCGCAAAAGATATAAAACAAAGATTAGCACAAAGTCGTGCTACATTTAACAAGAAAAAGCAACTACTACGTTCAAAGACAACAAACATAAAAACAAGGAAAGGATAGCATAATACATATGTGTGGTGCACAGCACTGTACGGCTGTGAAACCTGGACAGTAGGAGAAGCGGACAGGAAAAAGATAGAAGCCTTTGAAATGTGATGCTACAGACGTATGATGAAGATATCACGAACAGACAAAGCTAAGAATGAAGAGATACTAGAAATTGCGGGGATAAAGAAATATGTGGAAAACAGTAAAAAGTAGGGGAGATAAACCGATGGGTGACGTACTAAGGCATAAGGAAATAGTGTGGAATATATTAGAAGCAGAAATAGGAAAAAAGAGAGGTAGAGGTAACCCTAGGTTAGACTAATGCACACAGATAGTGAAAGATGTAGGCTGTGCAAATTTCAGGGAAACGTGCAGGCTAGCTCAGAATAGAAATTATTGGAGGTACGCGTCCAACCAGTTCCAAGATGGAAAACCTATTGCGAAGAAAATAACTGTACTTAAACCTGATGATGACTCTAAGCAACTACAGGTATTGGTTTTGCAATACTCTGAACTAATGTTAATTGTGCGAAAGGATTTACTGGAAAGCTATTAGTTCGACAAATGCTTAAGTCTTGGTAGCCACAGACTGCTTAACCGCTTCAAGTACCACTGAATCTTGGTGAAATAAGGCATATAATTAGGAAACAACAGAAGGGGTACCGAGCCGTGTCTAGGCTGTGGAAATTTCAAGAAACGTAGGCTAGCTCAAAATAGAAATAACCGAGGTAAGCGTCCAATCAGTTTCAAGACAGGAAACCTAATGACTAAAAAAATAATTGCACATCGGATGATCATTATAAACAACTACAAGTGTTGGTTTTGAAATATTTTCAACTAATGTTGATTGAGCGAAATATTGGAAATCTATTGATTCGGCAAATGTTCAAGTGTTGGGGGATCTTGGTAGTCGCAGGCTGCTTAACCCTCTTCACACTATGGGGAAATAAGTTATATATTTGTAAACAATAGAACTGCATCTAGCAAGAAAGAGCAACGGCTATGTTTGAAGACAACAAACATAGAAACAAGAAGAGGGTTGTTGAAATCATATATGTGGAGCACAGTACAGTATGTCTATGAAATAAGGGCACTAGGAGAAGCAGACAGAAAAACGGTAGAAGCCTTTTGGAATGTTGTGCTTCAGATGTATGAGGATGATAGCATGGATAGACACAGTCAATAACAAAAAGGTTATAGAAATAGTAGGGGAATAGAAATATCTGTGAAAAACAAAATAAATACAAGAAATGGAAAGGCAGAATACGTTCTAAGGCATTTTTGGAGACTAGTGCGCGATATATTACAAGCAGAGATATGAAAAATGAGGTAAAGGAAGACCTAGATCAGACTGTTACACGCAGACATCAAAAAATACAGACTGTAGGAATTTCAGGGAAGTGTGCAGGTTAGCACAGAATTGGAAACAATGAGGGTACGCGTCTAACAGTTCCAGGACTGAAGACCTAATGATGATGATAACCAACCTACCGTTAACTTTAAGATACTAACTATAACCATAAGTGTATTCTCCGCTAACATTCCAAAAATTTTATATTATGCATCTTTTTTACAATAACAACTTATACTTATGCGGCTGGTCACTCATATCTTTATGTTAATGTCTCTAACACAGCTTTTAATTAGATTGTAAGGTTTAGGTCTAGTCATTTATTTTTAAATATTTAAGAATTGAGGTACATATTTCAAATAAATTTTAATTTATACTTAATTGTTCTTGTTTTTTATAGCTTTGATAATGTGAATAAATTTCACTAAACGTCAGCATACAATTCAGTTTTTAATTTTTATACTTCAATCCTCAGTAACCGTAATCAGTTTTTATAAAATATATATAATCCAACGGGGTTTTTTACAATTTTTAATTTTTTAGATGTGAGATGTGTATTTGTAAATTTTGTATTATTCGTCTCTAGTAGATATAAATCATTTCTTAGCTCACCAGAGATATGTCCTTTTTCTACAATTAGGTCGCTCACTTTTCACTTAGTTTGATAACGGTGCCCCGCTTAACAGGAATGTTAAAGTCAAGATCTTTCAAACACGTTTCAGCGCAACTAGTACTTCTAGCAGTCATAGTTGCTTTAATTTCCACTCCTTCTGCTGTAGAGTCATAACTAGTTTTGGTTTTCTTTCGTCTTGGTGTACACCCTAACAAATTTTCTTCTTTGGTAGTTGTCGAAGCTATAGCTGTTGATTGTATTGTCCAGATCCTATTAATGCGGTTAATGATGACGAAGTTGACTGATGTGTGTCGTTTTTTAAGAATGACGATAAAGAACCTCTACGTCTTCGGTTTCTTTTGTTTTCCTAATTTAATCAGGTTGCGTACAAAAATGGTAATAATTGCGTTTTTAAGCATATTTGTAGCAGAGATGGTAATAAACACTGCTGTAGTGTACCTAGCTATTTTGAAATTTATTGCATATATTTACTATACACTACGAAGAGAACAAACTACGACTACCGTTATTACGTTATATTATACCCTATAATAAATGTAAGAAACAATCTTACTATACTTTGATCCAGTGGCGGCTACTCTATAAGTGCTGCAGAGCTGCAGAACCACCAACAACCAGCAACGAACAAACACATTCAGTATTATAAAAGAGATCGATAACTAGCCACTAAAAGTATTATGAATTCTTAAGTTGGATGTACATCACAGTCGGTCAATAATATAGTATACATGCAACTCTAAACGACAAGCAAAATCCATAAAATCACTGTCTAACTACGTTGTTCTGCAGATCTTATTTGCGAGTTCGGGTAAGTGTCGGAACATTTCGCGTAAATACGACCATAGTAAAAAACGGCCACATTAAGCCATGCTCGAGCTGCATAAATTGCAGCGTTATTTGTCTATTGCTATTCGAATCGTTCAAGTTTTGTGTGTTTTCCGGTTCTTATAGACAACGCGTCTCGCATTTCATCTTCCGTTATCTTTATAACTTTCTTATCGGCTACTTTAATATAATATTAACCCATCACCAGTTATTCAAAGATTAAAAACTTAATACACATTTGAAATTTTAGTGTATAGGTAGTTAGTTTGCATATTAGTTTAGTTACAATTAGGTTCACCAACAATAAACTTTTATACTGTTCCCTAAGGACGTTTGCTACATAAATCGTTTCTAAAATGGATGTTATTTTTAATTTAAGTGAAAAAAAGTTCTCTCAGCTTACTTTTTAAGAACAATTAGCTATTAAAAATCAGGGTCGTTCTATACCAGAACTGAACATTGAAATTCCTGGTGCAAGTCGTAGTAAAACTTATAATACAGACAATACAGACATTTATCAAAGAAACAGTTGGATCGAAAAAATGCATTATTTTGCTTTCCGTGCGTGTTGTTTTCGGAAGATCGTGGTGAAAAACTTTGGTCGCGAACAGGTGTACGGAATTTGGTTCACTTCAGTGAAAAAATTAAAAAGTATGAAAACTGTAAATCGCATGTTGGTAGCACAATGCGATTAACTCTGTTTGGCAAAATAAATATACAGGCTCAACTTAATTTTGCGTACTGAATAAATGTTCAGAAGTATAACGAAAAAGTAATCAGAAATAAATATATTTTATTTAAAATTATAAACTGTATATAATTTTGCGGAGCATTTGAATTTGCACTTCGCGGACACGATGAACCCGATTTATCTGAAAACTCCGATATTTTTAGGAGACTGGTTAATTTTTCCTCGGAACTTGATAGAACTCTTGAGGATCATTTGAAAAATGCAGACGCCTGTAAAGGTACTTCCAAAATAATTCAAAATGACTTATTTGAAAGTATTCTTAAAGTTTGTCATTTTGAAATTGTCAGAAAAAGTCAAAAAAGCCCGTTTTTAGCAGTGATGACAGATGAAACAGCAGATATATCAGCAAAGTTTCAAATTGTTACAGTTTTCCGTAATGTCATAAAAGATGGTGATTCCGTTGAACGGTTTTGGAATTTTTACTTCCAGAGAAACATGATGCAGGTTCACTTTCTGAAACAATTCTAGGTGTTTTAGAAACTTCTCAAAAATAACAATGCCAAACTTATTAAACAAAGTTACAATGGCGCCGCACGTATGAGCGGGAAACGTGACAGTGTTCAAGCTTGAATTAAACAAATATACAAAAATGCTCATTTTGTACAGTGTTTCGCTCATTAACTAAATCTCATAATGACAAAAGTATGTTCTATAGATAGCCAAGTAAGGCTTTTTTTTGGAAATTTGCAGGATATACAGAGGTTTTTTAGCTTTTCAACTCGACGTGTAGCTGTGCTTAATGGAATAGTCGGAAAGAGAATGTTTCGTTCTGTTCCTACTCGTTCGAATTTTGATATTCGTGTGGTTAATATAGTATATGAATACAGATGTGCATTAATTGAATGTATGAAAAATTTGGAGGAAAGCACAAATATCCAAATGTGCAAGCAAGCTTTTGGAATATGCGAATTTTGATAGATCAAAATTTTTCTGGTTGACCTTCTTTCATTATGTTATGCCACAGGTAGATTTACTATACAACCAATTGCAAAAAAGAAATATGGATCCAACTGGAGCTCAAAGAGTTATAGGTGTGTTTGGACTCAATAATAATAATAATAATATACGCAATAATAAAATAGGAAAACGTCATTGAGGAAGCATCAGAATTAGATACCGCTACTTCAGAAGCTAAACGAAAACGGCTTAATAGTAGTCAATGGGATTACCGTGCTGCCTGCATAGAAATATGCGACATCATTGTTAATAACGTAAAAGAACGTTTTTCATTTATTGACCATTTATAGGTGCTTCACTTGTATCTTCAGAAAACTTTGACAGGTATTGGAGGGGCGTAATTTCCTCCACGTAATTAATTAAATAAGCGGATGGATTAAACAATTTAGTGTAAAGAAATTATCAGGATACAATATTGCGGGACTAAATTGGAAAGCGATAAAGCGGTTGTAATCTGGTTGTCTTGTACAAGTTACAGTACAAATGTTTAACGTTAATCAAGTGCACACATTCATATAAACAAAAGTCAAAAACGCACCAGAATTTCTTGGCTTTCTGTGCTATAGGTGATTTCGGCACGCACAATCCACGGTTAACACAGTTGCGGTTTATATTATATTTTTAAGCGGTAAAACAAAAATTTAGGCACTTCTTGAGTACTCTGCGGTCACACACGAACAACGTTTTATATAATACTGCACTCTCGCGGACCAGGTGTTCGTTCCAAGATAAATTTGGTTCCATCTATAGCGCACTATCATTGTTTATTTTGAATACTCAACGATACTTTTGGCGCGAACTAAGGCACTTATAAATTAACTATAAATCGCCGAACTATACTCCCCGCCTTGAAAGTAGGAAACTTTCAAAGGAATGGAAAAGGAATGGAACCCTGCCTTGAAAGTAGGAAACTTTCAAAGGAATGGAAAATGAATGGAACCCCGCCTTGAAAGTAGGAAACCTTCAACGGAATGGAACAAAAAAAAATAAAAATAAATTAAAAAAACTCGGTGCTTGCTCAACACACAAGTAGTGCAAGAGTTTATGTAAGCGGTAAAGCATAATGCTGTTAAACTAAACCTTTATAAACGGATGAATAAATGCGGTTGAAGAAATGCGACTAAGTATAGTAGTATTTAATTATTCGGTGGGCAACGGGCAAAGTTTCACAATTGCTCGTTTAAAGGAACTGTTTTTTGTTTTGACAGTGGCAACTCTAACAACGCCATCTCGGCCTGGATGAACTTCCTGGATCATACCTAAGGGCCATGGCAGCGGAGGAGTACCGTCTTGATTAATAAGAACTATAGTCCCTACCTTGATGAGATTACTAGAAGTGCATCACTTTCGACGACTTTGTAGCGTATGCAAGTAGTCTGTCTTCCATTTTTTCCAATAAGATCTTACTGATATATCTAATAATTTTTTGCGATTGACCAAGTTAATATTTTTACTTGGTAAATCAAAGGCGGGTAAATATCGTAAGGGCGTAGACACTAAAAAGTGAGCAGGTGTGAGAACCTCAGGCTGAGAGTCTGAAGATAATAAACAAAGATTTCTGGAATTTAACAGACATTCTATCTGAGTAAGGACAGTCAGTAACTCTTCATATGATAATAGTTGACTTCCAATTACTCGAAATAGATTGCGTCTTGCAACTCTTTATATTTGACTCCCACATACCTCCAAAATGAGGAGCTCGTGGAGGAATCATTTTCCACTCAATACGGTGAATTGCAAATTCATTTTTAAAGCGGTTTGATAATTTGCGGGTACCAAATAAGTATATAATTCCTCTAATTGTGTCTTGGCACCAATAAAATTTGTCCCGTTGTCCGAATATAAACAAGCAACAGGACCGCGGCGTGATATAAATCTTTTCAAGGCGGCCAGAAAACAATCAGAAGACAAGTCGGAGACTAATTGTATATGTATCGCCTTAGTGGTCAGACACACAAAAAGACAAATGTAGGCCTTCTGTGATCGAAAACCTCGCCGTCGTGTTAGAGTAATTTTAATTGGACCTGCATAGTCGACGCCAGTATGTACAAATGCCTTTGTTTCTTGTACTCGACATAAAGGCAGATCAGCCATTTTTGGTACGGGATGAACAGGAGATAAACGAAAACAGGAGTTACATTAGTATACTGGTTTTCTAACAATACTTCTAGCGGAAAGTATCCAAAAACGTTGTCGTAATATGGACATCAACAAATTTGGACCCGTATGACAATTTACTTTATGATAATAATCGATAATGAGATTAACGATATGATCATTTTTTGGCAATAAAGCGGGATGCTTAGTTTCAAAAGGGAGATCGGAATTAGATAATCGTCCTTGTATTCGTAAAATCTTGTCTTTGTCCAAAAACGGGCAAAGATTCTTAAACTTTTTGGAGCATAATTTAGAGTTAGTTAGCTTGCTAATTTCATCACAAAAATGCTCAAATTGAATTGACTGAATAACATATTTTTCAGCAATAATTAGGTCTGATGCTCTCATTTCGTTACAAAGTGGAAGTTTTTTAATAAAGCGGAGTACATACACTACTACCCTAAGTAGTTTGACCCCTGAGGAACAGCATTGAGCCTAAATATATAATACTGGTTGTTCACATTGAACAAAGGCGATCAAAGTATTTGATTTACGTTCAAGCAAATTATCAGTGTTATTAGAACTAAATGGCTTAATTGGCCATTCTGATATAGGAAAATGCAACCACTGTGGGCCATGCCACCATAGTTTGTTAACTATTAATTGAGAGGGCAACATGCCTCGCGACAAACTGTCGCTAGGATTTTCTATTCCAGAAATATGATAAAAATGACGAGGATGTAAATTTTCATGACATTGTGCTATATTTATACGGTGAAGAATGGATTCACGATAATGCTATAGTGGAGTCCGAAAATGCGTAAATACCTGTAATAGGTATTTGATCAATATAAGTATCATAAACTCTTTTAATAAGATTAGACATTAAAACAATTGCGCACAATTCTAGCCGGCCTAAAGTAATTATTTTAAGCGGTGATACCTTTGATTTTGAACAAAGCAATCGAACTTTAATATTTTCGAAAGAATCCGTAGTATGCATGTAAATAACACAACCATAGGCGTTTAAACTAGCGTCAGAGAATTCTACGAGATTCACAACAGAATTTGTTAGAACACCAACATGGCGTGGAATATTTAATTGTGAAAGTAAATGAACTTCCTGGCGTAATAATTTAAAGCGTCGGACAATCACGTCTGGAGGGATATCATCCCAATCAATTTTAATGTTCCGCAATTCTTTAATAAGCAATTTCGCATATAAAATTGTAGGCGAAAATTAAACCAAGTACATCAAATAAGCGGGCGATAAAAGACAAAATTGTACGTTTCGTACATTTACCTTCAGTATCAGAAATGGTAATCTTAAATAAATCGAGCGACGGCAACCATGAAAGTCCCAGAATTTTTAAGTTACCATCGTCAGAAAAACTCACGGAAGCGCGGTGGTAGTCTGGAAGGCAAGCCAATAACTCGGGTGAATTTGAAACCCATTTAATTAAATCAAAACCTCCGGACTTAAATAAAATAATAAGTTCCTGAGCCAGTTTAATAGCGGTTTCATAATCAAGTGCAGAGCAAACCAGATCGTCCATGTACAGTTTAGATGTAGCTATTAGTGTTGCATTTGGGAAACGTTTAGCTTCAGCAGAAGCTAATTGGTGAATGATGCGCATAGCTATGTATGGGTTAGATTTTAACCCGAAAAGAAGACGATTAAATTGAAAAGTTCGTATTTTTTCTTCGCTTGTGAAACTGAATAAAGATTTTAAATATTTGCGGTGAAAATTTGGTACAATTATCTGCAAGTACATCTGACATATGTCCGCTGTTAAAGCTATTGGAATTAAGCGAAAATTCAACAGAAGCAAAAACAAATCCGCCTGCAAATTAGGCCCACTATAAAGGATATCATTTAACGAATAGCCAATATGAGTTTGACTACTGGCGTCAAGAACTACACGTAATTTTGTGGTAGACCTGTCCGGGCGCATAACAGGATGATGTGGTATATAATAACCATCGTGTGTATCATTAGAAGTTTGTACTTCTGATACATACTCCTAGTTAGATATTCACTAATTATCTGATTATAATTTTCAAACAAGACTGGTTCTTGTTTGAGCTTACGTTCTAAGGATAAAAAGCGATGATATGCGACAGTATAGTAACTGCCTAAAGCGGAGGGATCTTTACAAAATGGAAGGGCAACAGAGTAGCGGCCCGTCGGGTCTCTTTCGACCGATGAAGTGTATAACATATTAATGTAAGCAGTGTTGAATTGGTGAAGATCCATAATAATAATAAATAAATAAATAAAAGAAGAGTATCTTAGTACTTTTATCTTCACAATAATAAAGTTATTATAATGTCAATTTAATAAAAATACGGCGAGCGCTTTCGACTATTAAGTCATTATCAAGTCTAACAGAAAACTAAAATTGAGCTAAAATATATATAAAAGCTAATCACATGTAGAGAGGGATAAACAGGTTACAATCTTGAAGCAGAGTCAATTATTGGAGACGCATTTATAAATGTAATATCATTAGCAATATTTTGCCTAAGTGCCAACGCCTTCTTAATTTCTACATTTTCTAAACTGTCCAGCTTCTTACCCTTTATTTAAAATGTGAAGGATTTTAAAATTAAAATCACAAGTATGATCATTGTCATTTAAGTGTCTAGCGTATGCACTAGAAGTCATATTTTTACCAATATCACGTTTGTGTTAGTCAAATCGTAGTTTAAAGCTGGTGCCAGTTTGTCCAATATAAAAACTATTACACTTATTACATTTTAATTTATATACCCCAGTTTGATGGAGTTTGTCCATTTTTGGATTACAATTTTTAATCATCGATCCTATTGACGACCTAGTGTAAAATGTAGGCTTTTTGTTTTTACATTTATTAAATATCTTATTCGAAATAACCATGGATAATTTACCTATATATAGCAGTTTACAATATCTCATTTCTAAGGTTGGTACAACCTTAGGATAAATCAAGTTTCTAACCCTATTGTTCTCATGTTTTCTTAGGAGTTTAGTGATTAATTCAGGTTTATATCCGTTATTCAAAGCTATTTTAGTTATTGTATCTAGCTCTTTCGTAAAATTATCGGCGTCCATAGGTATATTAACAAGTCTGTGAAGCAACGAGTTAAAAGATGCAAGTTTATGACTAATGGGATGTCTAGATGAAAAGGGTATAATAGCGTCCGTATAGGTAGGTTTTCGAAATATTTTAAAAGAGTGCTTATTGTGTACATTACTGATATTCAAATCTAAAAAATTAATATTATGATCTTCCTCTATCTCCATCGTGAATTGTATTGATAGAAATTGTGTCAAACTGGGGTATATAAATTAAAATGTAATAAGTGTAATAGTTTTTATATTGGACAAACTGGCACCAGCTTTAAACTACGATTTGACCAACACAAACGTGATATTGGTAAAAATATGGCTTCTAGTGCATTCGCTAGACACTTAAATGACAATGATCATACTTGTGATTTTAATTCAAATTTTGAAATCCTTCACATTTTAAATAAAGGTAAGAAGCTGGACAGTTTAGAAAATATAGAAATTAAGAAGGCGTTGGCACTTGGGCAAAGTATTGTTAATGATATTACATTTATAATTGCGTCTCCAATAATTGACTCTGCTTCAAGATTGTAACCTGTTTATCCCTCTCTACATGTGATTAGCTTTTATATATATTTTAGCTCAATTTTAGTTTTCTGTTAGACTTGATAATGACTTAATAGTCGAAAGCGCTCGTCGTATTTTTACTAAATTGACATTATAATAACTTTATTATTGTGAAGATAAAAGTACTAAGATACTCTTCTTTTATTTATTTATTTATTATTATGATGAAGTGTATAGATTTTCACATAGCGTTTCCTCGGGACTAAGGAAATGTTTAACGTAAACTTCCCCTAATTCCCAAAATTTATGCAAAGAAACTTCAATATTATTTAAAGTTAATGCGGTAAAAGAAGCGTAATAATGGTCGGCATTGACACTGCGAGAGGGAATATGTCCCATGAAAACATAACCAAATACGGTTTGTACAGCGGGCGGTGTAGCGGGACCACAATCAATGCGGTTACCTAAGTAGATATATGGAAATAATTGTGCCCCAATTACAAGCTTTATACCTCCAGGAATATTCCATGAAAGGTCTGCCAGCGGAACATTGCTAAGAAATTGCATATTACAGTTACCAATAAAATATGCTGGCAATTTATCTGTAATAGTGTCAACTACTAGTACTTGTATGTAATATTTGTGATTATACACACGTGATTCAATATTAAGATAAGCGTAGCCTCGTATTGGTCTTTGAGTTGAACCAATATCTTTTATGAATGAATTGTTAAGGAGTTCTATAGACAAGTTGAGTAATTTACAACCCTCTAGTTATTAAATTGTTTTGTGTACCGTTATCCAGCAAACAACGAATAATTTTGCGTTTGCCGTCAGAACCAGTTGCATATATTTGTGCGGTGGCTAATAGGATTAGACCTTGATTCAGAATTAAATGCTACGGTAATAGCAGATTCTACCTGAGAACTTGTACCGGGTGAGATAGCGGCATTTGAAATATTATTATTATTCTTGGCAAGAGAACTTATGGGCGTTCCTTGTGATAAATCACGAGTATTAGAATGGACATTTTTGTCCGATTTCTTCTTAAAACAAAGTAAACTATGATGCCTATTTTGACAATAATTACAAGAATGCCATGAATTACACGAAGAAAGGGTATGAGTTACGCTTAAACAATTAACGCATCAATTTTTTGATTTGATAATTTCAAATCTGTCTTGCGGTGAATTCATATTTTTAAACTGCGGACATTAGTATATTTTAAAATGATTATCTTTTTTACACAGTATGCACAAAGGCGAACTGGAAACAAATGCTTTAGTCTTAAATGCGGGCGGTTGCGGTTTATGATTATAGTTTAAGACTTCATATTATCATTTGAGCGTTCTAAAATTTTAACTTGATCTTGAATAAAACTTATCAGCGTTTTATAAGAGGGAATTTCCGTATTTCGAACGGACAATTCAAACGCTTGTGCAGCTTCTGCATCTAGTTTCTTTAAACCCCAATGCAAAAATATAACCTGTAACAGCTCTGCAATAGACGCAGAATATTTTTCAATAAATGTATTTAAACTGTTAGCAGATCGTGGACAATCTTTTAATTCAAAAATTATATTTAAATAGTGTGCACCTAGCGTACGGTTATCCTGGTACTTTTTTAGCAAGCTATCCCACAATATATTGTAAGTTTCAGCACATGGAACTATACCTGCAGTTATCTGCAGGGCGGTATCTTTTAATTTACCCATAAGGTATTGTACCCTCTGGCCATCAGTAAGTTGAGGGTTTAGGTGAATATTAGTCTTAAAAGACTGGTAAAATACATCCCATTTTAAGATTTCACCGTTAAAATACGGAATTTTTATAGGCGGTAAGGGAATCGAAATTTTAGGGGTAGCACTAGTAGCCCCTTGATGCGGTGGTTTAAATTGAATTATATTATTACGCGCGCGTTTGATTCTACTATACATTTCCTCAAATGCATTTAAACTTTGATAATCAGGTTGAAATTCCGGTTTTAATAATAATTGGTATTCATTTATCTTATCCACAATAGATTCAAACCTTGACCTTAATTCATCCATCGTTTCGGTATCTGCCATAAAATTTTCATTAGCTCGCGACTCAAATGAAGAAATATTTTTTGAACAATCATATAATGCTGTACGCTGCTGAAATATACTCTCCTTCTTCTTGTGTAACATTTTTAGCTAATTTTCTATTTTTAATAATATAGGAAAAAGGAGTTCAAAATTTAACTGCAAGCACTAGTAAACTAATTTTTTTTTGCTGGGATATTTGAGTTCTAAGGATCAATTTAATGAAGGAGCGTAACTTCCTCCACGTAATTAATTAAATAAGCTGATGGATTAAACAATTTAGTGTAAAGAAATTATCAGAATACAGTATTGCGAGACTAAATTGGAAAGCGATAAAGCGGTTGTAATCTGGTTGTCTTGTACAAGTTACAGTATAAATGTTTTACGTTAATCAAGTGCACAAATTCATATAAACATAAGTCAAAAACTCACCAGAATTTCTTGGCTTTTTGTGCTATAGGTGATTTCGGCACGCACAATCAACGGTTAACACAGTTGCGGTTTATAATATATTTTTAAGCGGTAAAACAAAAATTTAGGCACTTCTTGAGTACTCTGCGGTCACACACGAACAACGTTTTATATAATACTGCACTCTTGCGGACCAAGATAAATTTGGTTCTATCTATCGCGCACTATCATTGTTTATTTTGAATACACAACGATACTTTTGGCGCGAACTAAGACACTTATAAATTAACTATAAGTCGCCGAACGAAGTATGATTACAAGTTTCCAGAACAAGAGTTAGATTTAACTTGCATCGCTTACGATATTTTAAATAAGGAACGCCTCAAACCAGAGCTGTTCGTATTATATTCCAATGGGGAATGTAGAGAAATACGTGGTGCTGTGCCTCTTCTTAAATTCATGATTGCGAATAATTTGGACGAAACGATGGTCGAAACTAAAAAGCTATTACAAATTCCTGTGATCACACCAATGACCACTGTTGAGACCGAACGCAGTTTTTCTACTCTAAACCGTGTAAAAACTTTTTAGAAACTCGATGTGTGCAATTTTAATGAAAAAGTGATTGACCAATTTTACTACAAAGATAGACGTTTTCCACTCATATTTAAGAAAATACAATAAATTATTTTTACATTAGCGATGCAGCACTACCAAGTCATTATCAAAACAAATAAAATGCAATTACTATTGAGAACGGTTTTCAGCTACATTATAAAGGGTGTCCCAAAATTTACGCAAGATTTGAATTTGCTGCCATTTGTGCAGTAAACTGTTGGCAACCCTGAAAAATAAACAGTTTAACAGCTGACAGTCTAGAGTTAGTAAAATGGAGCGATACACGACAGAACAAGGTGTTTTCATTGTTGAAGAATATCTCAAAAATAATGAAAGTTTGGCGGCCACAGTTCGAAAATTTTGTACAAAATACGGTCGGAATGTTTATTTAACTTCGTCAACTGTGAAGAGAGTAATTGAAAAATTCAGGAAGACTGGATGTACTGGTGATGCTAAACATTCTGGTCGTCCAAGAACAAGCCGTTCAGATGTCAATATCGAAGCAGTGCGTGACAGTGTTGGTGAAAACCCAAGAACATCAATTCGACGACGTGAACAAGAACTGCAAATTTCAAGAAGCTCTCTACAGCGTATACTTACTGAAAATCTGCGGCTCCATGCCTTCAAAGTTCAATTAACACAAGAACTTAAGCCTAATGACCATGCCCAGCGAAGAGAGTTTGTTGAATGGATTATCGAACATCAACAAGTGGACCCTGATTTTTCGAAAAAAATCATCCTAAGCGACGAAGCACATTTTCACCTTGATGGCTTTGTTAATCGACAAAATTGCCGCATTTGGGGTTCAGAGAACCCACATGTGATTGTCGAAAAAAAATGCATCCACGATGTGTCACTGTTTGGTGTGGATTTTAGGCTGGAGGCATTATTGGACAATACTTCTTCGAAAATGAGGCTGGTCAAGCAGTGACTGTTACTGGTACTCGATATCGCGACATGATAAGAGAGTTCTTTCTCCCTCAATTGGATGATATTGATGTGGAGAACATGTGGTTTCAACAAGACGGTGCCACCTGCCATACAGCCCGTGAAACAATCCAATTACTGAATGAGACATTTCCTGGTCATGTTCTCTCTCGTTTCGGTGATCAGAATTGGCCCCCTAGATCATGCGATTTAACACCATTGGATTTTTTTTATGGAGTTATTTGAAATCAAAGGTCTACGCCAACAAGCCCACAATAATCCGTGCGTTGAAGGAAGAAATTCAACGCTGCATTACTGAAATTGGGTCACATTTATGCACAATTGTCATGGAAAATTTCGACAAAAAAGTGCGTATGTGCCAGCAAAGCCGTAGAGGGCATTTGCCCGATGTGTTATTTTATACATAACTCTATTGTGTGTACTTTATGATTCATTAAAAAAATTATAATTTAAAGAAAAATAAATGTGATTTATATTTAATTCAAATCTTGCGTAAATTTTGGGACACCCTTTATTTGTTGCAACAACCATTTTTAATTTTTTTTTTGTTTTAATTTTTAAGTTTGTAATTATTTTATATTATAACCTCTTACTGGCACATAACTGCAATTAAGTTTATTAATTTTGCTTAAATATAGTTATAGATACAATCACATATTATACATACACACCCACTCAAAACTCAACAGCTCACACATATCTACTTAACAGAAATTGATAAACGCTATAGATACATACACATTTCCTTTTGAGGAAACTACAGCTAAGCTGTATGAAATTATGAAGAATATTGAAATATTTTATCAAAATGTGCGTGGTCTAAGAACAAAAACTGACGAATTTCTGCATAATGCCTTGAATAATAGCTATGGTATAATCTGTAAGCGAAAGCTGGTTACATGAAGGAATTTTTAATGCCGAAATTATGGATGATAGATATAACGTATATAGAACTGATAGGAAAGAAAATATCGATAGGAAGTGGTGAGGTGGCGTGCTAGTAGGAGTAAAGAAAAAGATTCAGTTCTCACAAATACATACCAAATCATCTCTAGACCTAGTGCTTGTATAAAATAGATTAAATAATGTGGTATATTATGTCTGTGTTGTCTATATTCCGCCAAACAGTAAACCAGAAATCTACTTCAAATTTTTTAACGAAATTAGTAAGATCCATATATCACAGGATACAAATTTAATTATACCTGGGGATTTTAATCTATCAAGAGTAGATGGCAAAGACTTTAACTTCAACGAGGTAAGTAATTTATGCAAAAGCTTTAATGACTTTTTAAACTTTTGCAATTTAATATCTTAAAATAATGTAACCAATCACTCGGGTAGAACTCTTGACCTCGTACTATCAAACAGTAATACTCTAAGTGTAACGCCCTCGGACGATTTCTTAGTACAAATAGATAATTACCATCCACCTTTGCTAGTCACTCTTGAAATAAAGAAAAATGTGTCTATGGAAAAGCAAGCAGAAGGAACAGTTTTACATTATAATTATAAGAAAGCTGATTTTTACAGAATGGCTATCATGCTTTGAGATACAAACTTTCAATATTTATCAACAATCACTGATGTAAATGAAGCAGTTGATTCATTTTATGAAATACTGCAAACAATTATAAATTCATGCGTACCAAAAACAAAGTATAATAAGCACAAATATCCCGTATGGTTCACGGCGGAAATAATAAAAAACATAAAATTTAAAAAACTGTACCATAAGCATAAATCAACATCACAATATCACATAGATAAGTATAAAGAACTACGAGTTAATCTAAAGCGTGTTACAAATATTGCGAATAGGAATTATTTCAGAGTACAGAGCAAAGTATAGAGTCTAACCCGAGCGTATTTTGGTCCTACGTAACTAACAAAAAACAAAATTCTTATGAAATAAAGCAATTCACTTATAATGAATGATACTAAACTGAATTACGCCAGAACAAATTGTCGATGCATTTGCTAAATATTTCTCATCGGTATACAGTGAGAAATCAAATTATAACAAGTTGATCCAAATTTTGAACATGACGTGTCTAATAACATATTTAATATTGACATTATAAATGAAGAAGACATTATTAGAGCCATTAAACACTTAAAAGCGAAAAAATCTGTAGGACCGGATGGAATACCTCCTTATATATTTAAGGGATGCGCTGATTCGCTCGCGAAGCCTTTATATATATATTATTCGATTTGTCTATTAAAACAGGTGTATTTCCTAACAAGTGGAAGCTTTCACAAATAACACCCATACATAAAACAGGCTCATTACACGATATAAATAACTACAGACCCATATCCATCTTATCATCACCGGCCAAAATACTTGAACACATTCTATTTACTAAAATGTATAACAGCATTAAACTACAACTTAACAATAATCAACACGGATCCATACCACAGAAGTCTATCCAAACAAATTTAACAATCTTTGTGGATTATGTCAGTAAAGTATTAGATAAACGAGGACAAGTTGATGAAATATATACGGACTTTGCGAAAGCTTTTGACAGTTGACAGAGTACATCATGATGTTTTGATACAAAAATTAGCACTGTTTGGACTTTCCAAAAAAATTTTAAACTTCTTCACTTCATATTTGTTCCATAGAAAATCATTTGTAATATAAAAGCAAGTCGCATCTCAAGAATTTACAACAATATTAGGAATCTCGCAAGGGAGCAATTTAGGCCCATTATTATTCATAATTATCATCAATGATTTACCTGAAACTATGAAACATGGTAAAACCCTTCTTTTTGCAGACGATCTTAAGATTTTTAAAGAAATAAAGCATACACCTGATTGCCATCAATTACAAACAGATATAAATAACCTAGTAATTTGGTGCAATAAAAATAAACTACACTTAAATACTAACAAATGTTTTAAAATGACGTATACTTTAAAGAAGACAAAAATTACCCACGATTATTAAGTAAAAAGGGAAATTTTATAGGAGACTACAAATAAAAAGGACCTTGGCGTCACATTTTCCAATAGCTTAAGCTTTAGCCGTCATATTGAAACAGTGTGCGCGTCAGCATTAAGAATGACAGAATTTATAAGGGCATTGAAGCACCAAAGTTGCTTATTAAGGCATTGGTAAGAACAAAACTAGAGTTTGCAATCACAGTTTGGGATCCAGGAACATTTTTGCATTCACATTCTCTTGAAACTGTTCAAAACACATTTGTAAAATATTTATCTTATAAGCGTTATAGACAATTTATTGGATTTAATTTATATGAACCTGCAAGAATACTGATAAATATAGAGAGAATTTCCTGTCGCCAAGCAGTGATGTCACTATGTTTTTTTTATAAGATAATAAATGGCGTCATTAACTCACCTTATATACTAAATAAAATATGCTTTTATGCTCCTATTCATACGGGAATAAGGCATAAACCATATATTACTCTAAATGCCTAAGTTTCAAACTGAAATCATGCGAAATTCCACTATATTAAATATCATGACCACATACAATAAATATGCATCCAAAACAGAACTACCACTGTTTAGTGCATCATTTCACCAGTTTAGGAGAATAGTATCGGAAATAACAAATATGCAGTAGTATCAAAATCTCCATATCACACACACGAGCACGCATACGTACACGCACGCGCACGCGCACGCGCTCGCGCACGCAAACGCGCACACGCGCACGCATACGCACACGCACACGCACACGCATACGCACACGCACACGCACACACACACACACACACACATCCTCCTATGCCTACAGTCACAAACACATACACACCCAAACACATCAATATTATTCTAGTTAATTATTATATATTTTTTTCTAGTTAAGCGATACTGGCGCGCGCGTACGCGCACGCGCACGCGCACATAAATATGCACATGCACATGCACATGCACATGCACACGCACACGCACACGCACACGCATACGCATACGCACACGCAGACGCGCGCACACACACGCACGCACACACACCCTCCTACACCCACAGTCACAGACACATACACACCCAAACACATCAATATTATTCTAGTTAATTATTATGTTATTCTTTTTTCTAGATAGGCAATACCGGCGCGCGCGCACGCGCGTGCACGCACACACACACACCACACATACACCCTCCTACACCCACAGTCACAGACACATACACACCCAAACACATCAATATTATTCTAGTTAATTATTATATTATTCTTTTTTCTAGTTAAGCAATACTGATAATATAGTGAAATATGTAATTAGGATCAAAGATCCTGTATGTTTCGTATTGGTAAAATAAAATAAAAATAAAATAAATATATTTGGTACGAGTCGCCACTGCCTTGATCTACTATGCTTTGACTACCGTTCAAGGTCACATGTCTAAATATACCTATCATCTATATTTGACTGAGTAATTTACAGTTCTCACATTGTGAACAAGGATTTTGCCAAATTTGTTTCATTATTAATAGACAATACTAGGTTTATCTCTTACTTACAGAATATGAAACACATATATGTCTTCAGGCTAAGACCTTCCATTTCTTTATGCCTGGGTAACTCTTAACTTATGCAATTTAATTCTTAACTTATAAATGAAAGCCATATTTTTATTTTGCAATTTTTATTCTAATCAGTAATCGGAGATACACAGTAAGCTTTGATTTTCGAATTGTGAATTCTTACGGATATTGTTGCTATGCTGTACTCCTTTAATCCCCTCGGTAACAAGTTCTGCTTCTTTATCTGCTTGTAGTGTTCTCTTGGGGGCTTCAGTAGAGGTGATTAAAACAAAGTCGAAGACCATTTCACATCTTTAATTTATTTATCACTTTAAGGTGCAGTACAACTGTTACATCGGAGGGTTAGACTTATAATGATCTTATTCTATATAAATTCTTAACTGCTAATAATGATTATGCAATTATGCTTATTTACTAATTCCAATTACACCTAGCCTAGAGTTCGTTGCACATGTACTTCCTATCGATTGTCTTCCTGTACAATTCCGCACTTTGCACTTCCTATAACAAGTCACTCACCTTTTAAATGCATAAAACTTAATTCAATGTAATAACTATAAATTATTATGATATTCGGCTATTACACCATCACACCTCCACGGGTGCACTAAAAAATTTTGTTTTCAAATAAAAAATTTTATAAATTGGTAGTACATGTTTCATACTGCTCCTTGCAATTGTGTTACATTATGTTATATATAATTTTGTTCTGTTCTTATGGATTTCTACTAACTTATTATCTATCTTAACTATAACATTAGGATTCTTATCTAAAACTACTTCATATGGGCCTACAAATATTGGATCTCCTTTATTAAGAGATGTATTCTTAACCAACAACTTATCTCCTAATTTATAATTAACATGCTTAGTTTTGATATCAAACTTATGCTTTCGTTTACTTTTGGATTGTAATAAATTATATCTCGCTTCATTTCCAGCGACTTGCAATCTATACTTAAGTTCTGCTGGATAATTATCAAAATTATATAGTGGGTCTACTGAGTTTACCACGTTTGACGGTATTTGATTAATTTTCCCAAACACTAATTCGTGCGGGGTATATTTAGTTTCCGTATGCACTGAATTATTGTATGCAAAACACCAATAAGGTATCCAACTGCTCCAATTATTTGAATACTGCGAACATTCGATCCTTAAATATGCTGCTAAATTTTTATGTGAGTTTTCGAGCGCACCGATAGTTTCGTGGTGATAAGCTGTAGAATTTAACTGCTTTATATTTAATAATTTGCAAGTTTCCTTAAGAATCTCCGACATGAACTCTGAACCTTTATCCGTTAAAATTTCGCGTGGGATGCCAAAGCGTAAAATAAAATTCTCAACAAACGCTCTAGTTACACTTTCAGTCTCTTTGTTTGGTAATGGATATGCTTCTACAAATTTACTTAAATCACACTGTAGTGTCAAAATGTACCTGTTTCCATTTGCATCTGGTTGCAATGGTCCAACTAAGTCTAAAAAAACTTTTTCGAAAGCTTCGGAAGCTGTGGTTGTAATTATCATCGGCTGTTTGCTAATATTTGAATGTTTATGTCTTTGACATTCGTCACATTTTTTAATAAATGTTTCTACATCTTTTCGCATACTTGACCAAAAATAGTGTCGCTTTATGTTATTGTATGTTCTATTGATGCCCGCGTGACCTCCCGTAGGCAATAAATGAAAATCATTAATGATTAATCTTTGCGTTTCTAAGTTTTTAATATTAGTGACTTCCCTAATCACACTAATTCGTATGTCATTTTTTAAGTAAATTGCGGCCGGCTTTACAGTTATTTAAAAATGACTTCGATTCTTCGTTTTTTATAATAATAAATTCCGGAATTGTAAATTCTCTACGAAGAAATTGCAGGTCTCTCAACGACGCTTCGAAGGCTGACGCTGATCGAGATCCTTGCTTCAAATAAATTATATTTTTACTCTTATCATAAATTGATACATGCATGTAAACAAAATTATTTCCTTTATTGGATTTAATGATTCTGTTAACCTCCTTCTCTGATACAAATCGTAATTCTGTTGCATCCTTCGGATGCTTCAAAAGTTCAACAATGTTGGGGTGATCAGTCCCATCATCCTTTGATGCTTTTGATTCGACTTGAGAGTCGCCTAATTTTCTACTTTGGGCTCTTGTTGTTACATATACTTTTTCGTGAACCGATCGTTCCATATTCTTTAAATAATCTGAATCATTAATAATTCTAGATAAAGAGTCCGCTGTCACGTTTTCTGTACCCCTAATATACGTTATTGTAAAATCAAATTCTTCTAATGTTAACCTAAATTTTGTTAATCGACTAGATGGATTACTCATACCAAATAAGTATACTAACGGTCTATGATCCGTTAAAATTTGAAATTTTTTGTCAAATAAGTATGGTCTAAATTTTTTCACTGCCCATACTATAGCTAATAACTCTTTTTCTATTGTACAATAATTTATTTCGGCTTTGTTAAGTGCTCTACTTGCGTAAGCTACTGGCTTGTCGTCGCCATTTGACAAAACTGCTCCTAACGCGTAACCTGAAGCGTCCGTGCGTAAGATGAACGTACTATTATCTGACAAATCTGGGTATTGTAATATTGGTGGGTTTGTTATAGTTATTTTAACAGTTCGAATGCTGCTTGACATTCATTGGTCCATTGGAAAGTGACACCTTTTCTAGACAATTTGTTTAACGGTGCTGTTATTTCAGCGAATTTTGGAATAAATTTTCGATAGTAATTGGCAAATGCTACAAACCTTTTAACGTCGTTTGCGTTAAGTGGTGTTGGATAATTTTGCATGACTGCAATTTTTTCTGAATCTGGTTGTACCCCTTGTGCCGTTATAACGTGCCCTAAATATAAAATTTCCTTCTTTAAAAATGCACACTTTTTTGGATTTAATTTTAAATTGACTTTTCTTAACCTATTGAGTACTTTTACTAAATTTGTATTGTGCTTTTCTAAACTATCTCCGAATACAATTAAATCATCCAAATATGTAAAACAATTCTCGTAATTTAATCCTGATAAGGCTACTGTCATCGCTCGTGCAAAAATACTCGGGCTTACTTTTAACCCCATCGGTAACCTAGTCATTTGAAATTGTCCTTTGTCTGTACTAAATGCCGTACACGGTCTGGACTGTTCTTGTAATCCTATCTGATAATAAATCTAAACGTGAAAAATATATCGCAGCTCCTAACGAATCTAAAATTGATTCGATACTTGGTAGCGGAAATTTGTCATCTTGCAATTTAGTGTTTAATTGTCTATAATCAATAACTACACGCCATTTTTTGTTTCCTAAACTATCCGGTTTTTTCGGTACTATTAGTAGTGGTGAAGACCAAGCACTTTGTGCGGGTTCTATTATCCCGTCATGTAACATTTTATCTACTTGCTTTCCTATATCATTTTTCTGTGAATGTGGTAACCTATATGGTTTAACGTACGTTGCTCTAGCATCTGTTTGTAACTGAATATGCTGCTCACTTATGTTTGACACGGTTAGTAGGTCATTGTCGACATAAAATACGTCTGCAAACTTAGCAGATTTCTTATGAATGATGGTCTGTTCTTCGCTATTTAAACCTTCGACGTTAATGTCTTTTAATAATTTATCAATACGTTCAACTGAGAATTTTGACTCTCTTCAAATTTAACTATCTTGTAATCTGAAAGTCGTTCGATGGTAGGTTTAAAATTTCGTAACTTAATTTCGGTGTCGTTCGTATTCAATAACTTTACTGGTATAAAATTTTTAACTGGCTTTACAACTA
This sequence comes from Platerodrilus igneus, assembly GCA_036346225.1. Taxonomy (NCBI): domain Eukaryota; kingdom Metazoa; phylum Arthropoda; class Insecta; order Coleoptera; family Lycidae; genus Platerodrilus; species Platerodrilus igneus. The sequence continues at coordinate 1,948,638 of JARFIW010000881.1, read as the reverse complement.
CGTTTGCTAGAAATACACCTTCGCATAATTCTTGTGATTTTATTACGCATTCCTCCTTGTAATTTACTGTGAAATATTTGATAACCTCGCATCGTGGTGGGATTATTGTATATAAATCTTCGTTTGCTATTAATGGAATTCACGTTGATACATTATTACTTACGAAAGTAAATTTATAATTTTTATAATCGATATTTGATTTGTACTTATTAAAAAAATCTGATCCTATTACTCCATTTACGTCTGATTCGAAATCTTTCATTACAACAAAAGTATGATTAATTGAGATATTCCCTATTGTAATTGGTAGATTTACTGTTCCAATTGCTTTTGTTTTACCCGATACTCCTTGAATAAAAATTTGCTTATTTGTATTAATATTTATGTTAGTTGTTAAACTAGAAATGAAAATAACACTTACTGATGCTCCTGTGTCTAAAATTAATTTAATTGTATTGTTATTGTATCCTACTTCTATGAAATTTATACTATTAATATTTAAAATGTTGTGAACATTCCTTAAATTATTCCGGGGGGCCTCGAAAAAATGTTTTCGGTTCCCTAGTTTGGTCTAATGTATTTTCGGTGGAGTTTTTCTCTGACGAGTTGATGTAAAAATTGCGATGGTTTCCCCTATTATGGAACTGATGACCTCTTACAGTTTCACTTACGTATGCATTTCCTTGACCTCTAGTGTTCATGAACGTGCATGGATTATTTCCTCGACCTTGATACCTGGTGTGTGAGGTACGTTGACTTCTATTTGTATTATTGTTATGATATTTTACGCGTCTACTAAATTGACGACCTTTTCCGGTTGTGTAATATATTTGCTGAGGTTTATTTGCAACTTCCTCTTCCTTCGCGGCTATTATGGCGTCTTTTAATTTATCGTAATTTCGAGCTTTTATAATTGTTTTTAAATTTTCGTCCCTTATTCCGTTTGTAAATACGTTTAATGCAATTTTTTCGTTAGCGGCTGTCAAAATTTTTAAGGATTGTTTGTTACCCTCTGCTTGAGCTATTGTTAAATTGACCATTAATTCCTCGATCGTTTTACCAAAATTTTCAATTGATTTATTATTTTGTCTGGAGTTATGTAATTCGGCGGACAATCCTGATGCTGATTTTTTAGTTAAAAGATGATATTTGATATCGTTCACAAGCGCTTCTACATTCTCATACTTACTGTCTAATCGCATTTTAGCATTTTGACTTAACTTAATTTTATGACAAAATTTACTAACAATCTCTTACCTTCATCATCTAACAAGCTATCATATAGTTCAATTGCGTCGACCATTTGCTTGGTGGTATTTTCTGAACCGTCCATGGCTGGAATCATAGAGGCTGCTACTTTTAATTCAAACTTTTCACCCATGGTGTCTTGATTTTTCCTACTTAAAATACTTAACTTCCTACTTTTTAAAACTTCAGTAATATCTCCTATACACTTATCTATTATGGCTATGTGCTGCTTAACTTTATCGATAATTTCAGAACTATCAAATTTTGCGACTTTAATCTTATCTTTCTCTAACCTATACTCCTCGCATAACCTATTCAAATAATCAAATTTCCTATTAGTAACATCTAAATCGTTTCGTCTTTCTTGACCATCTTTATTTAAATTTTTAATAAAAATCTTAAATTCCTCTAAAATTTGCTTCAACTGTTCTGTCATTAATTTTAACTCGTACTTAATTTTTATAGCTTAAAATAAAATAATTCTTACTATACAATCTGCTGGCTTCTAGTGACCTCTCTCCTAATCTTCTTGTCCAACATTTTCTTGAACATTTTATAAAGTAGTAAAATACCCAACAACGCTAAAATTGTACCTGACGTAATACCTATTACCTCAGAATTTGAACATCCATTTATCGAACCATTATTCATTCCAGTTTGTGCAACAACTACTTCTTTTTTGGAATTGCTGGTGTCCATTTCAAATTTCGGTTATTATAGTTTAATCCGTAGAACTAGCACGAGAGGCAGAATTACAGGACTGGCAGAATTAGCAGGGCTGGCAGGATCGCCATGTAGTGTTCTCTTGGAGGCTTCAGCAGAGGTGATTAAAACAAAGTCGAAGACCATTTCACATCTTTAAGTTATTTATCACTTTAAGGTGCAGTACAACTGTTACATCGGAGGGTTAGACTTATAATGATCTTATTCTATATAAATTCTTAACTGCTAACAATGATTATGCAATTATGCTTATTAGTAGGTATTTAGGGCCGGTCCTAATTCAAAACGCGACAGACGTATTTTTCATGTGTAAAATACGTCTGTCACGTTTTGAATTAGGATCGGCCCTATATAATTTCAATGTAAAATAGTTGTGAAAACATTTCAATGTAAAATAGTTGTGAAAACATGAATTCTTATATACTTTCAATGTAAAATACTTGTGGGCACGTTTTGAATTAAAATCGGCTTTATATTACTTTCAATGAAACACACGTATGTTGAAAAATGTAAGTGCAGAGAAGAATGTGTGTAGCTGTTTTAAATTCGGTTTTCTAGCGAGAAGTTACACGTGCACCGTTTTGAATTAGGATCGGCGTTATATACTTTTAATGTAAAATGTGAAAACCTGAATTCTTTTCAAATGTAAAATACTTGTGGGCACGTTTTGAATTGAGATCGGCTTTATATTACTTTCAATGGAACATATTTCAAAACACACGTTTGTTGAAAAATGTAAGTGCAGAGAAAATGTGTGTAGATGTTTTGAATTTGGTTTTCTAGCGAGACAGTATGACAGATGTAAAATATCGCATTCAAGTCAATTGTGTTTTAATTAAAGTGGATTCAGATTTATGTTTAGAGGCTGCAAATACACATGGGCCGGTTTCAATTCAAAATGAGTTCACTCTTGTGATAGGTTGAAAAGTGGGTTGGCAAAGTACGCAGATGGTGGTAATCTGCTATATAAGGAGATTGCTCCTAATATTAATTTAATTAGTCAAAGAAAAGCAATATGGATTTTAATACTCTTAATAAAACCACATATCGCAAACCTTATGTAAATTCAAAAGATCTTGTAGTAAATAAGAGGTTTGAAGTTTTAAAAGTGGAAACAATCAAGACAAAATATGGAGAAAGAGTATTAGTGGAAACAGAAGAGTTCAAGAGTATATTGCCATTGAGATATTTTGAATACCTTCAAGCACATGGAGTGAAACAATTAAATGAAAGTATTGGCTCGAACAAACACGTATACATAACTAGTAAGGGATCGATCGGTCTAACTGTCAACATAGAATTTTCAGAATAATATGTCACTAATTTAAGAAATTAGTTTATTATTATAACACATCTAAGTCGATTGTATAAAGAATGATGTATTAAATTAAAGTGGGTTCTGATTTATGTGCGTTTTACTTTGAATTTACTACCTTGTTTAGAGAAAGTCTTGTTTCAAAAGAGAAACTTTTATAAAATACTTTTTTATTTTACAAATTGTTGAATATTTTGATCTAACTATTTATAAATGAAAAAGTATTTATTAACTCCCGTTCTTGAAGTATCTGCTGCTCCCTCGCTGCTAGTTCCTCTCTTTTTTGCTTTATTATTTCTAGTTCCAAATCTATACGACGCAGTAGCTTCTCTCCACGCTTTTTAAATGCGTTAAGCAACTCTACTGTGTCATCTTCGTAGGATTTGTCATCTTCACAGCAAACAGCCATATTATATTCTGTACATAACTTTTTCATAGTCGACATGTTTTTGCCTGATCTGTGAGCATAACATAAAAGATTATTGTAGGTTCACCTTTTCTTTTGTATACTACCTGATGTTTCTGAGAGGATCAGAGTGTGTCAACGATCCTACGATAGCCTCAGAATTTCCAGAATGGTTTTTTGATCTAATGTAACTTATAAATTAGTACTGTTTTAAAAACACATGTATAAATGTGAAAAAAAAGCACTTACCTTGATATATCTATTACGTCACTATCAAAAATAGCAGCAGTGTTGAATTGAGGCGAAGAACAACCAAAAACTTCTTTAATCACGTCTTCGTCAGAATGTAATATAAATTGCTCTAGAAGTTTTACGTTGGTACTATTACAATTTTTGATTGATGACAAGTTACTCATTTTTTAAAAGTTGCTAGTAATAGTAACTAATAATTATACAAGAGATCTGATTGAATACTGTTGGTAAAATCTACGTGAAGTATTTATTTAAATAATAAACTGATCTGTTAGAAAAAATTAAAAATTTGCATCGTTTTCTGAAAAAATTCAGCTCTGTAATCTATTCTAATGAACAAAACAGTATATAAGCGAATATAATTATACCTCAGCAGAAATAATGAATTAGTTTTATTGTCTGTCGATTAGTTTTGTACCCGGACCGCAAAATTTGTAACCCGGAATATGCGCTTCAAATGGTAAATTGTTAATTACAGTATTTAATAGTCCGTTCCCAGTAGTTTTAGAACTATTATATGTAATCATTAGCGGACAACTATCCTCTCAAGCTGTGCAGTAAATAAATAAAATATTATGAATTAATGATTCTTTATATACTCGCCGTTTCTTATATATATATATATATATATATATATATAATTCCATTTTTTTTTTCAAATCGAATTTAGTACTTGCAAACATGCGTGTTGTGAAACAATCAACACCTTTAACCATAAACAATAATGACATTGGCGTGCAATCTTTAGCTAAAAAGAAAAAACATAGCGTTCTTCTGCCTTCATCTATTCGATGTCTAGTTGTTGGACCATCAAATTGCGGTAAAACCAACGTTATGATTGGGCTGATAGAACATCCTAATGGTTTAAAGTTTGAAAACGTATATGTTTATTCTAAATCACTTTATCAACCAAAGTATCAATACCTTGAAAGTCTACTGCAACCAATAAAGGGGATCAAATATTATACATTTTCCAGTTCTGATAATATTATATCACCATCTGATGCTCGAAATAATTCTATATTTGTTTTTGATGATGTAGCTTGCGATAAACAAGGTATCATTAGGGAATACTTTAGTATGGGGCGTCATAAACAAGTAGACAGTTTTTACCTTTGTCAAAGTTATACTCGTATACCAAAGCACTTACTATGTGATAATGCTAATCTTTTAGTTTTATTTAAACAAGATGATTTAAACTTAAAACACATATATGACGATCACGTCAATACTGACATGAAGTATGATAAATTCCGTGAAATATGTGCTGCTTGTTGGCAAGACAAATACGGTTTCTTAGTTGTAGACAAAGATAGTGATCCAGATCAAGGAAGGTACCGAATAGGTTTTGATCACTTCATACATATTTAAACCTTGAGAGACGCAAGTATCGTTAGTATCGAAGAATTTTTTTTACTACAATAAACTTTTACGCAATGAACAAGGAGGCGATAAAACTTAAAAGAATTTTAATTAAGAAAAGAAACATTGTAAAAAACAAATTGCGTCAGTTAAAAGATAATGAAGTCGTCCAAGTGGAATCAATTTTACCCATAACATTACGATTAGAAACTATTGCTAATAAACTGGATGGGGAAAGTGTGGTAAAGAAAGAAATATTTAAAGAAGAAGAAGAACTGCCTCATAGCAGTGTAAAAAAAATTAAACCTAAATTGCTAGAAAGGAACGTTGACTATATTGATTCACCGGTTATTGCTCAGCATATACCAAATATAAAAAATGATGCCATAGAGGTAGATGATGATGATGATGATGTTGAGAATGAATACGAAGCAGAAATTAATCGAAATGCACAAGAAGCCCAGGAATATATTCAAAGCTTTGCCGATTCACCTGGTATGACACATTATCTCGAACAGCTACATCCGCTACCTCGAGAATATATTTACAATATGTTTAAAGATGTTAAGAACGAATTTGATCATAAATATGGTATTAGGTTTAACCCTGATTCAAGTGGTCTTATGATAGGCAATTCGAATTTCGCGTTGGATGATGAAAATATTCTAATAAATGATTTGAATTATAAAGGTACTCCTGGATTATACGAACTACTGTTTAAAAAATATCCTGTCGGGTACAGTCATCAAGATCTAAAGTCGTACCTTGATATTGTAAAAAGAACAAATGCTAATAGAAGATATTATTCTGAAACAGAACAAATTCAGGGTAATACTTCATATAAGTACAAAAATATAATATCTACATTAAACATACTTCCCAAACACCCGTAGACCTAGAACATTACCCTATAGAAAGCGTCTTGGAGACGGCATGACAATGGAAGTATCAAATAACGCTATAGATTATTTATATTGGAATGATCCCAATGAACTTGTTGATAGATTACGACTTTTAGTTTCATCTCAGACTGCTGAACACACAGGTCACGGCAACGAAATAAATTCGATCATTGAAGAATTGCGTGAGGCGAAAGTAATTAGATGATATGACAATTGACAAATTTGGAAGGCACTTACATAACCGTAAAATAGATATAAGTGAACAGGAATATGAAAACAAAAGTGAAGGTTTTGAAACCTTGATTGAGTATAAGTTACATATGCTACATTACACGGCAGTAGCAACGTTTTACTCTAGTACATTCCTCGACGGTGACAAGACATTCCTTATTTTCAACATTAAACATAATTATGAATTTCCTTATGAGGAAGCAGTCATTGAGAATATTAAAGGATACCCGCAAGACATTGAAATTCTTATAAACGAAAAAAGTTATGTAATTGCACAGTTACAAGGATTTTTGCTTAAACGTATGGATGTAATCAGCTTTCGTGACAGCGGTGCTATCATAAACAATACCACAATGCTTCTTGATTTTATATTAAAAGTTCCTTTCAAAGCAAGTGGAGCCCACGACATTCAAACATAGAAGTATTTCATTAATTGTATTTAATAAATCCTGATTAGAAAAAAGTATTATGATAGTTGCTCAATCAAAAGTGAAAGAGGATATAGTAAATGAACTTCATAAACCAGCAAGAATAAATTTCAAGAGACGCAAAGTGATAGTAAAAGGTTTAAATAACCTTCTTCAGACCGATTTGATTGAAATGCTACCATATTCGCAAACAAACAAAGGATTTAAATACATTTTAGTAGTTATTGATTGTTTCTCCAAATACGTATAGACTGTACCACTTAAAAGTAAAACGGGTATTGATGTTACTGCTGCAATGAAAACAATTTTAAATAAATTTAAAAATCCGCCAAGAAATTTGCAGTCTGATTTTGGTAAAGAATATTATAACAAACACTTTCAATCCTTAATGCAGACATATGGCATAAACCATTATAGTGTTTTTTCTACAAAGAAAGCATGCATTGTGGAACGTGTAATTAGAACTTTAAAGGAAAAAATGTGGCGCTTGTTTAACCTAAACGGTTCTTACAATTGGATAAAATATTTAAGCGATATTGTGAGACAATACAACAAAACAGTTCACAATACTATCGGAGTCAAACCTGTAAAAGTTGATAAATAAAATGAAAAAACTATTCTTAAATCATCATTTACCCACATCAAACTTGCAACCAAAATACCAAAATATTCAATAAAAGACAGTGTGAGGATTAGTAAACACAGGGAAGCATTTACGAAAGGTTACACGCCAAACTGGTCAAATGAAATTTTTAAGATTAAAAAGGTAAACGTAACCAATCCTACAACATATATATTAGAAGATCAAGATGAGAAAGAAATCAAAGGTGCATTTTATGAAACGGAGTTGCAAAAGGTTAAACATCCAGGAATTTACCTGGTAGAAAAAATCCTAAGAAAGAGTGGAAATAAAGTATTTGTAAAATGATTAGGCTTCTCTAACGTACACAATAGCTGGATCGATAAAAATAATGTTTGCTAGAAGTTAATAAGGCTAACATTGTAAAATTATATTAAAATAAATAATACAGACAAAATCTTTCTATTGTTTTTTATTATTATTATAAAGGAATTTTGTAAGGCTAACATTGTAAAATTATATTAAAATAAATAATACAGACAAAATCTTTCTATTCTTTTAATAAAAAGGTATTTTGTTTTGCGCATTGCAAATTATTATTGCTGTGTCCACAACAATGGATGTTATATTTTAAACGATTGTTGATTTTTAACTCCGATAGCTTAGGACAACCTAGTGCAAGCATATCAGTTACAAAGTTTTGCATTATATATGTTTCAATCAATTTCTTCTTTTCTAGACCCTTCACAAATACTTCTTCACCGGGTCGGATAATTTGCTTCAAATAATGCGCTATATATGATGACACCATTCCAGCCGTTGAAGATTCATCCCAAGAAATACCATGAATATTCCTTGTCACCCAGTCGTTATGTTTTATATGATCTTGACTCAAACAACTGGACTGCATTGGCAGTTTAAAATTTGATGCCAAACATCACCTTTCAACAAGTCCAAAACCGCAATTTCTTTACACACAAACTCGTTTTCTTGTATTTAAATCCCTGAATATCGATTATATACATGTTTGTATGTAAATATATGCAGTAAACTTCGACTAATTAAATTAATATTAGAGCAATCTCCTTATATAGCAGATTACCACCATCTGCGTACTTTGCCAACCCACTTTTCAACCTATCACAAGAGTGAACTCATTTTGAATTGAAACCGTCCCATGTGTATTTGCAGCCTCTAAACATAAATCAGAATCCACTTTAATTAAAACACAATTGACTTGAATGCGATATTTTGCATCTGTCATACTGTCTCGCTAGAAAACCAAATTCAAAACATCTACACACATTTTCTCTGCACTTACATTTTTCAACATACGTGTGTTTTGAAATATGTTCCATTGAAAGTAATATAAAGCCGATCCTAATTCAAAACGTGCCCACAAGTATTTTACATTTGAAAAGAATTCTGGTTTTCACATTTTACATTAAAAGTATATAACGCCGATCCTAATTCAAAACGGTGCACGTGTAACTTCTCGCTAGAAAACCGAATTCAAAACAGCTACACACATTCTTCTCTGCACTTACATTTTTCAACATACGTGTGTTTCATTGAAAGTAATATAAAGCCGATCCTAATTCAAAACGTGCCCACAAGTATTTTACATTGAAAGTATATAAGAATTCATGTTTTCACAACTATTTTACATTGAAATTATATAGGGCCGATCCTTATTCAAAATGTGACAGACGTATTTTACACATGGAAAATACGTCTGTCGCGTTTTGAATTAGGACCGGCCCTAAATACCTACTCTTATTTACTAATTCCAATTACACCTAGCCTAGAGTTCGTTGCACGTGTACTTCCTATCGATTGTCTTCCTGTACAATTCCGCACTTTGCACTTCCTATAACAAGTCACTCACCTTTTAAATGCATAAAACTTAATTCAATGTAATAACTATAAATTATTATGATATTCGGCTATTACACCATCACATGCTTTCTACAATCAATATCATTTGATAATATTTATAATACTGTTTATCTGTTGAATTAAAATTTCTTTCCTCTTTCTACCTCTACCTCTACTTCTTAAAAAAATGCATTTTTCATGTTTCCCGCAGACACTGTTAAAAACCTTAAATTTCCTATATTCAAAAATGAGTTGCTTTTTGCCTTATGTCACAATACCGTTACTTTACTTCCGTAAACAGATAAATCAAATACAACATGCTAAAAGGAATTAACATGTAAGTTTCTACTGCAGGCCCTTCTCTTGCATCGTACGTCTTAATAAACGCTGTTTTGTAAAACCCTTTGAAAACATACATCCTTACATCCAGTTTCTTTGCATAAACTCCAGCGCATTTTCCTCAGCTATAAACTGAATATGCAGAAATATTATATACACCAGTTATGTCGGGATTTTCGAGTGGGTGGTTTTATAACGATTTATTTGCCTTTGCTTTAATTCTGATGCCCTGCAGTCTATTTCTACTAAATGATTATACTGTTGCTTTAACCCGTATTTTAATTTCCACTTTTTTATATTTACTTTTTCAAGTTTATTAATCGATTATATATTAATTACCGAAACAGGTTTTACCTCTTTTTACGGCATAGGTTTGTTGCACGAATTAGTTTTCCTGCTTAAAAGTTGTCAGTCAAATTGATTGGCTTTATTAAAACTTGTGGTGAAACATTGCTTGTACTAATTAGTTCTAAGATCGTGAATGTTTACATTTTAGGGGATTGTGAAAAAGGATATTCCAAACTTTGAAACGAACGTATGTTCGGCTTCAACGTGGCTTCTTTGTGTAATTAATATGCCACAGTTGTTCGTTTTATTTTTTAAAACTTCCATGACATTAGTCGGTAAACGGTTATAATCAAATGCGAAAGTTGCACACTTTATCATCTTGCTTCTGTTCCTAATATTGGCTGCTAACCTAAACTGCAAAACAGTAAGTTCCTAGTTTTACTGTTTCTCAAATAAACGTTCTGAAGAGTGTGCTATTTTGCAGATTTGTGCTTAACCTTCTCACATTTTGGCAATTGGCACAGAATACATTCGTTGCATTTTGAAAGTACATTTTCCTATTTTTCAACAAGTTAAGCAGCCCTTTAATGCACACAATCCACTTAGCAATTTCCAGCTTGAAATTGCTTGGAATCTCGTAATAAGCTGTTCTTTGCCCAGAATAAAAGTAAATGTCGATCACTGTTCCATAGTTAATAAAATTTGTTATATTATTTCCTAACTGATTGTTAACACCCGGACAGATTATTTAGTTTTACACCTCTTTTACATCTTGACGCAAACATTAGAATTTAACCAAATTAAATAGTCTTCGCTGACTTTTATCATTATCCAAGACTATATTGTTGAGCTCTATACATTCTCCTTCGTAGAAAAGTAAAAACTGATTGTTAAATATTTGCTCACTTCCGCCTCAATATTTCATTAAAACCTTGCGCTACATCCAAATATAGAAGTTTGAGGAATTTATTTATAGATAGTCAAATATGCCACACAGTTTCTTTAACAAATTACTCTGTTTAACATCTGCTGGTTTTACCTTCTACAAAATAAATATTGGAGCTTCGTACTTGTGGTTAAAAATCTCCAGACAGGTACTTCTCCAACGATTTGCGTTACTTCACGCGTCATTCTGCTTTCGTTTTCTAATAAACAGGAAGGCATTGCTCCAACTTCATATGTAGCAGACACATCTCATGAGAATCTCCCATGTATGTAATTAGTAAAAGTTACACACATCTTATTCTTAACAGCAAATTAAACCTTATATTTTAGTTCTTCTCTTCAATCCACAATGCTGGATTAAGTGAATCGTAACATATTAAAAGCCGTTATTCTTTGGTGTAGGTAATGTTTTCAATATCGGTGATTAAGTTACTGCTTTCCAGATTCTCTACCAACAGTCACTATACAAATCACCCGTTTTTGTTTGTTCTTTACAACCAAGAAGATGCGGGATACTAATTAGTCTTCATATTAGCTATTTTCGCTAACGTCGAAATCTCATTGGCACGGGCGAACGCTCTCGTATTTATCTCTATAAAGTAAGATGAATGGAGGTGGCGCGCCAGATTGAGTGATGGTGTGCAGGGTAGACAATAATTGTTGAGGATGAGGGCGGGTGGATAATGGTAACAAAACACATTAAACAAAATGTGCCAGTTGTAGTTTTGGGTTGAAGAAAATAATTGGAAGAACAGAACTTGTTATCACTTTCACTGGAATAAGAAAGTAACGCAAGTTAAGATTCGGGTCTTGGGAGCTGCCTTTTTAAAAACCAGTTCCAAAACTTCTTAACAAATTTATTTATCAATACAGAATTGACTTATGGAATTTTGTAAAATTAATTAAATATTACTTTAAATCGAAATTACACTAGTTAATTGTACTACTAGCAAACTGCAATGCTAAAGCGGATCACTTGACTGGCTGCCGGGTCCTTGAGTTCCTGGACTTTTTATAATGTTCCTACCCCCTCACATGACTGTGGAAACTTGCAGATCTCATGTCTGCTTATTCTTAATACTATTCATAATTACATTGTTGTAATCTTAATTTCTAAGTAATCACGGTACCTGACCGTCTGTGACCTGATATCTGCAGTGTCACTATCGTCTGCGATACAAAGTAGTGCATCCGTTATGAACGTTAATAAACTTTACAAATTGTCCTTGTATTTACTTTGTTGCATTTCACTTAACATTTCATTACATTTTCTAATAATTTCTTAATTATTCTATTTTAATATGTATACATCAATTGGGGGATACATAACTCGCATAAAGATGAAATTAGTTATGTTTGTCAGTACGGAAATCATTATACATACTGTACATTTTCATTTACCTTTGCAAAAACTTGTACATTTAAACTAAAAACTAAAAATTAATCTGGTTAAGTTAAAAGCAACTCTTAATAAGCAGGAACAAATGGATTTTTTGTTCGTGTAAAAATTATGTGGTTTAAAATAAACTTAGCATTACCTACGGGGTGCCCTTCAGGTCTCTATCTATCGCAAGGCGCGATATCGGAAAAGTAAGGAGGGTGTGAAGCCGTTCAAACTTCACGTTTAGCATACCTCTTCGGTTGCGCGTTAGGTGTGTGGACGAACATTGTCATGTTGTATGATTATTTATACTTTTACTTAGAAGGATTTACAGTTGCCCCTCGTTCCAGATAATCTGTCACGTAAACTCGGTGAGCATCCCAAAACACAGGCACAAGACTTTTTTTCGGTTGGTTGTGTTTTGAACCTTTCGTCCGAGAAGATTCCGGATGTCGGTATTCAGCGCTTTCTCTTTTCTTTTCCGGGTTGTAAAGATGGACCTATGACTCGTCCCCCGTTACATTATTTAATAGAAAGTCGTCTCCCTCGTTATGGTAGCACTGTATAGGTTGCTCGCGGCATTCCAATCGACGCTGTTTGTTCCCGTCTGTAAGAAGGTGTGGTAGCCAGCGTGCACAGATTTTACAGTATCCCAATTGTTCAATAATCAAGCCGACGCGTTCCTTGGATGTTCGAATATGGTTCGCGATAAGCTTTTAAGTAATTCGGACATCCGCTGCGTGTTTCATCAACAATTACTGCTTTTCCTGGCTCGTGATCACGAAATTTTAATACCCGTCGATTTACAGTAGATCTATTAACAGTGTCGTCACCATAAACAGCCTTTAAATGGTGATGAATCTCAGTAGGAGTCGCATTTTTAACAGTTAAAAATTCAATAACAGTGCGCTGTTTAACTCGCGTTGACATAGAATTATAACACGTATTCATAGTTTTGTTACTCAAAACGAACTGGTGAACGCTACGCCTTCAAAATGGGTATTCGCATAGTGGGAAATTGTAATTTCCGTATGCTACCATGTACACTTCTATAGATTATGTTGGTCGTGTTCTACAAGCATGTGTGGATCACTTTTCAGCCTACTTTCGTACTGACTACAGCATATTTGTGAAAATCCTTGTTCACAAAGAAGAGCTCTAATAATAATCAGAGGCATGCTTAAGTCGGTGATCTTGATAGGTACGTGGTTAGTGAAGGATCCGTTTTGTCTGTATGGAGTAAAGCTAAACAAGAGCGGGCCGAACTAAGGAATTTGGACTGATCTAGGCGGAGCGAATTTACCAGATAAGTTTGTAAAATAAATCATTCTATTTGTGGTTTCTTGAAGATATAACAACCTATGTACTTTGTGGTTTAACACTGATAACTCAATATTAGTCTCACCATAAGACAGATTTAATGACAAAAGTTGTAGTATCATACGCACTTCGCACGTCTTTTGACTTTGATCTGTAACAACTTACAACTAAAGACAGCTACAGTGATAACTGACTCGCGTATTGTAAGATTTTTGCACGTTGAAGCAGTTAGTCCCTATAGGTATAAGATATGCAATTCCTTACAGAGCACGCAATTTTATTGAAAACCACGTTTAGTACGTTTCAATCTGTTAATCGCTTACGCCAAGCTAGAAATAGCCTTACGCATGTAGTTAAGATTTTAACCAGGTTCATTACTAATGTTGAATATCAATCCATGCCTCTAATATTTTTATCAGCAGGATGAAATTGGGTTTCAATAATTTATGTATTTTAAGGTCAACTAGTGAAACTAGTGAAGCTTTTTAAATATATTTACTCGATATTTATTTATATACCGACCGCCATAAATAAATATATAATCAATAGAATACATTGGCAAATTTTATTGAAATATTCAGGAAATATGTGTTCTATTTGTACATACAATTATAGGAACTCAGCGACTCCTATAGCTTTTCTTGTATATTATACACACTCCATCATGCTATATCTCACACATACACTATGGGTGAGAAGTTCGAAGATAGAGAGGGCCTTGGAAACCTATCACCCCAACATTACGTGTGGTAAATCTCAGGGTATTGCGGTTGTGCATTATGCTTCTGGAAACTGGGATTTCCCAGTTCTTAAAGATATTGTATAAATATTGGTGGCAACACATCATCGATGCAACCATATGTCGTTCTTAATATCTCGTGACATGCTGTTTGTTTAAAATTGTAGCATATAAAGCATCCTTGAATTAATTTATTGAAAAATTTGTTCAATTATCCCGATGTGAGACCTGTTATCTTGTATATTGTATAATGACGTGATGTGTTTTAGAGCGTTACTTGTTTGTAAGATGTCTGTTGTGACTTTGGAAGGTGGTTCATTTGTCATTAATTCGAGCAGTTGAAATGGTTACAGCTGATGAGGACGTATTAACTTTTGAGGTCTGTAGAAGTTTTAGTGGCCGTGGTGGTCTTTAGTATTAAGTGATATATTAATGTTGTTATGTGTGCGATTAGAGTACAACTAGCTATCGCTCAATTTTTTGTGGAATCTTTTTGGTTTTATTTTATAACGAATTGAAGATGTGTTAGTCCGATTTTAATTTTATTTGGGTATGAAAATCATATTAAGCACAAACAAGAGTGGTTAAACCAATTATTATGCACATGTGCGATAATAATTAAATAAGGTTTTCAAGTGCAAGCTTGAACTGTTCGTATGCTGCATATGGTTTAATTCTACGCATTATAAGTATATTGCTATTCCACGGCAAGAGGTACGTTATTGTATTTGATTTTGGGTCGAAGAATTATACCAATCTGCATTTTGAGGTTTAGAACAAATTGTGCTCAAATTTTTAGAACTTTCTGCTTTTATTAAAATCTGCATACTGAATCTCAATTGGCTGTTTCTGGCAGAGAAATTGCCTCTAAATTTTTATTAATGAATTGGTGAATGTAATGATTTTACTTCATTAGTTAAGCTAACAGAGTTGCAAAAATTTTTGTAAACGAAATACACACCCCGTGCCAAAGCATTAATTCTTGTCAGACGTTTTAACCTCATCAGGTTTTTTTTTAAAGAGTTAATGCTTGTACATTTTTCTTTAATCCTCTACCTAAGTATACGTATAACAGTGAGGGAGTATCAATAGATAAAAATAATAGTCCAGGATTAAAGTAGATATTGATCGGTTAATTAGAAAGAAACACTCTCTAAAATGGCGAATCACCTAGGGTGAGACCCGCAGAAGAACTAAGAGAAGGCATGGATATAAAGCTGGAGTGTCACCCGCAGAAGAACTAAGAGGAGACATGCATATAAAACTAACGGAACTACAAAAAATCAGCGCTACTACATCATAATAATAAACAACCGTTAGAAAAATTCTTACTAGAAAACATAAAAGCTAATCGAAAATGACTTGCTGGAACAATGCTTCAAATTGTTTGTAGCTTATAGCGATATACCGCAGACAAAATGTACACTAATCGACCGCAAGAAAAAAGACACTTCTTACTTGATACTAATCCGTTGTCTTAAAGCTGCAAAATAAGTTAGTAACTGCCAAAAACACTTTCTTAAAAGAATTTTGTTAATATGGGACATTACATTACGGAAGTCGTACAAATTCTTATTCTAATAAATCTAATACTAGCTCTATCTATACTGCTTCCTTATATGTTTTTAACCCTATTTCTACTTCACAAGCGCTTCTAAGCTCAACTAAATAGCTACCGTTTACAGCAATACTCTTCTTTACTTCTCCGCATCTTTGTACTACAACTAAATTATGAGCCATTACGACGATCAATTCATTTTCCCCCCTTATATGTACTGGGTAACAATTGCTTATGTTATCCGCGTATCTAAGTAGTTGCATTTCACATGGTGTGCTTGAGGTAATTTTTTATGGCAGCACTTAGTAACAAATAAACTTTTCCTGAGTTACTTCATAATAACTTTTATAAAAAAACAAAGGCGTGACCGTTTAACAAAAGATATTTTACATTTGGAATGATCATCTTTGAAGAACTCAGAGATGGGATGGCATTATTAGTAGTATAACTATGGAGAAGCTGAGCCAGCCCTTTTTAAAGGGTCATAAATATCTTGTAAAGAGTGTGTGTATTATGGAAAAGAGAAGTATGTATGTGTGAAGGTCATGTATGTGTAGGTGTGTGTGTGTGTGTGTTAGTATTAGTTAGGTTTGAGGATAACAATAGTATGGCTATGGAGAAGCTGGCCAGCCCTTTTTAAAAGGATCATAAATATCTTGTAAAGGGTGTGCGTATTATATAAAAGAGAAGTATGTATGTGCAGGTGTGTGCGTGTAGGGTGTAGGGTATGTATGGTTTGTCGGTGATGTTAATGTAGAAGTCGTGCCGCCCTTATGATAAAAGTGTGTAGATATCGATCGGGGGGGGCGGTGTTGTTGTTGTTTTATTTTCGAAAAGAAAGGTATGTATCTTTATGTGTATAGGTGTGTAGGGGCGTGCGTGTTTTAGTCTAAGATGAAATATCGTAAGGGCGCGCAAGTGGTGCGAACGTGTTTTGTTTTAAGAGTGTGTTTTCGGGGGTAGTGGTCGCGTTCGAGAATAAGTCTGGGTAAATAACCGCAAGGGTTTTTATTACAGGTGTCAATAAGAAAAATTGCGTGTTGCGTTTGTATCGCGTTTTTAACGAGAGAGAATATGAAGGTGTATATTGAATTGTTCAGTAATGTAATTGTTCGGTATAGATGGTTCGATGACGTGTGTATCGTTGTTGAAAATAAAAAAGCCCTTTCCTTAATTCGTATACATTATTTTATGAATCCGGAATCGTATTTTTGCTGAAAATGGTTCGATCGATGACGTGTGCGTGTATTTTTTGCCCTCCGAGAGAAGATGATGAAAGTGCGCTATTTAATTCGTATACATTGTATGAACGAATGCATAATAGAGGCGATGATGGAAGTCTGTCTGTCTGGGGGGCCGCCGCCCGGACGTGTCGGGGTAATAAGAATCGTTTATTTATGAGAGGTCGATGTAGAGGTCAAGTATGTGTGTAGGCGGCGACTTCTTTGTATGCGAGTTTGTAATGATTTAAAATAACGCAGAGATTACAGATCGTCGGCAAAAAAAAAAACGGGGTCACGATTATCTCATCGGACACGTGCAAGACGTTTCAAGTAATCTTTTAATAATTTGAAAAATGTTACGCTCGATGTGTCGTAGGCAATTATGATGAAGTATAAGGAGAATAAGGCTGGGAAATAACCGCAAGGTTTTTATTACAGGTGTCAATAAGAAAAATTGCGTGCTGCGTTTGTATTTGAAAAAAATTTCTCCCTACTACGAATAATAGTTTCGTCGTCTTGGTAAAAGAATATCCAAAATATTTTTCTATTTATTATTGTGTAATTATTCAAACGGTAAACATCGTGTGTCGAAAGTGCAAAAAATGTCTCAAGCTTCGGACGAATTAAAAATTCCAGACGCGCCTACCTCAACGCGTGCAATTTTAAAACAATTGAAAAGTGCTTGCAACGTAGGTCGAAAACGTCACTACGAATCGATGCTGCTAAATCTGAAATGTAATCAGATTGTTTCTAATGCAAAAAGCAAGCGTGATAGGGCGATCAGAGGGGCAGGTATTAGTAAAAAGAATGGATCCGGCGATAATACTAGTGCGAAGGACGATGACGAGGGTTATGCAAACGACGTCGAAGTCGACAATCCTGCTGAAAATTTCGATAGATTAACATCAAAGAAGAATGTCAAAAGACGTAGAACGTCGAACAATATCGTGTGGGTCGATTTGAAATCGGCTTTCGCCCGCAGGATACGTTCGAGTGCTGTGGTCAATTTATATCACATAGATCCCATGCAATTTTTAGAAGATGCATTCGCCCTAATAGAGCGACGTTTGAGAAAATGTTTGAGAAAATTCGGCTCTCTTAAAATTAATTTCGTGTTTAACGGTGAATACGTAAAGCCCAACGCATCAACATCATCGTCTTCAGAAGCCGTGGATACATCGTCATCATCATCGTCGTCATCGCTCAGACATTTTACTACTAAAAATTATAAAATTTTAAAATTGAAGACTTTCAAACTCAAGTTAAACCCGAAGCCATTCAGGAATTGAACAATAAACTGGGCGAATATACCGAAAAGCAGAGCGGGTTAGCTCTTTCGAGAATATTAAATTTAGGCGTCAATATAAATCATGCAGGAACATATAGTATGCATTCTTAAGGAAGGGGGATAAGAAAATTGTCTACGAGATGATATGTTTATTTTTAATCATATACGTTTGTAATATAGAAGAATGTTGACGGTCGAGGATCTTACGAAATTACCGCTCGAGTATATCGAGAGGCATGCAAGTAAAGACGTCGCCAGAAATTTCGATAAATTACCGGAGTATTTGCAAAACAATTATGGACGCATCGCTATTGTTTAGCGCATGGCTTACAATCGTCGTCGCATGCAGATCAGATAAATGGACCTCCTCTGCAAATAAAATCGTGTCCTGAATGCGCATGTTCTACCCCATATGTACGCGCGCACAACAAGACATCGCAGTCCTGCAATAAAAACCTATGAATGCAATTAAAAATGCTCATTGTTCGAAATGACTCTAAAGGACCGCCAGCAGCCGTCGCAGCATATCTCGCCTACTCTTTAATATGTAATAATTACCTATACATATTTAAACCGAGCGTGCCCTCCTGGCAAAGAAATCCGGTTCCCGTAGATCCTCCGAATGCATTCGTATGTTTCGAGGTTGTTGAAAATAAAGACGTTTTGGCATTGTCGAAGTCCGAGTCGTCACAACAACAACAAATAAGATGCTCTCGCTCTAAAGATTGGAAACGTATGGAATTAATTACCATGTAGCTGCAACAGCAATGGCAGCAGCAGCAACAGAACCATTCGGAAGAGGTTCCCTTATCGCCATCATCATAGACGTCGTCGTCGTCGTCGTCGTCGTCGTCCGCGGTATCGAGAGACCTTTTAATTTATAAAAGTTATCTAGGAGGAGGAGGAGGAAGACGTCTTCAACGACGACGAGAAATAGAAAACGTAGATGGATCCGGCGACCGCGATGACGGCAACGACGACGACGACGACGACGGTGCCGAATGGTTGATCAATAGATGCGCGGGCGATTGTGTCGGAGACGGAGTTGGCATCGATCCTTTTCTGATGTTTAAAATAAGATTTAAATATAATAGCAGTTTTACGGAGACCGAATGGTACGTCATGCCATGGAATCATAAACGAATCGCCTTCGAAAGAGAAAGAGAGAGCGAGAAAAAAAAAAGATCGAGAATTTGATAGTTCAGATGGTGTATAGACGTATTTAGAACACATCGCATTTATGCAATTAAATGGAGCGTTGGTATACTACATCTATTAGAAATATAAAAATAAACTATGCGCGCATGAGCAACATCGTTTGCGCTCGAACGAAAACCTACGCACGCAAAATAATTTTCAGTTCTAACCGGGAGGTATCTTCGTCCAGGGTGTGTATGTGCGCGTGAAATTTTGCACTTAATTAAATAGCAATTATGGTGAAGTATATTCAAGACGAAAATAATCATACAAGTGGTGACGACAGTCAAGTATTTTTAAATAACGATGATGATGACGTAATTTTGTCATCATCATCATCTACGTGTGCAGTATCTGGATCGCCGCAAGTTTTGTCAGGTATTCATGTCTACGATAACGATCAGGCGATGGATCCCCTGATATGTAGCACCGAATACCGATTGAATTCCTCCAAGGAGAATGCGCAATGGTGCGCTCACGGTCATACGATCGAAGTGGGCTTAACCAAACGAAAGAGCAATATGGATTTTAGCCCTGTTATCAGACTTATATGCCCCAACAGATTTTGTAAAGAAGGCGAATTGCAAATGGACGAAAACGAGTGGAAAGATTTGTCGTCTATCAATATCGAACATAAATTTAGAAAATTTTTTTCCAACCGCTCGGATACTGCCAAGGTTGCATCTGCAGGCGCTACCGCCGCCTCCGTAGTCGCAGACGTATGGCACTGGAGGCGTGAAATGCATCAGACGATCGACGGATACTTGGAAGTGGAATTTAAAGACGAATACGAGTCCATTCATAGAGTCGAGGTGCAAAAAAACTGCTGCGGCTCTCGCCGCATTAGAATCAACAACAACAACAGGATCCGGATACAATGTTGCGCGAATTTCTCTCTCCCGCGAAGAATTTGCAAAAGTGTTTACTCTAGCGCCTCTTATAATGCTCAAATTAGAAATATTGAAAGGACAAGATTTTCAAGAGTTTTACGATAGAAATATAGAGTACGTCGCCACTTGCCTTCCCGAAGAGTTCGGAGCTTACGCGTATAACAGGTGCAAGAGCAGTAGCGGCGACGGCGACGACGATGGTGGTGAAGGCGTCCCCCTCCTCGAAGATGCTGGACTTTATTCGAACGTGCAGGAGCAAATCTTATGTCGAGTCGAGATGATAAGCGAATACGTATTTGGAAATCCATCCCTAAGTACCCTAAACGTTCTTTACGACATCAACAGACTCGGCTTATTAGAAATCACGCGCCATTTCCCTCACAAAATTGTCGATGACGTATTATGTTTATATCAAAAGAATTTAAATGTCGAAATGAAACCTTTGTATTTTAAAGATAGTGTATGATCCTTTTTGTAAATAAAATTTATTCTGTATGCAGTTATTTTATATATATATATATATATATATATATATATATATTTAAATTGTTACGTTATTGCAGGAGAGATGTTAGTCAATGTTGGTACACGGGGGTGAAGGGTTGTTCAACAACCTCTTAAATAAATTGCCCTTCGAACTGCACCTTCCTGGTCATAACTTCTGCGGCCTCGGAACCAGGCTACAAGAGCGTTTAAACCGCGGAGACAAAGGTATTAATCCTCTAGACGAAGCGTGCAAGCAGCACGACATCGCGTATTCGCATCACAAAGACGTGGAGCGCAGGCACGAGGCCGACAAGGTCTTGCAAGAAGCGGCTTGGCGGCTAGTCAAGGCCAAAGATTCTAAGTGGTCCGAGAAGCTCGCAGCGTTGGGCGTAACGGCTGCAATGAAAGCGAAACGCAAACTAGGAATGGGAATAGACAAGAAAATGTCCGTGAAACTGGATCGTCGACAGCGAGGAGGACGACGACGACGACGACGACAAAAACGACGACGTCGAGTACGTCGATGCTCGGGTAAATTCAAAGACAATAACGGCAACGTCGGCAGAAAATGCTCCTTCAGAGGCGGTCTTATAAGTAAAATATCTAAAGAAATCAGAAAGCAAAGCATCAAGAGTAAGGGACACAGAGATGCTTCGCATAATCGTCTCATTTCGAGCGCGATGAATGCCGCAAAAATTATAGTCAACAGGATGGGAGGTCGTTCGAAAATTAAAGTACCGCGCATAATACCGGTGCCCAAGCGAGGAGGCTTATTGCCCTTGATTCCGATATTTGCGGGTCTTTCGGCGCTCGGAGCACTGGCCGGCGGAACGTCGAGCGTCGCAAACGCCATCAATTCGGCCAAAAATGCAAAGAGGTATTTCGACGAGAACGCGCGTCACAACAGAGCCATGGAAGAGAAAAAAGTCGGCAGCGGATTGTATTTAAAGCCTCACAAGAAAGGTAGCGCCTTGTACTTGAAACCTTATCCGGGGGATTCAAAAAACAAATGACTTCGACGGTGTCGAGGAATGCTAAGCTCGCCACCACCACCACCACCCTTACACCTCCCATGCGCGCATTGACCGATCTCGATCTGCACAAATATGCTACAGGTGTTCCGTATTTTAGAGGCGTGCACATGCGAGACCAGTTGCCGCTAAAAAGACGCGACGGAAGCTTAGCACCGCCGTGGCGAAACGAAAGTGGTATTATAAATTTAGACGATGGATCCGGTCCGGGCACGCATTGGGTCGGTTATAAAAAAAGGGCCAATACGGTGATATACTTCGATAGTTTCGGAGACCTGAGGCCTCCCGAGGAAGTCTTAAGATATTTTCACGGTAGCGATATATATTATAACGTGGAAAGGAGCAACACTTTAACACGATCGTGTGTGGTCATTTAGTGTTGAAATTTTTACATAAAGAACCATAATGCCCTCGAGCGCTACAGTCATGTCTAGGACATTCACGATATTCGGGTATGGAAATACCATCAGCAGCGGTACGCTATACCCACCTGTGAGACTGAACGA
Source organism: Platerodrilus igneus (assembly GCA_036346225.1). NCBI lineage: Eukaryota > Metazoa > Arthropoda > Insecta > Coleoptera > Lycidae > Platerodrilus > Platerodrilus igneus. The sequence goes on along the minus strand of JARFIW010000881.1, from coordinate 1,926,122 downwards.
TGGCGGCACGTACACCTGCGGCTTGGTGGGTCTTTACACGTGCAACACCGTTCGAAATATTTACGAGGGAAATAATAAGTTCTATTACGATAAAGATAAAAAATCACCATCGACGAGGGATGCTACGAAATAGACGAGCTAAACACGTTCCTGAGAAAAAGATATTGAGTCGGCTAAAGCCAACAAAGAAATTAATTCGTCCGTAACTTTGGACGACGACGGATTGGTCGACGGCTTGTTTTCTTTAAGAGCTAATAATAATACCCTAAAGTGCGAAATAAAATCGAAATACTCCGTAGACTTCACGAAGCGCGGCAACATCGGTCGAATGCTGGGATTTTATGATCGAATTTTAGAGGAAGGTCGTTCGCATACGTCCGATCGCGATGTGGAAATAATTTCGGTATCTAATATTTTCGTAGATACTAACATTACGACGGGAGCGTACCGCAATAACCAACTTTGTCATAGCATTTACGAATTTGACCTAACCGTGCCCCCAGGCTACAGCATAGAACAACAACCCAGCAATATAATTCGTTTCTCTCTGTGCGTGGACGAATTCGATAACATTACGTTGAGACTGGTGGATCATACGGGTGAAGCGGTTAATTTTTCGAAGAATACGTACCTTTGCGTTCGCCTAGAGCTAAGACGCGAATAATAAAATTATTATTAAGTTAAAAATGGGCGTCGTTTACGATGACGAGCGTCAGCATCAGCAGCAGCAGCAACAGACGTTAGCCGCAGTCGTCAATATACCTAAGAAAAATCCGCGCGTTGGGCATTGTTATCGTCGTTGCTGCCGAAGTCTTCTTCTTCTTCTTCTTCTTCTTCCTCAAAACAAACCTATATAAAACGCAAAAACGTTCTCGAAATCTGCAGTCGCACGCAAATCATCGTTAGGCCATAACGAAATAAAAAGCGGAAGAGGTGTGAAAAAGCGACATCATATTAAAAGAAGAGGAAGAAGAACCTCGCTCTTAGTCGCGCAGACGCAAGTTTCTTAAAAGCGCTCGGCTACAAGCTTTTGAATACGAGAAAGAAAAAAAGTACTAGAAATGGCTAAACGTGGCGGTAAAATACGTGGTGATTTTGGTAGTAGCACGAAAATGGTCGCAGATCACATCTCGTCGGTGATTAGTTCTCCTTTGAAGAAATTACGTTTCGACGAGGTGGCCAAATTAGACGTATTCAAAAGGCCTCGCTACGAAGAGACAATTTCGAAAGAAGATTATTATTCGTATTTACCCTTCACGCGAAACACAGACCACAGCGATAGAGTGATTATAGAAATCCAAAATTCCGATGCTATAACCGCAACCTACGACAGTTACATTAATATTAAGGGAACGTTTTCGGTGAAAACCGAAGGTAAACCGTATACGATAACGAACAACGCAATATTATTCTTGTTCGATGAAATACAGTACAAAATGGGAGCACGCATGTGGTCGACGTTTGTAAGCAGCCTGGTATAACGTGCACGATGAAGGGTCTCGCTTCGTATCACAAAAAATTCAACGGTTTGAGCAATAGCACCTGGGACCCTCGAGGAGATACAAACGCCGACATTTTTAAGAACGGACGCTTCTCGTGCAATGTGCCTCTAAAGCATATTTTTGGATTTTGCGAGGATTATAAGCGAGCCGTCGTAAACATGCCGCAAGAGCTTGTTTTAATTAGATCCAAGAGCGACGTCAATTGTTACAAGAGCGACGAAAACGAGCTAACATTTAAAATTACTAAAATATCGTGGAGGTTCCGCATTTAAAGCTTAGCGATGAATCGAAATTAAATTTATTCCATCATTTGCATAAAAATCCCAGAATTGTGGTTTACTTTCGTCGCTGGGTGCTTCACGAGTTGCCGTCCTTTCCGTCTTCGAAAATTCACGTTTGGCGTATTAAGAATTCGAACGAATTAGAAAAACCTCGATGGATTCTATTTACTCTTCAGCATGGCAAGTATAATAATGCGAAGCAATCGGCATCCCAGTTCGATCACTGCAATCTGACAAATTTAAAACTATACCTTAATTCCCAAGAATTTCCACTTCAAGATATGAATTCGGACTTTGCCAATAACGATTATTCGACCCCGTTCATGCACTATTCGAAATTTCCGGAAAACTATTATGCAGGCGCGAGCAATTTGAGCTACGCTCTGCATTGTTTGAACGACTATCAGCAATTTGGCAATTGTCCCGTGTTCGTGATCGATTGCAGTCGTCAAGAAGAATCTATTAAAAATTCGGCCGTTGATATACGTCTCGAAATCGAATCCAGCAACATTTTCGATCAAACCACTAAAGCATACTGCTTAATTTTGCACGACTCTATATTCGAATACGATCCGTTTACGGAAATCGTTACGCGTCATATTAGCGAATAATAGACATGAAGGTTATTAAACAGAAACAATCTCTACCGGTTGCAAATATGGATCTAACGGTCGAACAGGATGATCCTTATTCCTATTTTGGAACGCGCAAAAGCACGGAGATCTCTTACCGGTCAGCATAAGATGCATCGTATGCGGACCTTCTGCGTGCGGTAAAACAAACCTGATTTTGAGTTTGTTACTGGCACCCAACGGATTGGAATTTGAAAACGTTTACATTTACTCCAAGTCGCTATTTCAGCCCAAATACGATTTTTGAGTCGAGTTTTGAGACCGATCAAGGGACTAGGCTATTACGAATTTAGCGAAAATTCCGAATTAATTTCACCGCAAGATGCTAAGAGTAATTCGATTTTCATTTTCGACGACATTCAATGTCACGAACAAAACGCGATTCGTCAATATTTTCAATGAGCCGTCATAAGAATATAGACGCGTTCTACCTCAGCCAATCGTATGCGAGAATACCGAAGCATCTTATTCGCGACAATACAAATTTAATTATAGTTTTTCGCAAGACGAAATGAACTTAAGACATATCTATTCGGAGCACATTAATACGGACATGAGCTTCGAAGATTTCAAAAAGATGTGCCGTCTAGCGTGGGAAAAAAAAGACAGCGATGGCAATAAAGCCGGATACGGATTCTTAGTGGTAGACAAAGAAAAAGCCATAAACGAGGGCCGCTACCGTAAAGGATTCGATCATTACATATGTATTTAAAATCACGACGTTCGAGCGAACTTTCATCAACGCAATGTCTGCGGCTGCGATGAGACGAGGACGACGACGACGACGACGTCACTCTACGAATTTAAATCGAGCCGTAGTGCAGGCCACTAAAACTTTAAGAAAAAAGTTTTTAGATTTTAAACGAGATCAAAATCGAGCTCAATTAAAATACGGAATGAAGCATGCTCAATTACTAGAACCGTTAAAATCGCTATCAAAATTCTCTGCAAGTAAAAATCCTAATTATATTCGACGTCAGAATGCGGAGCACGAATCTGATAATGTCGGCGACGGTTCAGATGTCTTACTTAAAAAGTATGCCGACATCCTGTCCAAAAGTGAGGATCCCAATATAGACGATACCGGAATCGGCATTCAATACGACGACCTTTCGAATAAATGGTCTATGGGCAATTCAGAGTTAGCTATTGCAGACGACGGATCTACGATTAATATTAGAAATAAAAATATCCTATTACGGAGGGCTTACTTCGATTGTTAACTTATAAGAAAATCCTTCGAATAAGAAAACGCCTGCTGGCAATCCTTCCGAGCTAGATGTAAAAATTACATCGATATTTTGAAGAAAACCAATGCATATAATAAACTGTTTCGCAAGGATCTGCCTAAAACGCCCAAATATAAAAATTATATCGTTCCGAATTTAACACCGTCGCCCGTGGCGACTACAATATCTACGCCTCCTCCTCGCCGCAGCATGCTTCGTCGCCGTCACCGTCGTCGTTGTCGTCAAGAGAGATGAATACAGCATCGGCGACTCCTACGATTCCCATGCAATTACGATCCAAAATAACGAAGAAAAGAAAGGTCTCGGTATGGATAATTTATCGAAAAAAAGACAGCCATCGAGTAATATAAGCAGAATTTAGCGATACAAAAAATTCGATAATTCTAATCATGAGATAGAATACGTTCATTGGGACTCGCCGGCCGAGCTGGTGAGCCGGCTTCGTTTGTTGATGGCCGAACGTTCGGCGGGCAACAATAGCTCTCAGAATCAAAACGAATTTCTTTCTATTATATCCGAATTAAAGGAGGCGAAATTAATCGCCTAATAAAATATACACGTCCTATAGAATAGTCTCAGAAATAAAATGGTTGTCGATAAATTTGGAAGAGCGTATGTTGCCAGAGACTCTGCAGGCGGAGGGTTTGGTAATACCGCTGCGCGCGGGCCTCCTGGTGTAGGCTTTAAACTAACTCCGGAAGGCGATTTCAACATAGCAAATAGAAAACTTTGCAACGTAGGCAATCCCGTGACCGGAACGGATGCGGTAAATAAACGAAGCGCCTTGGTATTGGACGAGGACGAGAAAATAGTTAACTTGAAGGATTTTAGAATAGTGAATTTGGCCGATCCTAAAAAATCAAACGACGGCGTAAACTTAAAATTTTGCAGCGAAGAACTCAATCTGCGTATAGGCAAAGCATTGGAAATATGTTTGACCGCTTCATCTTCGGGAAAAACGCATGCTAATAAGAAACTTAAATTTGACGCCAAGTCGCGATCCATTGTAAATTTGCACGACCCCGCAGAGCTCGGCGATGCCGTTAACAAGAGATACGTGGACTCGACGTTGTCAGAAAAAACGCAAAATTTTATGAAACTAACCACGATCGACGACGGTAAGGCCAAGAACTTCGACTCTCGTGGCTTGAGAATTGTCAACATAGGCGAGGCCGAAGATGAGCACGATGCCGTTTCTAAGTTCTATGTGAACGCGAGAATACAAAATCTTATCGAAGGTGTCGCCATTCACCGCGATAACGTGATCATTCGAGATGTATTGCAATCGGTCGTTCAAGTGTTGAACGAAGTTGTTTTAAACACGAACTTCCTGATTTTCAACCATTGGAAATTAGACGGGGTCAAGACGTCTGCTGGAGACGATTTACAATTTCACAAAATTAATACCGACGTTATAAGACACCTGCACGTGTTATTGGAGCAAGATAAAGCCTCGTCGTCTAACTCTCATACTCGTGTCAAACCTTAAAAATGTCTAAGAAAGATAACGATAAGGAAATACTAGTGGATGAACTGCACAGAGGGGTTAGAATAAATTTTCCACGTCGAAGAACGATCATCAAATCTTATCACGACTTATTCCAAGCCGATATTGCTGAATTTATTCCATATTCGAAATATAATAAAGGGCATAAGTATATTCTACTCGTGATCGATTGCTATTCGAAATATTTATGGACGAGACCGCTTAAATCCAAGAATGGCCATGAAGTCACATCTGCGATGCGCGAGATTTTAAATGAAATTAAAAGATCGCGGCCTCCTTTACCAAAAAATCTGCAAACAGATAATGGTACAGAATTTTATAACGTCCAATTTGCACGGCTGATGAAGGAATATGGCGATATTAATCATTACTCCACATATAGCTCAATCAAAGCCGCCATCGTAGAACGTGCAATCAGAACGATAAAAAACAAACTGTATAAAGCTTTTAGTCTGAGAGGCAAATGGAAGTGGATTGATATAATCGATTCGATTGTATCGAAATACAACGATACGGTGCATTCGGCCACTAAAAGAAAACCCAAAAATGTGACCGCGAAAACGCGTCTGAAAGTTTACGATAAATTAAAACTGGCGACTAGAAAACCTCGTTATGCTGTGGACGACTTTGTACGCATTTCAAAATATAGAAGTATTTTTCTAAGGGCTACAATGCAAACTGGAGCGAGGAAACGTTTAAAATATGTTAAGTGTTTCGAGCAAATCCGACTACTTATTTACTCGTCGACATGCATGGCGATCCAGTATTGGGACAGTTTTATGAAGCTGAGCTGCAGAAAACGAGAGTTCCAAATATTTACCTTATCGAGAAAATACTAAGGCGAAAAGGAACCAAAATTCTCGTCAAATGGTTGGGCTTCCAAGAGCCTTCCTGGATTCAAAAAGCTGATCTTATATAGATTGTTACATTTAAAAATAAAACATTTGTTTTTTATATTTTTTATTATATAAATATGTTACGTTTCAAAAAAAAAAATTTGTTTCTTTTTTTTTGTTGGTTTTTTTTATTATACATTTTTTTTTGATCTTGTAAAAAATAAGAAAGATAGAGACGCTACAACTGCGATACTTTGACGTGCAGCAGCACTTAAAATGTATTATTTTAGTTTATTTTATACATAATATATAAAAAATAAAAAATACAATGCAGTTTTTTATCTTGCCTTGTTACAATATTTTAATTAATTTTTATAATAAATATAAAAAATAACAAAATACAATGCTGTTTTTTTTTTCTTGATTACAATATAACAAAGAGAGCCTCTACACAGCGCTTAAAATATATTTTTAAATTAATTTTATACATAATATAAAAAATTAAAAAAAATACAATGCGGTTTTTTATAATATAAAAATACAAAAAGACAATGCAATTTCATTATCGTTACAAGATTTTAATTATTTTTTATAATAAACATGCAATTCACAAAATAAAATATGGTTTTATTCAAAGGTCCTTTATTAGATAGTGCCCATGAGGCAAAGTATCTATTCCGTTAGATAAAATGTATCTTTTATCATCTTGATAACTTAAAGCAATTTTCGTCTGACGTATGGAATATACCTTATGCAAATATGATCGTATGCTATTTTGGTCTCGTTCTATGACTACTTTATTTCGTAACGTATCGAGATAGTGATCGAAACAGATTTGCCGATCGATAATGTACTTTTAACACCCTTAGCCTTCTTTATTATCTCACGGCCTTCTATTTTTAAAGAGTACATTTTCGATCGAAGGCCTACAAAGTGCGTTAAAATGCGACCTCTAGTTTCGTCTTTCATAAGACCAATGACTTTTTTATTAATTAAAGGAATTTTATAGATGTTATCGGGATCATAAGCGCTCGTATCAAATTTTTCTAGATTCGTCTTTATACACTCTTCATAGAAATCATTGCACGTCACACTATACAAAAGGCTGTCGGTGTCCATGTAGCATAATTCGCAATTATTTGCAAATTTTGCCTTCATGAAATTGTAGTGAAAATCATATAATTCAATTTTTGATAATTCTAAGATGGCCATACCTATGTAGATAGGTTTGTTGAACTCTATCTCTGTTTTGCTCAATTCAATCGCGACCAGATTTTTGTCAAAAATCGTTGCCGAATGGAAATTTGGTTTGGAAATTAAAGATAGAGCACCATACCGACCGCTCCAATGAGTCACTAATTTTATGACACGTCTTTTCTAACATTCTCCATTGTTTTACCAAAATGGAATTGTTTGCAAATTTATATAGATTTTGTGCAAATTCCGTTTTAGCCTCCGTGCGCATTCTTGTATTTAATTCGACAAACGGACTCAACCAAGGAGACTGACCGAATTCTAAAACCTTATGAACGCGCGTCATAACTACGCCCGCAGATAAATAAACCTGGAGATTTCTGTAATGCACAACGTAGTTGCACTTTTTCGTGAGGTGCACATTAATTTTGAAAATTTCGAGCCCGGAGGCGTGCCCTGTTCTGGGCACATCGGCAACTCTTTCTGAGCGTCGTGAATGTCCGTAGGAAATTTCAAGTCGCATTCAATAATATAACCTTTATCGCTCGTAATGCTCACCGTTGTAACATTAAATTTTAATATTTCTTCAGGCGTTAGCCATTTGAAATCCCGTAAGGCAAATAGCAAGATTCGGCATGACCATAGAGATTATTAATATCTCCGTAAAATAAAAATTTATTCGGCTTGGATGGATCATGCGTTGGGGGATAATATTTATTATTGGATTCCACATATCGTTTTACGACTTGAGTAAGGCCCCCCCAAATGCCTCTTTCGATCATTAAAAACATGTCGACGTCACAAATTAGTTCTAGCCTGATTTTAGTATATAATAACATGCTAGACCACGAGTAGCTCGCCAAAGTCACAAAATTTAAGGGATCCAATTTGTATGTTTCAAGACAATTTTTCTAAAGTCTTGGAATATATCGCAAAGTAAAAGAATGTCGCATTTTAAATATAGGTCCGCGTAGTCGCCTAAATTTTTGCATTTAAAAGTGCTCCATACGGTTTGCGCATGAATATATTCCGATTCTTCAATATGTGATTCATTAAGATTGCTATAAAACATTCTATAGGAGGAAGATTTTCTTCGCTTAATTTCAAAATGTCATCCAAATACTCGTAGGAAAAATACCCTTGCGCATTAGCAATTTAATGCGATCCGGGTTTAGCGAGCTAAATTCCTTTTTAAAACTTTAAAGTCATCGAAAGACAACTCGCATGCTAATTTTTCCAATGACATTGCCATAAAGCGAAAGGAATCTATGAATCTGAACGTCACATTTGCGTCGTTGTATTTTTAGAAAATGTTATGTATTTTCATTATTCAAGGGTATTATATTCATGGGGCCTTCGAAAGCGTTAGCAAGCTCTTTAATAATAAAATGAGCATCATAATTGCTCAAATTATGATAGACTACGGGAATAATTGGAAATAACCTAAAATTTAAATTACAGCTGCTATGCGCAACACCTCTTACAGAACCATTCATGTGATCGTGATCGATAACCTTTGCGTCGTCCGGCAAGAAATCGACTTCGCAAATAAAGCACGTTTTTGCCGTCGAGGCATCTATAGAGGACGTAGCAGGCTCGTTTTTAAAAAATGCGCTCCCATAACATATGGCAATATGTTTTAATTGTCGCACAAACCAAGAAATGCAGTCTGTGCCTGTGTATGAACTGTAATATGAAAGAGATTCGTCATATCCACAATAAAAATAATATCCTATTGAAAACGGAATATGTTCCTGGTATTTGAAAGTGCGTTCTGATTCGGAAGCTCGATCGGTTTTTTTAATAAGGCATTCTATGTCGGAATAAACCGCCATCGGCACAGGTATTTTATACTTAAAATCTTTAAATTGTAAATATTTGTTCTTTTCGGAGGGTAAAATAACACGACACTCGTTAAGTTTTTCGCATACTTGCTCGTGGGCATCGAGACGTTTGCGATCGTAAAAATAGGAGAGACATCTATCGCATACGTAAAAGTGGCCCGTATGTTTAGTTAATTGACCTCTCACAAGTGAGGCTAAATTTTTTATAAGACAATAATGATATCTAACGCCCCCGTTTATAATCTTTAATATTTTTTTTTAATTCTTCCAAACTTTTTCCAACTTTATCGGCCTCGTCGCCGTCGTCGTCGTCGTCGTCGTCGTCGTCGTCGCCATTGACGTCTTCGCTGTCGTCAGAATTAAATTTTGATGACTCGTCGACATACGCATCTTCAACAATCAACAGATTAACGTGTTTATCTCGTTTTTGGCTAGTTAATTGTACCGGTGTTACGATGTATCGAGCGCGTTTTAAAATAAGAGCAAAAACATTTACAGAAATATCATTCTGCTTTTCGAATTTCGATATATCCGATATAGGCATGGGGCTGACCAAATTTTTCATATTAAAAATTTCTGCAAAATGCGGATACGAAGCTGTGCGAGTAGCATGCTTACCTGCTGTAGGCTTAATTATTCCGGCTAAAACGCTCCAATAAAAGCATGAAAAATCATTGTTTCTAATGTTTAAACAGGCCTTTTTGTTTTGAATTGCGATAGAAAGAGGCATGAAACAACTCGCGTGAAACATATCATAGCATTTATTAATATTAACATTTAGAAATAATATTTCGGATAGCGTGAATCCTGATCCGTGCATTGCGTCGTTCTCTATTTTATCCAACAAGCGTGTTGCGATATTGCACGCAAACCACTCGTTAAACTTCTCTAAATTACCGAAACAAATTAAAAAGTTGGGCGTCGAAAAATACCTAGTTTGAAACTCATTTTCGTTACGCGCGACGGAAAATTTGATAAAATCGCACGCTAACACGACATTAATTTTAAGGTTTACCGAGTGATTTTTAAAAATCGTATACAATTTGGATAAAATTAGTTTTTTACAATCTTCGATAAATAAATTAAGATCTTGATGTGCAACATTAATAATTTGAGCTGTTTGAATTCTCGATTTAAACGCAGACACGATTGGCTTCCAAACCAATTCAGAATGTCGAGGCGTGCTCCAAGAATACATCCATTGTTTAGGAACATTCTGCCGCAGTAGTTTTTAATAGATTTTAAATAGCATTTTATATCTTTTCATATGGCATAGAAGATTTTCGAATAAATTCAGATAACTAGCCGAGAGCGAAGAAGAAGTTTGTTTCACCGTTCTTAAAATCGATTCGGTGTTGTGAATGTGTAATTTTAATATTCGAACCCAATTGCGAAATACTTTAGTTTTACGACATTTCGTTAAAATTGCGTGCACTTTTCGATACAACTGTAGCATCTGATCACAACACATCGAAACGCCCGCGTCCGCTTCGATTTTTCTGTTAGTTAACTTTTTTTTTTCGTATTTCAATGCCAACTTTCTGTATTTTGAACCGTGCAATTTTACTGATACGTTTGGCGTATCGTCTTTGGGCGATAAATCGCAGGACCATAAAATGGCTTCTAATTCGGCATGCAGTTCCCGTTTTATTCTTACAATTTGTACGAGTTTAAAAATCTTATACAAAAGGATAAGTTTATAGCATATTTTTCTGAATCTGTAATTTTTAGATGATTTTATAGAAAATACATCTGTCGTTCTAACACATTTACTATAGACAAATAAATCGCCGATTTCATGCAAGCGCATGCGGAGGGTTTTTCTACAAATCAACAAAGAATTAATAAATTGAGTTGAAAACACGAAATCTCTATTTTTTAAGTCCACGTATAGGCAATCGGTTCTTAGAGTTGCATAAAAGGAAATGTCACTTTCACATTTATACTGAAAATTAAACACCGTTTTTAATGGCGATACGGCAGATTGATCTACTAATCTAAATAACCTAATACCGGCCGAGATGCTTTCGCTAATATTATAAAATGCCTTTCGGTCGTAATTACATAAATTAAAAAGCTTTTCTTTCATACGAGACACGTCGGTGAAGCAAAACGCTATTGTGTTAGAATACGAATCTTCTAAGCACATTAAATTGTCGAACAAATTAAATTGCATGCAAAATAGAAAAAGGGCTCGAGACCCAATCAAAAAACCGTCCCGATATTTAAAGTCTTTTAAATAAGCAGGCAATTCCTTGCATGCGATTCTATAAAAATTATGTGGATAATCCGCAATTAGCATATCACGATTGTAATGGGTTGCTGATCTAATTCTATATTCAATACTTATAACTTTAAAAAATCAAGATGTAAAAATACTAAAATTATAAAAATTAATTACCATGTATAGGTAGGTATTCTAGTGTGATGACGATACGGATGGCGATTGCCGTTCTTGATTTTCCTTGGGAGGATCCGTGAGGGCCAATGATGGATCCTTTTGTTTTTCGCCCATGCAGCAGAAGGAAATGCTCGCAGCAGGATTAGGTTTACCTTTAAAATAAACGAATTTCGTATTAGTTTTTTAAATAAAAAATTAAAAAATTAAATACTAACCAACTTCGAATGCTCCTAGGTAGTGCAAACAAAGGCATTCCTGTTTATTCAGCTCCTCGATATCTTTGTCGCTAATTACGTCCGCGATTCTCTGCGGAAGGAACACAACGCATTCTTCTAATTCGACGAGAATGAGCCGAGAATTTTTCTTTGACTGAAGAGATTTGATGCTTAAAACCTGATAAGGGCGCTGTAGCTCGAGATCTTTGACTTTTACGGTGTTCTTCCTATCGATGCGGCTTACTGAATTGATTTTTTTAATTAACTCCATATTTTATTTCTAATTACGAATATAATTACATAAAGTAAAAAAATATATTTACAATTATTACCTGTTTTTTAATGCAAGCTGCACGATGACAAACACGTTGTACGACTCTCAAACTTATATTTTACAAGATAAAAAGCCTTACAAGGGATCCTCTATTTATATCACTCCGAATGACGTACAATTTATTACGCATCTGAATACCGCTTCCCACATACACGATTAAGACATTAACGATAGCAATTCATTAGAATTAAATAGCATTGCCCTTGTCCGAACAAAAAAAAGCGCTCATTCAAATTAAAACGTCATCTTTTATTATGCGGATATTGAAATCGCATAAAAATTAATGATGCATATTTTTTATTCAAAGATGTAAGTAACTAAGACATTTTCCCCGACTCGGCATTGATAAAAGAATATAAAAAATTTCAATCGTCTATATTTCTAGGATTTATAAACCTATATTTGTTAAAAATAATGGGTGCCTATATAATTAATGATTCAAAACGATGTGTACTGAAATTAAAACTTACTCACGAATGATGTAATCATGAACTACAGTATTTTCTTAACGCGTTCCAAGAAGCTATCTTTTATGCATACAATGTTTTAATCAAAAGCGATTCCCCGACTTCGATAATAAAAAATAATTATACAAACATACTCGATCATTTATATTTTAACTTCCGCTTCATACAATGAATGTATACTATACAAAATTTACGAGAACACTTTTTCTCTCACTTTTCTCTCGGCAAAAATACGATTTCGTCATCGTATATGCTTTGGTTCATATAATGTACACAAAATTAAGGTAGAACTTTTTTATTTTCAGCAACGATACACACGTCATCAAACCATTTATACCGAAACAATTACATTACTGAACAATTCAATATACACCTTCATATTTTCTCATTAAAAAAACGCGCTACAAACGCAGCACGCAATTTTTTCTTATTGACACCTGTAATAAAAACCTTGCGGTTATTTCCCCCCCCCAGCCTTATTCTCCTTATACTTCATCATAATTGCCTACGACATATCGAGCGTAACATTTTTCAAATTATTAAAAGTTTACTTAAAACGTCTTGCACGTGTCCGATGAGATAATCGTGACCCCGTTTTTTTTTTGCCGACGATCTGAAATCTCTGCGTTATTTTAAATACTTCATCATAATTGCCTACGACATATCGAGCGTAACATTTTTCAAATTATTAAAAGATTACTTGAAACGTCTTGCACGTGTCCGATGAGATAATCGTGACCCCGTATTTGTATACGAATTAAATAGCGCACTTTCATCATCTTCTCTCTCGGAGGGCAAGAAATACACTTACACGTCATCGAACCATTTTGAGCAAAAATACGATTCCGTCATCGTATATGCTTTTGATTCATATAATGTATACGAATTAGGGAAAGGGCTTTTTTATTTTCAACAACGATACACACGTCATCGAACCATCTATACCGAACAATTACATTACTGAACAATTCAATATACACCTTCATATTCTCTCTCTCGTTAAAAAACGCGATACAAACGCAACACGCAATTTTTTCTTATTGACACCTGTAATAAAAAACCCTTGCGGTTATTTACCCAGACTTATTCTCGAACGCGACCACTACCCCGCCCCCCCGAAAACTCTTAAAACAAAAACACGTTCGCACCACTTGCGCGCCCCTTACGAAATTTCATCTTAGACTAAAACACGCACGCCCCCTACACACCTATACACATAAAGATACATACCTTTCTTTTCGAAAATAAAACAACAACAACACCGCCCCCCCGATCGATATCGACACACTTTTATCATAAGGGCGGCACGACTTCTACATTAACATCACCGACAAACCATACATACCCTACACCCTACACGCACACACCTGCACATACATACTTCTCTTTTATATAATACGCACACCCTTTACAAGATATTTATGATCCTTTTAAAAAGGGCTGGCCAGCTTTCCCATAGCCATACTATTGTTATCCCCAAACCTAACTAATACTAACACACATACACACACCTACACATACATGACCTTCACACATACATACTTCTCTTTTCCATAACACACACACCCTTTACAAGATATTTATGACCCTTTAAAAAGGGCTGGCTCAGCTTCTCCATAGTTATACTACTATTATTGTATATTTCTCAATCGTTGTTCCGTTTATATTGTAAATAATTTAAGCTAAATTTTATTTTCTATTGAGTTTGTTGATTATTTACGTTCGTCTCGGTATATTTAAATTTGTTAGTGTAAAATTTCCATGGTTTTTACTTGAAGCACGCGCCAACAATTGCCGCGAGTGATAGACGTGTTATGCCGCATGTGCAAACAGTGTAGTGACTGGAAAATCCACGAAGCCAGAGAATCGATTTGTCGTGCGAACAGACTGCATCGCTGTTTAACACGTTCTACGTAAAACTCTTAATTAGATGAACCGCTTTTCTTCAGAACCGCTATTGATATAAATGTGCTTTGTTACACCCGCAAAAAGCAGAGTAGATGTTGCATCGTCTGTTTCGTTACCACGGCTTCATAAGTACCAGGCGAGTGTGTAATTTGTATATTTACCTACCGCGTGAGGGTATCCAATTAACAATAAATAATAAATGACAGGACCTCTAGCACCATCGTACCCTCACGTTTCGGGACGTTGCCTCGCAAGCTGCAGCAGTCGGTAAGAGGGGGGGTTCATTAAACAAACACACTGAGACGAAATTCCGATTGTTTTATTAAATGGGCTACTAACTAAAACTTCAACTAATTACATATGCATAACAAAAATATACAGTAAATAACATTATTTACAATAGGGCGCCACCATGGGAATTAAAAGGCCCATGGACCAATCGCGGTAATAGCTCTCGTCGCACTTTGTTCGTGGGCGATGAACCAAGATTGCAGGACAGAAAAAAAGTCTCTTCAGAGGGGCTAATCTTTTAAAGTCTCCGGCTAGCACAAACACAACTTAACTAAACTAAACTAAGATCCTTATTTTATGAATATTAATAACAGTTCTGGGTGAAACCACCCCAATACAATAATTAATTAATTCTACCGTAGTCTACTTAACTTGCTTATGGCGACGACCCCCCTTTAACCACTGGGTCATCAACACCAGGAAAAATACGACCTTCTCAAGGGTCAAATAGTACAGCAACGTGACTCCTGACCTGAGCTTTGTATACTCAGGTAGTCTCGTGGCTTAGTGATTAACGGCCTCTGACATTATAATTTGAATAAGGGCCGCTATACTTGCGGCCACGTCCCCAATGCTCCACCCGGAGGTACTACATTGGGTTTAAACGCGAAAATAATGGTGCTTCTAATTTATTCTAACTTCATAGTTAATCCACTCTAAACAAAAAAACTAAACAAAAATCTAACAAACCTAAAAATCTAACAAACCTAACAAACTGTAACAATCTAACAAACCTAAAAATCTGACAAACTGAAACAAAAACTAAAAACAGGGTTTAAATAATGGTATCCCTAGCGCTGACTTTGAAGTGTGCCCGATCAACAAGACACAAAAAATGAGAGAGGGAGGGATCCGTAATACCGGATAGCAGACGCCGGCTCTGCTTACCAGTGCGACCTGAAGGGTCGTCTTAAAACTATCCAAATCTAGCTAACTAATTTAAATCTATCCCTAGCTTTCCCTATCATTCCCTAACTGATTTATATTATGATTACAATCTTCACAAATCTACTCTTCCTTCCCAAATATATACTGCAACCAAAATGGCGACAGAACGTCAAACAAAACAAATATGCCACAAAATACTACAATACATGCTAATAAATATAAAGTGTAAATATAAAATATATATAAATATAATTATATAAATATATAAATAAATGTCTAATAAGCGTTAAGCATATAGCAGTCCA
This sequence comes from Platerodrilus igneus, assembly GCA_036346225.1. Taxonomy (NCBI): domain Eukaryota; kingdom Metazoa; phylum Arthropoda; class Insecta; order Coleoptera; family Lycidae; genus Platerodrilus; species Platerodrilus igneus. The sequence goes on along the minus strand of JARFIW010000881.1, from coordinate 1,910,267 downwards.
CAAAATAGCAAAAACATCACCCTATTTATCAGGTGCACTCGCACAAGCATTATGTCGGCTAGCGCCATTACGCACAAAACGTGCTTGTTAAATTATTTCAAAAACTACTGAATAATGTAAATCGATGCTTGTGCGAGTACAGCCGCCACAATTTAAGTCTTACCTCGATGATAAAATTCTCCAGCATCCGAAGATCTGGTCGTCTGCCTACATCTAACTGTAACTTACTTTTAAGGAGAAGATGGGGTGCACTGCTAAAGTCCTGGTGGGTATGCACTAAATGTTCTGGGGGGATCACAATCACTATCACTATCACTTCACTTTCAAATCCTGGGGGAATGCGCGGTTTCACTCTATTTTATTATCTTTGTTTATTTTATTGATTTAATTTAATGAGGATTTCTGATTTATTTGTTATTGTTTATTTGTTATTATTTTATTTATTCCCGATTTCTCGATTTTCCGCACATAATTATGAAGATAGGCAGTGATTGTATTAATGGTGTGGGGGTTTCTCGTGCATATTGGACATTTGGGTATAATTATCAGGGTTTTTTTTTTTTTTTAATATCAGGTTTTGGTTATGCTCGTATCCTTACTCACGCCAAGTCAATCTAAAATTTTTCAATCCTCCCACCAACCCCACCGAATTTTTACACGCGGTTGTCATTGATTGTCTAATCTCGCGACCCTTCCCGCGAATTCTTTTAAGGCTGTCCAGAACGCCTTCTGGTTAACCACTTCCCCGACTTCCTCTAGGCTCTTTGGCCATGCCAGACCTAGGATAGCTAGTTTGCTATCAGCCAACCCTCGATTTCCCGCCTCAAGCGGGCAGTCGAAGAGCACGTGCTCTGCGCTTTCCGCGCCCTCACCGCATTCGCAGCGGTCGCTGTTGGTTAGTCCGAACCTTTGTAAATACGCCTTTAGGGCGCCGTGCCCTGTTATCAACTGCACCATTTTGTGATCGAGCTTGACCTCGATCCTACCTCTAGCTTCCCATTGTCGAATTGATTTTTCGCGCAGCTTTCTTTTGATTAAAGACCTCGGTATCGGCGAATGTGATATTCGAAAGTCGCCCGTCGCGGCCTTTTTAGCTAATTCGTCAGCCCTATCGTTTCCTACGTTACCATTGTGCGACCTGACCCAACAGAACTTTAAACGTCGAAACTCGAGCGCCGTACGCGCTATCCTCCAGACGTCCGCTTGGAGATCTGTCGAGGTGTTCATGTTTGTTAAAGCCGTTAGCGCCGATTTACTATCACTGATTATATAATACTCGTCTCTGCCCGTATGGTTTATTACGTAATCGATAGCCTCTCGTATGGCTAACAATTCGCACTGGAAGATAGTGCACCAGTTCGCGAGTTTGGTTTGAAACTGAAACACCTCCCTTTCCTGATTATACACGACAAACGCCGCGCCTGCTTGCCCATCGTCCATACGTGAACCGTCCGTATAAATTCTCATACCCATCGCGTCTTCATCACCTTCGACAAACTCGATTCCTCTAATATCAGCCGGGTGCCCAACTCAGATACAACGATCTTTCTTGCAATTTCCCTATTACCAAGATTAAGATCTTCGATAATTTCGCGCCCTTTTCCTATATTTATTAATCGTCTATCTCTAATCTCCCTAACGACATATTCGATAGGGAGAGTCCTACTGATCACCAGGACAGCCTCTGTGGAGGTGGTCCTGTACGCCCTCGCCGCTTTTACTGCGGTTATGCGTTGTACGCTCGTCAATTGACGCATCTCCCGGACTTTACAACCTTCTGCCCATACAGGAGCTGCGTACAGTATTGCCGGCTCAATTGCTCCGGCATAAACCGTCCTCAGCGATTCGCCCCTGAAACCCAACTTTATTTTAGCCGCCGCCATCATTTTATTTGATATTTCGCCGCCCTTACTTTTTACGTATTGTACGTGCGCTTTCCAATTTAATTTATTGTCGATCTTGACGCCGAGGTAGGTAATACAATCTTTAAACGGGATTTTCTCCCCTCCTAGCTCTAACCTAGGAGGTCTCTGTCCTGGTTTCGTACCGAAATAAAGCGCCTCTGACTTCGCTGTGTTAAATTTTAATTTTACCGCCTGCGACCATTCGTGTAATTTATTAAGCGCTTCGTTCGGTTTTGTGCGCATATCCATTAACAATCTCGATCTTACAATTAAAAGTGTGTCATCTGCAAACCCAACGATTGACCATCCTGCGGGCAACTTGACCTTAAAGATGCTCTCATACAACAACTTCCAAAATGTGGGACCAAAACATGACCCTTGCGGGCATCCCCTTTCCACTTCACGCGACAGAACTTCACCCGGAATTTCAACCTGTGCCAATCGCCCCGAGAAATAGCTCTTGACCAAAGACATCAAGTTTCGCGAACAACCCCTACGATCTAACTCGCAAACGATTAATGGCCACCAGGCAGCATCAAATGCTCCTGAAATGTCCAAAGCAACAACGACACAGTACTCTTTAGCATCTCTTGCCCGCTTAATTTCCCCGAAAACGAACTTTAACGCGTCGATAGTCGACTTGCCCTCCACGAAACCAAACTGTCGGTTATTAAAACCGCCGTTGTCTCGCACTAGGTGCTCAACACGCGTAGTCATAACGCGATCTAAAACTTTTCCCAGCACCGGTAGCAAACTAATTGGACGATAGCTGCCCGAATCTGACGCATCCGCCTTTTTAGGTTTGGGTATAAATTTCACATTCTGGATTTTTCAGCAACGCGGAAAAACGCCCCTTTCTAAACAAAGATTAAACAACCCAACAAAGACACACGGGGCTAACAGGCACGCCTGCAGAGCTGCGTCTGAAGTGATTCCATCATGCCCCGGTGCCTTCTTAGGGTTCATCCTCCTAAGAGCCCTGACGACCTCGTGAACTAGGATTGCCTTATCGGCACCTGTTCCTTGCGCCTCTGCAGCTTCCCGACGTACTAAATCGTGCGACCCTTCATCGCCCTCGGGATTATCCGATGGGAAAAATTTCTCTAGTAAATATTCCGCTGTGGTTTTAAAACCTTCCGTGTATTCGTCATTTGTTTTCTTTATATTACTGAGCGCGATTTTTTGTTGTTTTCCTCTAATTACGCGGTATGCGGTTCCCCAGGGTTCTTTCTCTGAGTTTTGCGTGCAGAATTCTTTAAATTTATTCGTTCGCGTTTCTTCTATTAATATTTTATATTCGCGGTAACTTTGATTATATTCTATTCTCCGTTGTTCTCTTATATCTCCCGAGGCGCGTTGATAGCGGCGCCTTAGGTTACGCGTTTCTGCCCGCTTGGTGGTTAGTTCCCGGGTCCACGCTGTCTTTAAATGTTTTCTTTTGCGGCATGGAATACGACGACGCGTCTACCACCGCGTCGTTCAATTTTTTCGCGAGTGTTTCTACTTCGTCTGCCTCTCGGCAGTTAAATAGCTCATTTTCGAGCGCAGGGATACTTTCGCCAAATTTTTCTTTAAACCGCTCCCAATTTGCTTTTTTATTACAGAACCGCGGAAATATAGTTAGCTGCTCGTTTGCGCTTGTTTTGGTTTCAACGTCCCATGTTATTAATTTATGGTCAGAGAGCGTTTCCTCGTCCGACCTTAGTTTCCAATTACAAATCGTTTCTAACATTTCGTGCGAGACTGCAGTAATATCTATAAAACTGCTGCCACTATGCGTCTCAAACGTAGGTGAATCATTAATGTTTATCACACTAAGGTCCCATCCCGTAAAAAGATCAGCAACCTGCGAGCCTCTATCGTCTTCGATAGGGCTGCCCCATAATGGCGACTTAGCATTAAAGTCTCCCGCGATAATTAAATTTCTATTTCTACCGATTTTACGAAGGATTCCTTCAATTTGATTTATTAAGTCCTCTGTTTGAGGATTCTCCCGCCGGGAATCGATCGGCGGAAGGTAAGGGCTTATCACGTAAAACGTATGCAATCCCGTTTTTATTTCTGCGGTGGTTATGAAATCATTCGACAGATTGTTTAGGATTATTCCGGCGCACGTCCCATTATTTATTATTATTCCGCTACGCGGTCGTTCGCTGTTTGCGTTTAAAACGGTAACCCCCTTACCAAAACCTGTTATTTTGTGGCTTTACAGGTGCGGTTCCTGTATAAGCCCGATATTGATATTATTTTCGGAGAATAACTTTACGAAGTTATTTGTAGTCTCTTTACCTTTCCCGAGATTTAGTTGCGCGAATTTAATCTTCTTGCTTCTTTTAAATCGTTCTTTTTCTTCACGGTCCATAATCGATGTTCCGTGTGATTGCGTTCTTCAATCTCAGCATCGTGGGGCATCTACTCGACTTGGCGTCGTGGCGCGTATCGACCTTCGCGCCACCGCCAGTTCTGTCGTTTGCCCTAGCGCAAACCACACAGCAGGGGACTGCCCTCCGGCAATTCTTAAACTCGTGTCCGACTTCGGCACAGTTACCGCACCACTGTACCTTCTCCCTGCACTCCATCGATCTATGGCCGTACTCGTAGCACCTGTAGCACTGCGTCATCAAGAAGTGGTCCCGGGCCCAGACTCTTCGCCACCTAAGGTTTATAGCGTCAGCTAATATGCGTCTCCCAAGTGTGGGGGTCACTTCGAAGACTACGTTGACGAAGGGATCCCTAGGGCCCTTTCCGCCAAACCTAAACTTCTCTCTTAGGTGATCTTAAATTTTTAAATCGCCGAAGCGGGGATTCTGGCACGCGATCAACCGCACCAGCTCTTCCGCCTTCATCCCCGCTTCGACCCCCGGAAGAACGACCCGTGGGCGCTTCTTCTCGATGGTCTTCGCCACGAGCTCTTTACAGTCACCGACAACCTTCGACTGCAATTTCTTCGCATCTTCTCGGTTTGCACACTCGACAACTACACCGCTCCTTCGAGTTCTACGAGCTCCGACCACAACAAAACCATCACGAGCGGGATCGACCTTCTTCTTTAGGGTCTACATGACGTCATCCTTCTCCCCTGGTGTGGCGTCGACCCTAACTGCAAAGGTGGGCGTCGCACCTGCAGCAGCTGCAGCATACGACGCCTTCCGCAGCATCGGTACCTCCTGGCTTATGGAACACTGCTGCCCTACAACAGGAGTAACCACCGCTGGACTTCCCCCGACAACATCAGCTCTCCCAGAATCACTAGCCACAAGCCGCAGCGCCCTAACCATACCTATAAGTTGATTCGCCGCGTCGAGGAAATCATCCACGGCGTAGCGAATCCTCTTTCTGTCTTCCACGACAATAGTGGCGAAGGTCGTCGGCACCCTCGCGGAGATGACCGAGTGCGCCTTCCTCACTCTCAATCTCAGGAGTTCCAGCTCATCGAGGTCGCTAGCAGCAACGCTAAAGTCGCTGCTAGTCGACATCTTTCGCTGGGCTCCCGAAGTTGAGGGCGATTCAGGCGCCGCAGCCACCCCAGGGGGCCCCAACTCCCCCGACACGACCGCCGCAGACACAGGCTCCTCTACCTCCTGTACCTCCTCCTGAATACCTAACATTACAACCTCTAACACTACCTTTGGCTGTTTCCCCCCAACAGCGCCCTCAGCCTCCGACCTATCTCCCCTCTTCTTCCTGGGCAACGGGTCTTCGTCGCGGTGGACCACCATGCTGACAAAACAAACGACAAAAAAGACACCTAAAACGCAGCTCAAAACCACTTGACCGTTACGACGCTAAAAGAATGACGCTAGAAGAACGCAAAACGTTGGTCCAATAAAAATGTTTTGTTTAAAGGTGACCCGTAAGCAACCTTGTATTTATTTAAACTTCGAACCGCCCAATTAAACATTAAATTTTTAACAAAAATACAACAAGCACTAAGCGTCAAAATAACAACTAGAATCAAATAAATTCCCTAACGCAATTCGATGCAAAATGTACCGCGAAGAACACTATTTATTTATTTTAAATTTTTAAAACCGCCAAATTAAATTTAAATAAACTAATTACTTCAAAATATTAAAATATCTAATTTATAAACAACAACACTTTATTTTTAAACGTGTAATTAAGAAAATAAGGTCGAGCGCAATCGGAATGAGGTAACCGGAAATGACCTTTCACTTAATCACTTGGTAACTGTAACTGCTACACCGCTTAATTACACCAAAATCGATCTTAAAGGAACTTATAAGTACGCGTGTACTTAAATTACGGAAAATTTATATTAAAATTGTTTTAAAATTTATAGTTTTTGAGATAATTATTTGATTTGAAAGGCTTAGATTTTTGTTTTTTTGGTTATTGTTTGATTATACGCGCACTATAAAAATTTCACACACTTTTTGGTTATTTTACCCGGTTTTTTACTGGATTTACGCGGTTTTTATTTTAAATTTATTATTAAAAATGCCTTTTTAAGTTATTTCGAAATTATTTTTGAATACTAGTTTAGTAGACTTTTGTTTTATTAACCTGAAATTTATTTAGTTTATTTTAATTTATTTTAAAACGCGGATTTGGTTTAAATTACAAAGAAAACGCGATTTATTTAGTTTTTATTTAGTTTAAATTCTGTTTTAAAATTTTATTTTACTGCCCTGTATTTAAAATTTGATGGCACACAATTATAAAAATAAAACACAATAAAAAGCAAAGCTTCAAATAAAATAATACAACAATAAATAATAAAACCCTAGATAAAAACTTACTGTTATTGCTGAAGCGGGAGCTCGACAAAAACACGTCCGCTCGCTTCATGCTGCAACTAGAAAGTACGGCCTCTGACACCGTCGAAACACAATATAATAGTAGACCCTTCTAAAACGATGCGGTCTCCAAAACAATAATCTAACGGATCAATTTACTTGAACTGAGCTTTAACCCGGAGTTGTATTTTATGGAAGTCGACAAATACTGTATTTAAACAAATAACTGACTTATGCTGCATAACACAGCCTTGAGTTCATGGTAATACCACATATACTAATTACTTACTCAGAGAAATAATTAACTTAGAACATAACGGCACGCACTTGACTTCAGAGAAATAAAACACTTCACTCAATCTGGCAAATAACAGCCAGCTTCAACCTCTAACGCGTCTGGAAATAAAAAAACCCGATTACCACCGGCTGGCATCCTTATATACATTTAAGTTAATTGAAAAATAACCCCTTTCTTGGCTCTCATACTCGACTTAGGATACGCCGGTTGTAAATCTTTAAGATTAATTAAACTGCCAATTGCACTAAGATAGCCACACAAGTAGATCTCGAAACTAATTTTTAGTTGAGTACTCCGCTAATTGAAAAATTCCTTCAGACCACCCTGACATAAATAGGATCCTAAAACATGATTGACATCTAATCATAGATAGCAACTAATCCGACATGTTTAGTGCCTTTGAAGTAAAGTGCCTTTAGAAAAATTAATTAACTCTTGGATTATATCTTCCTGGGACTTCGCTAGGACGCTACGTGGGTGATCTTGCAGCCGTTTACCATTGCAGACATATTTATGCTACAAGACCTTCATTCTAATAATTAGAATGCTAAAATTAAACTAGAAAATAACTATTTTTAGAAATAATAGAACTATTAGAGCGTATTAAAACAGTATGTTACAAGTGCTTTTAGTAAACGCTTGAACTGATTAAAACCATTAATTATATGTTGTTTGTTAAATTATCACTTAATTTTATATACAGTTCACCTCTCTCTACCACAGAGCTATTCGAAATTCACCGCAAACATTTTATATTTGGTTAACTTCTTGCCGGATTTGAGTAAACAACAAACCCAGATAATTAATCATACCGCTCATCAAAGTATTGACAGTTAAATAGCATAATTTGTATCGTTGAGTTGTTTACGAGCATTTCTTATCTGCCTTGCAATAGGTTTACGTATTTGTTACTGCCGCTAGGCCATTATAAATCGTCGAGAACTCGTACTTATTTCAGCCGCTTTTGTATTTATTTTATCTTTAACCATGGCAGAGAAGTTGAAGCGTAATGGTTTTCTACGTAATATGGCAATCAATTCGCTAGAAGAAATGTTTGAAATCGCTCAAAAATGTACGGTCAAACCACCTTATTAGATTTATGTCGCGCACAATATAAATCTCTAGAAACCGTTAGAAAAAATTTTCTTACACACCATAATTGGATAGTAGGTGCAATTTCTTCCGCCGGTAACGCCCATGAACAATTTGAAATAGAAAACGCTATTCGTAAACGCTTTGATAATAACTACTTTCAAATAAGAGCGCTCTATTTCAAGCTGTTTACCAGCCAATCTTTGCGTCGGGCTGATGTGTCCCCGCCGCTAGATACTTTAAAGTCGAAAGTATCACTTCCGCCACTGACGCTGCCTACGTTTGATGGGGAAAGTTGTCTGTTTGAAGGTTTTATTGATCGGTTTGATAGCTTAGTTCATCTTAATAATTATTTGTCGGACGTAAATAAATTTTGGTATCTTCAATCAGCACTAACTATTAAAAACTTTGACATTACAGAAGCCAATTACGCTCTTGCATACACAAAACTTTGTAAAAAATATTGTAATATCCGTCACATTACTTCAGCTCTATGGAACAATATACATAAATTTTTCAAATTAAACTCCGATAACCCCATCGGTTTGCAAAAATTAGTTGATACTTTTGGCGATAATTTACAAGCGCTTCAAAAATTTTATTTTTGTACAAATTATTTTAAATCGCTTGGATGTACACACTGTTCGTCGTTTTGAAATGCTTCAAGATCCGATCGCTATCCCATCTTATAGAAAGTTAATTGCTTATCAGGAAAATACGTGTAAATCCTTATCGAATTTGTCGTTAAATCATAAAACTGATTTAAACAAAGGTATTCATTCCAATAATCCGTCTAAGCCTCGATCCGCCGTTTCCATGTTAGTACAGACAAAACCTAATGTTAATAAATGTCCGTTTTGCAAACATACAAAATCACAATCTTTATCGCTGTAATGATTTCGTTAAACTTTCGTCGCAAGATCGCTACAACTTTGCAAAAAAACAACATCTTTGTATTAATTGCCTTAATAATTCTCACATTTTAAATAAATGCCGGTCTACTTTTTATGGAAATTCAATTTCAAAGGAAATTCTTATCCGTTAGCCGCTTTCGCACTTCGCCACCATACTTATATTGATGACATCGCTACTAGTGGAGATTCTATTCACATTCCGTGTACAACCTTAGAATAACCAAACCATATCAAATAAACTTGCGATAACAACCAGAAATAATTTTTAAGACAGCATTATCGTCCACAACAGAACGCCTTTCAAATACACCAGTTCGCCCTATATCTCGTGTGTCTCCAAACAGGTAGTTCGGAGCGTTGCTATCCAACCTTGCGTTGTATTACGCAGAGCTTCGTTTATCGACGTAATACAGAAAATAACCACAAATAACAGACGATCTTGCCCTAACGAAGCGTAGTCTTTAAACACCCTAACGCAAATAGAATATTTTATTGCAATATTATTGCCAATTAGCTAAATATTTGAACAGGATTTTAATTAAACGGAATTTATCTAGATAAACAACTAAATTTGGAACGCAATCATTTTTCGTAATTATTTTTAAATACGTGAAAATTTTTAGAACGCGGTTTTGATTAAAACGGGCTTTATATATTAGGAACGAAATAATTTGGCCGATTGTTATTAGAATTCAACGTAACAAATTACAATTATTATCATTTAATTGTTTTTCCAATGAAAATTGCTAGCATGTATCAAGTTAATATACCAAAAACCAATTTCCTATCCTTAAATGAACTAAGATATGGTTATACAAACGAAAAATGCAACGTAGTCACACCAAATCAATATTTATGCCAATCGTTGACAACAACAACCATTCAAAAAAACAGCCCTTGCGAAGTACAATTATTAAAATTTTCAAATCATTACGAGAACTGTGAAGCCAAACCCGTACAAATCACCAATATGAAAATTCCAAAAGTTACCGAAAACAAATGGATAGCCATTTTCCCCACAGAAGTAATAGCAACAGTACACTGCAATCAAGACAAAGACAACTAAGCACTAACCGGAAGTAAATTAATCACTCTTAAAGAAGATTGTTATTTAAAACTGAAAAATGAAATGATCAGAGTTACCAAGATCCCGTGGCAACCAAGAAACTAGCAAACTTACCAGAACTACAAATCAATACAACGTCAATCGAAGACGAAGAAATACTTCAAAAACCTATGCAACTAGAACATCTAGAATTAAACGACTTCAATCACGCCATGAAGCTGATGGAACATTATAAGGAACATTTAAACGAACTAAAAACGCCCAAAATACATTAGGATAGCATTAGTGTTTAGACAATTATATTAATTATTTTGATTATTTTATTAATCATTTATGTAATTTACAAAATGTTGTAACATCTCATATATAGGCAATTATTAAACTGCTATATGTTCGAAGGATTGCCGTGATTCAGGCGTGAAAATGTAGTCGACCCGTTTATCGATCCGTGCCGTCATGCGCGTGAGCTTTAGGGCATCTGCTTGACGTACTTGATCCATCATTATTGTAACAGATGTAGTCCGCAAAAGAAATATATTAAACGTAGTAGGAAGTTCCCTACCAAGATGGGGAGTTCGAAGTTGGATTCGTGGGAAGAAACATGTCGCCTGGTGTATGAAAAGGGGCATAAGTTATGATAATTAAAGACAATCCGCAGCAGAAACAAGGTCGATAAAACGGTTCGTAAGCATGTCAATATGGCGTCTTTGTAGAAAATAATTCATTTGAATTTACAGCAAGCAGTTTCACCTATAGTTTCACCTATAATTTCACCTATAAATTTCATCTACAAGTTTCATCTTTAAGTATAAATAAATTTTGGATTACGAAATTGATTAGTATGGTTTTGGTTCGTATGGAAGTCGATAAACTTTCGACGTGATGACGCATTCATTTGTAAAGTGGTTGAGTTGCACGTGCCTGTAATCTGCAGGTGTTGTAAGTGTTGAAAACTTTTCTTTGGTGAGTACATTGTAATTTGTAGTATCAAACACTGACCCGAACAAGAATTAAGCTTACTTGGGGGATATATAATTCTCTAAATGTCTTTTCTAAAAAATTCAATAAATTTCTAATACTTAAATGTATAAAAGTTTCCTGTTAAACGATTTTAAAATTGTAGCATAGTTTCATACACTAACGTGTAAAAGCTTTTCTATTAGTATAAATTATGTGCCACAGAATATAAGTAAAACAATTGGCTTGACGATTTAAAAATAGCTTCAGTGTTTTGATTACAGAATTACAAAGTTTCCAGTAAAAATAAAATTACTTTATTTAAAATATGTTAGATAATTTGGCTAAATTTTTTGTATTAATTGTTAAATTTAAATAGTCGATTAAGGCACATCTTGGTTTAACATCTGTCAGATAAACACCTGAGCTTGCATGTTCACTTAAACAAGTACATGTATGTAGTACAAATGAATTGTATGATAAGCTAATCTTTGACTTATCCTTGTGAGCCGGGAACAAAGATCTTTGCTTGAAGCATTTACGTAATGTCATGAAATATTATTTTTATGATGTGCTTCACCTATTAACAATTGCTAGGTTTGAAGCATTTGTTCAATGTAATGAAATGTTATTTTTATGATGGGCTTCAACCACTAGTAACTGCTAATTTCTTAATTTAACATCGATAAGACCTTTTCACTTCATGTCTTATAATTTTGGTTGTCTTTAATTTATTTTATTAATTTTTATGTATATACAAGGACTCGAAATAACTTTATTACATATCTGCAAACTAAGGTAATAGTTTTATTTCTGAAAAATCTAGCTACAAGGTTTAAGTGTATAGGAAACACAGTTATGTTGTTGAGTATCTATCTTCAAGCATAAGTTGATTCCCTTAAGGTTTATCTACGTCTTTCCTTAAGAAGATTATTTTTGTGTTTGTGTTTGACGTAGTGGCGCCCTAAAATTGTACAAAGACAAGTTAATTAATAAAAGACTCCCCCATCTCATGCCTCCGCAGGAATAGACCCCGAGACTAGTCCGCGAGCTTATATAATTCTTTTTGGAAACACTGCTTGGCTCTATGTCATCTTAATTGAAGCCACCCTCTTCATAATACAAACCAAAAAGTAAAAATATTTTATAACAATACTTACCTATCCTATGCTTACTCTCTCTCACTTAGACTACCTAATAAAATTACCAATCAAATAATTCAACAAAACATACAACCTTTTTATTCACACAAATCAAAATTTTACGCCACCAGTTCAATATTTACAAAATCGGATATAAACTTCTTCACAAAATTTTACAATATCAACCATTAACTCCTTTTAATTTAATGCATTTAATTTATTTCAACATTTTTTTATATAGTTCAAGTAGATGGGCCTACCTTGAAACCCTAAATTGAAATTTACTCTGGTCTATGGCAAGTTCAGTATAAACCCCGTCATTCTAAATGCAAAAATAAATCGCATATTTGTTTTCCACAAGCTTAAAGACCCGTTTACTCTTTACATCAAAATTATACCTCATGTATCTATACCTTCAAATAATAAACTCAAACTTTCTTTCTCATATAACCTTCAAATCAGCTTTTATTTTCATAAAATATACACCCAATATGTTAAATCACTCTAGCACAAAATAACAGCACAAAATGTTCAAGTAATAACAAAAGGAAACAAATTTCGTTACCTGACGTAAGCCTTTTGCACCGTCACCTCTGAAGATGTCGTCCAACCAAACCTGGTTGTTGCATTCCATCGAACTTTCCTCTGCTACATGTACATCAAACTCATCCAATGCTATGCAGACGCCTTCGATACAGCTACCCATGTACTTGTCCAAACATGTTAGTCAGCTTCTGAATCTTCATACAATTAGCACCCTCGTTCAGAAAAATTACTAGGCTCGCTTACCTCAGTAACATCTTTTATTCGTTATTCTAATGTATTTACTTACAGCACCGTTTAACTAAGCAACTACTCGTGCTTTCGAACACTTTTAGTTTAAATTAAAACGGATTGCACTTATCACCGATTTAAAAAATTTTAACGTATATGTTAACACTCTGGTTTCTGGAATTTGTTTATTTGTCTGTCCGTCTTTCTATGAACTGTTTGCCAGTTTGAAATTGTACTTTCCCATGTTGTTCAACTCGTAGATTTCTTAGAATTTGTTTTTAACGAACGCCAGTTAAGGTTCCTGACTTGGGAGCTGCCTTTTTAAAAACCAGTTCCAAATTTCTTAACTATTTTATTTTATTATACAGAATTTAAATATGGAATTTTGATAAGTTACAATTGAACATTACTTTAAATCGAAATTAATTACTAATTGTACTACTTTGAGTAGTAAATAAACTGCAATGTAAAAGCGAATCACTTGACTGACTGTCGTCAACTGGGACTTCCGGGCTTTTATAATATCCCTACACCCTCACTTGGTTGTGGGATGTAGCAGATTTTATGTCTGCTTATTCTTTATGCTATTCATAATTACATTGTTGTAATCTTAATTTCTAAGTAATCACGGTACCTGACCGTCTGTGACCTGACATCTGCAGTGTCAATATCGTCTGCGATACAAAGTAGCGCTTCCGTTTTCATGAACGTTAATAAACTTTATAAATTGTCCTTGTGTTACAATGTTGCACTTCACTTGGCGTATTCTTAATATTTTCTAATAATTTCCTAATTATTCTATTTTAATATGTATACATCAATTGAGGGATATATAACGCCTCCCGACGTACATTAAAAATTAAGGGTTTTCTATTTCTTGATTTTTAATTTAAAATTCATTTAATTTCATGTCTTAAAATTCATAGTTTCTAATGGTACATTTGTTTCTTTGTTTACATTTGTTGCCTTAAATCCAAAACTGTTTTCTTTATTTTTATACCTAATATACATTTTGTAAATTACGTAAATGATCAATAAAATACTCAAAATAATTAATACAATTGTCCAAACACTAATGTTATCGTAGTGCACTTTGGGCGTTTTAAGTTCGTTCAAATGTTCCTTATAATCTTCCATAAGTTTCATGGCATTGTTGAAGTTATCTAGTTCCAGATGTTCGAGTTGCATGGGTTTTTGAAGTATTTCTTCTTTTTCGTTTTGCGTTATCTTGATTTGTAATTCGGGTAAGTTTGCTAATTTCTTGGTTTGTACGTGGTCTTAGTAAACTCTGATTACTTCATTTTTCAATTTTAAATAACAATTTTCCTTAAGGGTGATTAATTTACTTCCGGTAATGCTAAGTTGTTTTTGTCTTGATTGCAGTGAATGGTCGCTATTACTTCTGTTGGGAAAATGGCAATCCATTTGTTTTCCGTTACTTTTTTAATTTTCATATTGGTGATCTGTACGAGTTTGGCTTCACAGTTCTCGTAATGATTTGAAAATTTTAGTAATTGTACTTCGCAAGGGCTGTCTTCTTGAATGGTTGCCGTTGTCAACGATTAGCATAAATATTGATTTGGTGTGACTTCGTCAAATTTTTCGTTTGTACAACCATATCTTAGTTCATTTAAGGATAGGAATTTGGTTTTGGGTATAATAACTTGGTATGTGCTAGTCATTGTCATTGAAAAAGCAAGTAAATGATAATAATTATAATTGTTAATCTCTACTATTGAGATTTCTATTAAAAATGTTATGTCGTTATTTTTCACATTGCCTTTAACTATAGCTATTTTTTCAAATATTAAAATGTCTGATTCTACTACATCAAAAGGAAATTTACTGTTGGTTATAAATAATTTAATTCTTAATAGTTCCTTTAATAAGTCAATTGATTCTATGATACTAGAATGTAGGGTATTTAATTTTGCAAATGTTACTGCGTTTTCTAACGTGGCTAAAATTTGTTGAATTAAAATTTGTTTTGTGTATATCGTATTAAATTTAATTAAATCTCGCATGCCTAACATAGTAGTTTGCATGTTATTTTCAAAAGTTTGTATTCGATCGGCTATACTATCTTGGCCTCGAACTAATTTTCTTAGCGTTTCGTTGAATTTTATAATAGTTGATTGTCAATGATATTTGTTTGCTAATTATGGTTTTGATATCGTTTTGGTTTTCGATTAATTGCTGTATTGCGTTGTCATAACGTTCTGCGTCTTGGTTATCTAAATTGCCTGTGATTGCTTTTATTATGTTGCCTAATTCGTTGATTAGTCCTCTTTTTCGTCTCGCCGTTTGTTTTGAGGGTATTAGTCGGTTAAATTTATCTTCTATGTTTCTCAAAATACTTTCTATTACACTGTCATAATTCATCATTTCTATTGCGTATTCTTTTCGAACATTGTTGTGTCCATTGATTGTTTTAATCGGTAATAATTATTTTTGATTGTTTGAAATTCTTGCTTTAGTTCCGTTAAGTCGAATTTTTGTGCAAATGTCCAATAGTCTATGGTATTCTGCATACTGCCCAATTTTATTGGTAGTATACCGGGGTTATTTTTATGCCTTCAATTATTATTTCGGTGTCCGTTTTACCTGGGTGAAGGTTGACGGTAAGGGTGATGATTGTCTATCTGAAAGTACAGGGTGTCTTAAATTTTTCAAGTGGATATATTTCGTTATCTTGCCGTTGTCTACCACGGCAATGTTTTTGTCCGATATTCTATTAATTTTAAAAGGGCCTAAATTTTTGGGTGCCGTTTTGTGTCGTTTGCTTTGGAAATTTTTCTCGTACACGGTTTGTCCTATTGAAAATTTATTTGCATCGGTATTTTATTGCGGGTTGTAATAATACTTTCCTTGTCGTTATTTAATTTATCCTTTACCTTGTCATAAGTTATTTTTAGTTTTTCCTTATGATCTTTGGCGTATTGTTGATAAACTTCTTTATTGTAGTGTATGTCATAAGGATTGCGTGAATCTGAATGTCCTAAAGTTAATTCTAATGGCGTAAAATTGGTTGATAAATGAATTGTGTTATTGTAGGCGATTAATGCGTATGACATTAAATTAGTAATGTGTTCTTTCTTGTAGGTTATTCTTAATAATCTGATTTGTTCTAACAGGGTTGATTGTAGTCTTTCGATTAGTTTGTTGGATTCGGGGTGGTTTTCAGTTATAAAGTGAAATTTTATTTTGTGTAGTTTCATTGCGTTTTGTATCGTTTCATTTTTAAATTCGCTGCCGATATCTAACGTTATTGTTGTGGGCGTTCCATTGAATTTAAAGTACTGCAAAAATCCTTAGATTGCGTCAATACTATTTTTAGAGGTGATTGATATTGCTTGGCCCATTTTTGTAAATGCATCTAAAATTGTCAAATAACTTTATGCTTCTACTACTAGAGTATCGGCATGTAATTTCTGAAAGGGTTTGTCAGGTGTCTTAGTTAACATTAAGAGTATCTTTGGGGGTTTCTTGTCATATTTCGCTTTGTCACATAGTTCGCATTGATTGATAAAGTCTGTAGATAGTTCTTTCATGTCTTTGAAATAATATTGTCTCATAATTTGTATTAACGTTTCATTAATTCCACGATGGTTGGTTTTTCCTTCGTGTTGATTTCTAATTATATCATTTATTTTGTCAGGGTCGTCTAAGGTTATTAGTTTCCTTGTGCATCTTATAAGTTCAAGGCCAGAGTTGTTAAATAATTTAACATATAGTTCTGAATATCGTTTCTTTTTAATTTACTGATGTTAATTTTATTGTAGGTTTGATCTCTGAAGTTTTCGATGTGACCGAGTAATTCTTGTAGTAATTTACTGCACTTTGCTTGCTTTGCGTCAGTTAAAACTTATTTTTAATTTATTTCTGCTGATTTAGTTCTGTCTGTTGTAGTTATTTCTTCCTGTGAGTGTGTGTAATTTATAAGTGTGTCTGCGATGCTTGTCGTCTTGTAAACTTAAGTGTTAATTATAAAGTTTGCAAGAGTTCGTTTTTTTTGCGTTATTCAAAGTTGCATAAAATGATCTTATTTTGGTTACAATGTTTTAAACTATTGTATGATTATTGCTTTACAGTTAATTGTTTGCGTCAGTGTCTCTGTTGTACTTTAGTTACAAGGTTATTTTTAAGCTTACTATAGGTGTAATTCAGTCTTTGTGAATGCTACTGTATAATGAAATTATACTTTGCTAAAAGGTGTTATTTTTAGTTGATATGAAATGAACTTTGCGTCTTTTCTATAATTAATTATCTCGCCTTGAAATATTTAATCGTACAATGTTGCGTTTGGGATGAATGAAATTTATGCCTTGTTAATTGCTGCATTATTTTTAATTATAGAATGTCAATGTAATTGTGCCTTTTATAAGGTTGCAATATGCGTTTCAATAGCGCGAATATGTAGGTTTCTTAAGTTGATTTATAATAAAACGTATTTTTCGTATTTAAGATGATGTTTTATTTTAATCGAAGATGCTTTATTCTTATTGTGGTAGATTGAAGAGTTCTCGTATGGTTATATTTAGATACGAGATGCGTTTTGATTAGCTTTATTTAGTAGATATATTCGTTGCGTTCAAGGTGAATGGTTTTATTTGATGATGAAATTCTGCGTTTGGATTTACGCTTTGCTAATTCTCGTAATAAGAATGTAGGTTAATAATAGATTGCAAGTTGTGTCTATTATTTACGGAATACGATGAGTTTGCGTCTGGATAATTCGTTCTCTTTACTTTGCTGTGATATTTTCTTTGCATTATATACAAAGTTCTCAGTGTTAAATGGTAATTTTAATTTCGCTTTATAATTGGGGTATTGCGCCAGTTAATATCGTGTTGTTGATTTAGAAATTTGTTTTTGTTTCGTTTTTATAATTTTTTGCGTTAGCTAACTCTCGTAAGAATTATCTCAAGTGCGCATGCAATGCGTCTTTTGGTTCTCTCTAGTTTTTTATAGGTCTTTTTTAAACAGAAAATAAATTTTCTCAAAATAACTTGAAAATAATCTCTTGCTATAGCTAAGTGAATTATTTTTATCAAATAGCATAAAATAATTGTACTAATAGTCAATATACATATATAAATCATAAAATCTCTTATACTAGCAAATATCAAATGTGTTTGTAAAATAAAAAATTCAATTGGTTTAAGGAAAATGAACTTACACTAATTGTTTTGTTGGTTTTATGGAGTCCGTCGATTTTTGTACTTCTTGCACGTCGGTTTTCGGGTTCGATCTATGCTTGTATCTTCTCCAGATTTTCTTTTGTTGAATTTGAACGATTTTGTTTTGCTTTCAACTTCTGTTTGTTTTCTGGGTTTAAACGATTCTTGTTTCGCCTCCAACTTATGTTTGTTTGCTGGATTTGAGCGATTCTTGTTTCGCCTCCAACTTCTGTTTGGTTCTGTCAATTTCAGAATTGAAATTCCAGACCACCAGTTCTTCGAATTTGGGTTCCTTAGTGACCTTTTGACATCCGTACGGCTGCGCCAGTTAAGGTTCGTGGCTTGGGAGCTTCCTTTTTAAAAACCAGTTCCAAACTTCTTAACAATTTTATTTTATTATACAGAATTTAAATATGGAATTTTGACAAGTTACAATTAAACATTACTTTAAATCGAAATTAATTACTAATTGTACTATTTTGAGTAGTAAGTAAACTGCAATGTAAAGGCGGATCACTTGATTGACTGTCGTAAACTGGGGCTTCCGGGCTTTTTATAATATCCCTACCCCCTCACATGGCTGTGGGAACTTGGAGATCTCGTGTCTGCTTATTTTAATACTATTCACAATTACATTGTTGTAATCTTAATTTCTGCGTAATCACGATACCTGACCGTCTGTGACCCGACATCAGCAGTGTCACTAACGTCTGCGATACAAAGTAGTGCTTTCGTCCTCATAAACGTTAATAAATTTTATAAACTATCTTTGTATTGCAATGTTGCACTTCACTTGGCGAATTCTTAATACATT
Organism: Platerodrilus igneus; assembly: GCA_036346225.1. Classification (NCBI taxonomy): domain Eukaryota; kingdom Metazoa; phylum Arthropoda; class Insecta; order Coleoptera; family Lycidae; genus Platerodrilus; species Platerodrilus igneus. The sequence continues at coordinate 1,891,366 of JARFIW010000881.1, read as the reverse complement.
GTAATAATTTCCTAATTATTCTATTTTAATATGTATACATCAATTGGGGGATACATAACTCGCTTTGTTAGTTTAAATAAACATATGCGCTTACATTATAATTTTATATAAACAAAAGCTCTCCCTTATTACTTGATATGGACAATTTACAACGTTCGAATATTAAAACTAATTATACTCGTATTATTTTTGAGGTTTTACGTTCTACAAAGGTTCCACACTATGCAAATTTAACATGACGATTTATTAATACACATGTATGCTATTATCCGTTTGTTTTAAGGTCAAAACTAATTAATTTGGAGCGTAAATAATTTATTCCTATTTTCTATATACACGGTTCTTACAAAATTACTCTCTGGACTTATCTATTCCTCTTTACATATAATTTACACAATAATATATATGTATATATATTCTTCTGCCTACAACTTTTTACTTTTGCTTGTTTACTCCACCCCTCCACCCTTTTAATTTTATTTATAATAAATATATGTGATTATAAACTTTACTACTTTATTTATTTAAACAAAATTTGCTACACGACTTTTGTCGTCGTCCCTATTTTAGTATTCAATAAATGACTGATATTCGAGGTGCTTTAGCAACGTTTGGTTGGTTATCTATTTACTGTTTACTATATATTATGCCTCGACTATATGAAACCTTAATCTCAGGGTGTTCACCTTACTCACCGTGAGTTCAATCGTGAGTAGATGTGCACTACCCAACCAAACTGCACACTCGTTTGTTTTACCACTTTTTTAATGCACTGATTTACTATATATGCCAAATTTTAACAGATCAATGTTGCTTGGTGCCAAATTAATTTATGTATACTATTTATGACTTTAATTTTGACGTTTTAAGATATTCACGGTACTTACCTGAATTATACCGCGCTGAAGGCCTTCTTTTACTGCTGGCTCAAGATCGTATTCACCGTACGCACCTTCACAAGGATTCTCAATCGTAGTCCACTTGCGTATCGCCTCCAGGTGTTCTTAACCAATTTCGTTGACCCCAAATCTGAAATAATTTTACCCCAATTTAGAATTTAAAAAAAAAACCGTTGTATCTACTTCCCCTGCGTTAATTCTTCCTCGTAATCTACTGCTCTCCTGTTTCCCTACTTCGTATTCCAATCAATCCTCTCCTTGCTCAATCCAAATCAATCCAGCCGTCCCATTTTAAATCAATCCTTTCCTGCTATTCCTATAATATCCACACGATGTCCTTACTGCCGTTAATCTGCTCAAATCACTCCAAAATTATCAATATCGTCGTTGCCTTATGTATCCACTCAAATCTCCTACTGCCGTTAAACCAAATCTTCCCAAATCCAACACCAATCTTGCTCAAACCTAAATAATCGTCGCTTTTCCCGTCGCACTAGTAACCACTCTAAATCTTCTTTTATACTCGTCGCCTTTATACTCTCGATGCTTCTTATTACTTTCACTTTATTAAATTAAACTCTTTAATTCACATAAACTTTTATTTCAATAAATATTTGTACAACTTTTAACGCAGGTTTTGTAAAACACGTCTTTATCTGAATATAATCGAAATTAGAATCTTTTTTTATTTATTTCGCTTAGCGATAAGATCAACAACCTTAGCTTACTTGAATTACAATTCTCAAACATACAATATCCAATAACAATTCGTCTTTCCTTTCGTGTCCAAAATACCTTCACTACAGTCTTTATAATATTCTTAATTTTTACTATTGGTCCAAAAACACTTCACAATTCTCCAATAACCTTTTATATTTCTATTCACTTTTAATTTTGATTTTACAATTCGTCCAAAAGTTGATTCTATTAAAAGAAAAGCCAAAATAATTTACACACGACCTGGACGCTTTGTTGGTTGCAGATATCCATAAATGCGTTCGGCTTTCCGACGGCAAATGTACTTTCACTGGCTCATAAATTATCAACTCAGTATAAAACCTTAAGTACCGTGCATTGTATCAACGTCATAAAGTCATGTTGTCTACCTTTTGGCACATATGTTTCAAACTAAAATGGTACATACTTTAGCATATGTAAAGTACAGCAAAATATAGTTTTTTAAATTATTAGATCTGATATATTAACCCTGTTGTTTGGCATACACCCCTATTAACACAAATCTACCCTTAGAAGCCTTGTACCCCCCCCCTACATAATAATATATATATATACACACTGATCTGAAAGTTGGTCATATAAAGGCCATTGGGCACCGTATTCTGTACTTAAAACCTCCCAGAATATTAGTACCTTTTAGTGTAGAAAATGAATATTGTACTTTAAAAAGCTTTAATTTTATTACATGATAGTATCTTTAAATAGTTGAGTACCTAAGGTCGGCAATGTTCTTCCAGTGGAAGTGCGAAATACTATTTGAAACGCCGTGTAAAGAGAATATATATCTGTGCTTCTCGAGAACTTTTCATCTCATTTCATAACAAGACTAAATCCATTTTAATCCAAACGTGAAATACCGTATTTTAATTGGAAAGGAGAACTTCGTTTTCTAGATTTTTTGAATTCATTCATTTGGTAACCAAAACTTCCAACAAAGCAGGTTAACCCATAATCCTTACAGGTAATTAAAAAGAATAACATGAATGACTATTCCTGTTAAAAGACTATAAGGTGCGGTAGGACGTTTGACGACCATAAATTACATAAGATAACCCTCGATATCATGTTCCTTTACATTCTTTCTTTAAACTAGACCAATTATGAGACCATAATAAGGTATTTTACTAACTAACAATTCAAAATGGCAGCCAATTTAGATAACATATTGTATCAATTAAAGCCATTTCTGAAGAAATTTCATGAGTTTATGAATCAGATCAACCAAAAAATTATCAAGTTTTCCAGGGGTAAATGACGCAAAAACCTTGATACTATATACAAGCCGGTAAATAGTCAGAAGGGAATTCAGTTACCAATTATCGCTTTGTCGATCAACTGTCGATTGTCTTTTTGTCGCTCAGTTACGAATATTCTTTTATCAATGAATAAAGTATAAGTTCAGGTTAAAACGTGTGTCAAGAACAATGTATAAGATATAACGATCAAGGTCCACAGTAAGTTTTATTAAAATATGAACAATTCAGATTGGATTGTGTAATAATGAAGTTAGTTTAATGGAGTTAATAAATTACACCACTGTATGATGAATTTAAACAGAAATTCAACGACATAGATTTTTAGATGCATCTATTGGTAAAATACTTTCAAAAAAATACGACATGGAAACTTAATCAACCATATGGCAAGGACGAATTTATGAATCCCAGGATAATTAACGGGGAACGTAAACATATCATTGTTTTGAAACATTTTGAAGTACATTTTGCTTGAGCCATTTATTTTAAGTAGGTTGAATTACGTACGAATTTGGCATATAGGTGTTTTCTGGTATACGGATAATTTCAAATTCTTCTTGAAACCGACTTCCGTTTTAACTTGACCTTCACAAAAGGTTTTGGTAAATTTATCTGATCAGCTACATTATTATAACGGAGATAAAGGATGTTACTAATATTATCCATAGATATTTCTAAAAATATATGCAAAGGTTTAGGAATAATAATTAAAAGGAGAGATTGTACAAAGTCTATTAGTATCTAGTAGTTATAATATGTTTTTAGACTAACGATGCACTCTTCATTTGTAGATTTTATTGCTTTATGTAAGTATTTTTTTTAGATAATGCGTGCTGAAGACAGATGTTAGTGAATGTAGGGGTTATTATTATTTTAAGACTTGTTTGTTAATGGGCGTTTGACGTTATTATAAGTTTGATGTTGAATTTTCGTTGTTTCACTTAATCTGAGCTAGCAAGATAATACGGGCATCTTCCGGCAATAGTTTGTACCGGTCTTATTGGCACCCAAAATAAAGAGTTCATTTCTATACGCTACATTCCATAGCAATATATATACATATATACTTATATATGTATACATATATTTATATATGTATTTATATATATATATATTTATATATATATTGTAGTGGATTTAAATGGTTAAATTTGGGTACAAACAATGCAATTTCAAACACCTTCTATAGAGAAAACAACCATAATTTGCGTGCGAAAGTTATTTAATTTATTTAATTTAAAGTAACAAATATTACCATAATTTTATAATTAGGGGTTAAAAATTCGTAGGTTCGTAAAGAAAATAAATTGTTTAAGCCAATAAAAATTATTAATTCATTTAATTTAGTTTAATTCAAAGGGTTATAACGTCAGAAAACGCATAAGAGCATGAAAAAATCGATAATCCCAAGGCGAAAAGCTTTACTAACGAACAAACAGACGCCGAATATATAAAATACCTTAAAACGCAAACTCCTAGAAATGTTATTTTAAAACGATCGTTAATTAGCATACCTGCATGTTTTGGAAAGGTCATCTTCCCCTTATTTGTGTAGATAACAGAGAAGCTTCAAGGAATATCGTTGAACCGAAGGTTGTTTCGCATAAACGCTAACCAAAAGTTTCTATTAGCGCAGAAGGGATGAACAATCAATGATATGCTTCAGAATGAGACAGGCATAATGGCATTCACTTCGGTAGGCACGTATTCAACTCCACGTGGAGTAGATAGCACGCAAACAGTAATATCGATTTTCTACCACTCAAGCAAGGGTAGAAGAAAACATCTAATATGCATAAGAGAGGAATAGAGTTAATACAGGCGGGGTTTTAAGACATCACTGAAAGGTATCATTGGTCGAAATAGTTAGTTTTACAACAGACGAGCACGGGACAGATGGATGCGGGTTTTTCGGAAAATAGCGTATCGACGTGGTAAATTTCGGGGAGTTTGAAAACGGTTATACAAAATTTGAAGAAAGAGTTAGTTCAATTAAGTATTTCGCGTTAAGAGGGTCTGGAGAGGTTACATTTTGAATCGTATAAATACGAAAGGGGAGTTATAAAGTTTCTCTTTGACTTCTTTAATTTGCATTGCTTACGACGTACAAAAATCTACTAACGAGCTTGTAAGTATTAAAATTTGTAAATTTAATAGTACAGTGTTAGATTGTTGTGGCCTTATAGTTTGAAACGCGGATAGTGTCGAGTTTATTTATATTGAAATAAGGTACAACGTATATTTTAACAAGCTCGTAACATAAATTAAATTATGCAATAATAATAAGTGTAATATACATGGATCTGGATATTAAGATGGGTCTTGAATGGGTAGCGTGCAGCGCAACTTAGATGGTGTTCATCTATAAATAGCTGGAGGCGGCAAGCAGCGCATAACCACTGGGCCGAGGGTTCAGGAACATAATACATCGTCAACAGAAATGGAGTCTTTAAGTTTTTCCAAGTAACGCATTAGAATTTGCTGTTTTTTATAAACTGTGGAACTTATTTGTGATGTGTGAGAGGGAACTTTGATGGTATTTTTCGTTATTTTGCGTATTGAAAATAATACGTATAACTAACTTTTATTATGGTATTTGAATATAAATCTAAAAGTGTACGTAAAGCTTAATAACGTTCCTCATGAATTTAAATTTTATTGTTAAGAGTACATTGTTTTTTTTGTGTTTGTAGTAAGAGTATGCAAAGTAGAAAACATACATTAAAAAAAAACTGGGTTATCATGAGCTCACCATACTCCAGAGTGAAGTAAATAGAAATAAATAAGTAAAAATAAGGTATTATTTAGGGCCCATTTACTCCTGTTGCATTAAATGTGTTTGATATTTCAATTTAAAACAAGGAGTTTACAAAGATAGCATTTATTAAGGTGTAACTTGAGCACCGAAATGTACATAATTTTGAATTATTATTTGTAAATACTCGTACATAAATATTGTATGATTGTTGTATTGTGATTTTATTGAATGGTGTGCGTGAACGGTAAAGAGTATGATAGCAAATTTAGGTATCCGAGAGGATACACAGCTGAGCTAGCCAGGGAAGCTGCTGAAGAAATGAATTAAAGTGATGAAGCTGAAATCCGGGTAAGAAAATTTTTTTTTGAAAATTTTCTATTTTGTGAAATTTTCGATTTTTGTAAGTTAATAATTTTGTCAAATCTACTAAGGTCCGGAGCTTAATTAAGGAAGTAACAAAGAGGGTCACGGCAACATATATATATATATATATATATATATATATATATAAATATTGTTGGAATACTGTAACAATACCCATATGCGCCCTTTTTTATGAATTTAAAGGTATAAGTTTTTAATTTGTCAATTTTTGATTTTTAATATATAATTTTGATTGCGCCGGCTAGCTCAGTTTTTGATTTACGCATGGAGCTTGCGACAATGCGACAAACAAAGATTTTCAACTTACCATCTATCTCTTCTTTCTGTTCTAATCTTTAAACCAAAACACCCTTAAGCACAAATTATTATAATGTTCTCAAAAATATTTACAACTTACCAAAAGATTAAAAATTGTTTAACTGGAATTTTCTTCTAATAATTGATCAATAAATTTAATAATTATTATAACCAAAGATGATCAAAAAGTCAGCAAAATCACTAGTATTATTAGTTATTAATTGAAGCCTGATGAACGTTCATTTAACCTCATTTATTTACGTAATGTACAACGTATACCCAAAACTAAACCCTGCCGACCCCTCACATAAATTATCATGAAGGCAATTTTTAAAGTATTTAAATTTGTAATATTCAATTAAATGTTAAATCTTAAGTTATTCCTGTTTAGCAAAGTGCAATGAAATGTCCACAAATAAAATAATTAAATAATAATAAACATTCAAATTGGCTAACCTGTTGTTTTTCAACTTAAATCAGTCCCTGGTCCAACCGTTGTGTGCATCCCTCATCTAGCGCCTTAAATATACTAGCGTACTGCATTAAACTTTTTCTGTATAAATCAACTCTTTTGTTCCATTAATAATTGCTTCAGCATTGAGTAAAACTTGTTCCCATATTTATTTTTGTTTCCGTAATTGTTTGGAGCTTCTTTAGGGGTTTTCTAGGAATTCTTTGAAGATTCTTTAGTGGTTCTTTAGAGATTTTTTAAGGGTTTTTAGAGTCCTTTTTATAAAGGTTAAAATTAGAATTTATAAAAAAACAACTTTCAGTTACTTAAGTACTTGAATAAGTAAATCGTTGTTTGTTTAAATAAATTTGGTGAACTTTGATTTTTAATAAACATGCTTTGTTAGTTTCCAATAAATCAGGTGTTCGTTTTAATTCTCTAGTCACGTAGACGAAATACAATGTATGTATTAAATCATCTGCGTTTTCTATCCTACGCATTATTATACCTGCTTGTATTAATTAGGATTCTTAATGCGTTATCCACGCGTGTCGCGTTTCAGCCTGCATTTATGTTATTTAACAACCTGCGGATTTGTTTTATTCAAATAAATCTTCAAAGTATTTTTCATTAACTAAATTAATTACGATTATTATTTATATACAGGGCGTTGTCATTTACTTTCCAGTCTAATCATGGTATTACTTATTGTCTTCAGAAAACTGTGTCGTTTTCTGAGCCCTTATGTATTTTATGTGGAGTGCGCTATACTTTTGGTCCTAACTCCCTCTAAATGACCCTATTAACACAGCATTTATATATATATATATATATATATACATATATACATATATATATTACTCAAATTTAGACCAGGGTGGATAATTAATTAACGACATCAAATAATTTTAATCACCTTGTATAAAGAAACAAACAGAAATTACGTGCGAAGTTTATATTAATTAATTAAATTTTTAAGTAACGAGTATTAAACAAAGTGTACAAATAATAATTAATATTTAATTAGTATTTGCTATAAATTAAAGGGTAGAAGTCAATGCCATTTATTATCATTTTAATTGGAGTTAATTGAACCATTAGTAATATATAATAAGCATAAAAGCTTTTAGAAAAACCCAATAATTACCAAATATGAGACGCGTTGCTAGCATACAAATATATCAAGAGGGTTAGAATACGTGGAATATTCAAATCGTAGAAGTGTTATTTAAAATGTTACGATTGAACACTTGCGTATTTTTAAATATTACGTTCTGTTTAATTTGTTTAGATAAACATAAAAATTCTGCGTATATTGCAAACGGTCGGATAAACCGTAGCTTATATTAACATAGGAATCCACGTGGATTGAAATAGCCGATAGTAAAGAATATCGATTTGCACCACTAAGACCAGGTTAGAAAGAGACGGATAAAACAGGTAAAGCAGAGACACAGATAATTAAAGGCAGGATTTGAGCAACGTCACGAGGAAACGATTGGTTGAAATAAGAGGCAGATATGAGAGGTGGAAACAACAATTTCTATACAAAATTAATTAGTTGTTTGCAGATGCGTTGCGCGATGTGTGAAAATTTCTTAGATTTTTAACTTGGACGTGTGCAAATTTTGTAGAATCGCTGTGCCGGACTGTCGAAAGGGAACATAGAATGCGAAATTCTAAAAATTGTCCGTTGAGGGACAAATCCGACGTGCAAGCGGCCTATTATATAAACCCGTGCTAATATGAGTTTCGCTCTCTTAGATTTTCGATTTTTATTCAATACTTTAAACAGTTTTGCTCTTTATTTTTTGATGTTATACGATACTGCAAGCAGAATACGCGCTACGATACAAGTGATTATGCATTAGTGCACTTCGAAAAGATAGATAAGGTAATAAAGTCTAGTTATATTTGCGGGTATTACTGTACCAATTATCTAAATTAGTAGCGATAAATAAATACATTTAAGTATGCAGTTTTTAGAATAGCGTGAACGAATTATGAATTGCTTTGCTATTTTTCGGGAGTGAGTAATCAAGTGTTATTAGTAAACGTGATTGGATCCACAAAACAAGATTTAGATATACATAGATGAGTTCCTTAAAAACCCTGAAACAATTTTAGATGAATGGTGGTGTAGAAAAATTTTAAAAGCGGTCAGAATCTGAGGACGTAAACATAACCCAGTTGGAATGGTGAAATTAGCAAGGACGATGTACATTGAAGCCACGAGTGCAGTAACCTTCAGGTAAATTATACACATTTGTTCGATCTTTGATGTTTTGGTGAGTGTTGGATACCTTTATAATTTGTTTGATAAAAATGGACAGTAGTGAATTTGTATAAACAACAAATTTTTAATTTTAAGGTGAAATTTTCTTGTATAAGTAGAAAGGAGTATTTAGCAGTTTATGTTTTGATTATGATGAAAATTTGGGTCTGTCTTTGAGCTCAATTAGACTAACCTGTTTAATTAACGTAAAGGGGTGGGAGATGCTCCCTTTTATTCAGACATAGGTCTGCACATATTGTTAACTACATTAGTATGCATCTGACAAGGACTTTAATTCTGGATGCAAATTAAAATGATGACAAATCTAAACTTGAAATTTAATGATACTGATATTTATGCTGAAATTTAATTTTGAAATTTTAATGTATTATGAATATTGATGTAAATAGAGTTAACGTTGATGTTTGTGGTAGGAATGTGTTTGTGTTTTTTTTATGAATGAGAATGAAAGTTTTAACTAGGTGAGCAGCCGAGGCGGAAAGAGTAAAGAGGCGATTATCAGAAGAGATTCAACAGGGCGAAAATCACAGCAAATCTAGGTGCCCAGTGCGATAGTCTCGAATATATTTTTTTTACTCTGGTGAGGCTTTTTGTAGGTTTCACAGCATATCTATATTGCTGTGAAATTTGGCCCCGCGATTGGGCATACCATAAAATGCTGTGATATTTACCCTGAACAATCAAGCCCCTATGATGTGGCATGTTAAATTAGGATTTTTGTCCCGACTGGCTTATTTAATTAAATAAAGCAATTCTACAATACACAATATAATGATTCAATATCTACAACTCTCAAAATTTTCCCCTTTTCACAGAATATCTACATATACCAGATTTATGGTTTTTGAAAGCCAGCAAAACTATCTTTTTACTTATTTAGGGAGCTTCTAACGTTCCAAGATACCTATTGCCTTTGTCATAAATTGTTAAATAACCCTTTTATATTTTGTTGACTCTTATAAATACAAAAATGATAAAATAAAAACAGTTTTCAATAATAAAGTGTATTAAGATTGCTAACCTGGAATGGGTTCTGTAGTTCCTTCCTAATCTGTGATCTGCAACTCCATGAATTGTTTCGTACCAAGTCCGAATATGTCCAAATTAGAATACTTTGATTTTAAAACTGTCTTCAATTGAAAGTCGAAATTAAAAGTCGATATCAAAACCAAAATTAAAATCCAGATTAAAATTACACTCCAAATTCCATGTAGGTATTAACACAATTTCAATGTAGGTATAAAAATCCAGATTGACATTAAAATCCAAATTACATGTCGGTATTAGAACAATTTCAAAGTAGGTATTAGAACAATTTTCATGTACGTATTAGAATAATTTAAATATCGGTATTAGAAACCCTGTTTTATTAATATTACAAATGTATTTTTAATTAAGTCGTTTTTCCTTACGTCTATTAATAGATCGGCTTATTTTCGTTGCATAAATTCGCACACTTTTCAAATTTAATTTTCACTTTAATTTTACTTCACTGGTTACGTATATTCTTAGTACTTTTGAACATAGTCGTAGCCCAGTTTGAATGTACACTAACTTGTCGTTTCATCATTATCGTATATAGAGCCGTACCTCTACTTGCTGTTCAGTGGCTTATTTATGTTCTGAGACGTCACTTCGGCTTTATCTCGCATACCTGGGAATTTTCACCATCTATTTGGTCCAAATATTCGAATGCATGCCTTGCCAGTCACGTACGCCTCTCGCATATCGTGGTAAATTCCAATTTTTGCCTTTTATTAACTCACGTATTCGAATGTTTGTTATTTATTATTATATAAACTGAATAGCCTGGTGCTTGTTTATTTTTTCATAATATTGGATTTTTGAACAAATGTGATTTCTTCCTGTCATGTACAATTATCTAATAATGAATAATTTAAATTGCGTGTTCGATGATGTTTTTTAACGCAATTGCTAAATATTTGTAATGTCAATTCATATAGGTTTCTCGGTGATTTAATTTTGATGCAATTTGTTACGTTTTCAAATCTTATCTTTACTTGTATACTACTCTTAGATATTTCTATGTTCTTATGGATTTAATCCCGTGTATTTTTTATACAGTGTGCTCTCAATTAGCAATATGTAGAGTGATTGATTTACTCTTATAATTTCTGGAGTTATGTGCTTTTCTTAAACTGAAAGTTGTTTTTATTTATTCTACGACCCCTATAACTTAACCTACTCCTAAACTACCCTATTATTATTGCAATATATATATATATATATATATATATTGCTGTGATAAGGGGTTGCTTAAGGGTGCACGTTATAGTAAAGGTCGTTCGGGAAGGAATAATTAGGATAGTCAGCAGAAAACTGTACTTATTTAAGGAAATAATTAAGAAATAGACATAGTTTGTAGATAATAAGTAGTCAACACCCTGTATATAGAGTAGAAATAGTTTTGGGCGACGCAGGTAAACATAGGAAGACGCATGGTTGGCGTAGGGATGAGAAGTACATGTATTAAAGTAGATAGTAAATATTAAATACCCTGTAGATAAAGTTTAGTTGATTTAGGTAAAACAAATAAGGATATTTTCAGTGGAAGCGCGCGTAATAAATGATAAAGTGTAATTAGACACGCATTAAGAAAAAGAGTTCCAGACAATTAAAGTAATACGGATATAGAAACAAAGTTTTAGGTAGTTAATATAAATGCACACAAAGATCTAATCATTTGATAAGAGAAAGGATTAAAAATTGCGTGAATCACATGTAAACATGGAAATTTAAAATCGGGTTGCATCAGTTGTTTATAGAAAAGCGAGTAATCTATCAAAATACAGCATGTTGATAATAATAGACAGATGTGGACAGGTGGTGATTATGAGGAAATGTAGAGCATTGCATCAGAAACTGTTCAATATGTAATTATTTGATTGGTCAGAGACAAGCGACGAGTTCTAGACCAAACCCACGCATGGAGCGGGGATTCGAGATTATATTAGCAAGCACCTTGATGGGAAAGTCAGTTTTGAACTCAATGAAGGCTGAAGTGCATTGCCATTAAACAAAGTGATACGTAATAAGTAGAAAAGTGAAAAATAATATAAGTGCTAATATGAAGATAATTACCGTTTAAACGTAAGTACGTTTTTAATGAATTTATTGTAAACTAAGACATAAAAATAATAGGGTTTCGAGGTCTGAGAGAAATAGACTAGGATTCAGATGTTAAGAAAAAATACAATAATACAATTTAAATGTCAAGGGAAAAGAAGAATAATACAATCTTGAAGTACAGGGGTGAAATAAACTACAATTTTAAGTCTGGGGCAAGAATGATAAATTTGAAGAATTGAAATAAATTGGGTATATAATTTAATGGTGGTGATCCATAGTGTAATAATTTGAATGGAATCCAGAATTGGGGAAGATCATTTTTTTTGAAGCATTGATGTGAAAAATATAAAACCAGGTCAGATTTTCAGTTATAAGACATTTGTTTTTCTATATGAATTTTTATTTTATTTTTAATATTGAATTTGCTAAATAAGAAATGCTTGTGAAAAGTCAACAAAAGAAGTTGCAAACGTATTGAATGAGTAATAAGAAAACAGGTATAGAATATTCTACATTTGTTGGTAAAGATCTTAATTTTCTTTGATGACTTTGGGTTTTTGAGTAAATGATTGTTAATAAATGAGATTTATAAAATTAACTGATTGAAAAGTGTATTTCGAATAACTTCAAAAGCTGTATATAACATATTGGTTCTATTATACAAAATCTAAATTTACTGAATTTTATAATTGCAAATAAATGCTAGCCGAGGTCATAAGATTTAAATAGTACAAAAGGCGGAGCCACCAGTTGAGCAGGAAAGTGATAAGTCGCAAGGCGGTAACGTATCGAATTTTGCCATTGGTAGATAGAGTTGTTTACAGATAAAGTCCAGTTGATAGTGATGTTAAGAAAACAGCTGGAGAAGGAAATAACTACACTTAATCGTGAATATTAAAATGGTGGTCCAATAATTTAGAGTATAGCAAATAAATAATGCAACACAACGTCGGGGCATGATAATTCTTCGAATAGCATAGCAATAAAGAGGGCAGCCTAACGAAGGAGTTTGAGTATCTAATATTATAGCAATAAATATATATATACATACATATTTCTCTGGTGTTTAGAGGTTCACGATCGGTGCGTTAATTTATCTTACGTGAAATTAGAAACCTTAAAGATCTCTTACGCAAAGCGTCAGTCTTCCTTTGCTTCTGGACTAATAGTCAGCTTTTACCTATCTTTTACCTAAATAAAGAAAACCGCAAAGTCTTTCCTTATGAAATTGTTCCAAAAACATTTATGGCGTTGTTCGATAATCTTACAAAACTCTGTTCTGCCCAAGAAAGCTAGGTAACTTTACATACTTCACCGTAGTTTGATTTATCTATATCGAACTATAATAGAAGCTTTGCTCCTTTATAGTAGTTTTTGGGTGTCATAAATATTGTGAAGTCCTCGGTTTCGTGAAGTTCACCTCAACTGCTCCGCTGAGTTCCTACAATGCTTATGAAACTAACACAGAAGATTACCTGGCCTTCTGAAACTCAAACTGTTCCTACCTGCCATGATACTGTAATCTGATAGACAAATACTTTCCTAGAATCCTATCCAAAATAACGCAACTATCAAAATATATCACACTCTATTTGCATGAAATAAAGTTTGCATCCTCCAAAACAACTGTTGACTGACATACAATAATATGTCTTTGATTAGAAACAATTTATTTCTCAAAAATGTGTTTGGATTAATTACTTTCATCACACATATACTCTATTAACGTAAGTGGGCTAGCCTCATACCTTACTTTAACCCTTATCTTGATATGAGCTCACAGTAAAACTCTTTCAACCTGTGTGCAAATTTATAGCACTGCAATAATAAAAAGTCCCTTTTACTTTGTACAAAAAAGCCTTGTTATCTCTCTCTACCTAAACATGTTTTCATTTACATATAATTTTTAATAAAATTTTTACTCCATCAAATAGAAAGAAATAATCACTTAAAAGCTCAAAGAGTTAAAGCACATCAAATAAACACCAGAACAAAGTTTTATAAAACGCGGTTACCTGATAACCACTATACTGCAAGCATCCGCAAACCAGCGCTCGATGATGTTGCCGTTTAGAATGACTCTAGGCTGTGTAACTGCTCACCAAGTTGAGTCACACTATTCCCTTCGGCACGCTGCATATCCAAACCGTATCCATATCCATATATCCATATCCGTATCCATATCCAACCGTCTTTCAAAATCTCGGAATTTTTCACAAGAAATAACCGTTTTACTCTGAAACCATCATTTTATTTTCTAACGGCTGCTCAAAACGTTGAAATCGCGCTCCAACTCTCTTCAAAATCCTTGGTCTATCCACGCCCCTCATCATGTGTCTTGCCTCATCCCGCTCTATCTTACATAGAAATATTTTCTATCCCTTGCTCCGTTTGCACGTTCAGATCGACGTATTCTATCATATACCCTCACTTAATTTTAACCTATCTCTTATCTCATTTTCACCTGTGAAAAATAATCCTCTTTCTTTGTTCCCCTTAAGTAGTTTGTCTATCGCACCCCTAACTTTTTCTCAGTCCACATCTAAATCGATACCTTAAACAGACATTCTGCATCCCACTCGCACCTATAGACTTCGATCTGTCTTTGTTTATTTGTTCGTTTAAAAGTCAACGCAATACTAAACATATGTTGTGTACTATCCTCTGCTAACGCATCCTAAAAGCAATTCTTCCTTGTAAAATATCGATCAGTGTTCATTTAATGGCTTCTGCCTTTCGCAGAACTACCTCTTTGCCATTTCTCCTCTTATATCCTTGAACATAATTACTACTTAGAATGTTTTCAACTGGTTGTTTTTCTCAGAAGCGATAACCGTTGCTTGTTTTTGTAAACACCTTAATAGAAATGCTTTTAGAACGTATACTGAGGTTAAAAATGGAAATATACATTAGAACAATCTTTACACGCGCTAACTTGAGCTTATGATTATTAATATAACAATAAAGTAACATTGAAAAGCTAATTTTAGTTAATATTTATTAAATCTGGTCTAAATTACCCTATACGTTAAAAATATTTACATTTAAAGAACAGTAGGTAAAATTACCTAACTCTGTTCCCTCCTAAAAACGAATACTGATAATTCTTTTGCGCATTTTCGCCAAGGTGAATATTGAAGCTAATTTGATTATGAAGCTCAACTCTAAACCATATAATTCTTAACCTAGAGCACTGAAAAACGTCTTAACCTACTAATGTGTTGTATATACACACGAGAGCTTGCACTAATTTCTCAGCTACTTAATCCAATAAATTCTAACCTACAAATTAAATAGTAATCTATATATAAATATGTACATTTACATATAGTATATATATATATATATATATATATATATATATTACTGTGTGGTTAGCCTGTGAGGATCGTGCCCCACTGTTGAGCCGTATAATTCAATAAAAATCGTTCCCTCGGCTGCTCCCAATAATTTCTATTACCTAATTTTCTAAATTTATTATTGACACCTACCTGTTACATCCAAAAACTTCCTGTCAATATCTTCATGCTGAAACCTATATAGAAATTCACACCAATCGCATTCGAAAATAACTCAATTAACCAAATATATCACACTCTATTTAAATTAGATCCATAGAACATTTTAAAACACCATTCGTTTAGGTACATCCATAAAGGTCAATAAATTTTATAGCAATAATCATGCAAATTGTTAACCTTTTAAGCACATATATTTTTATTAATGTAAGAGGGCGTTCCTCGTACCTTACGTTACCATTTTGTTTTAGCATTAGCTCATAATAAAACTCTATAACAGTGCATATAAATTTCCTGCACTACCAAATATCAATAAGTCCTCTATACCTCTTTACAACATTTGGTTACCTGTAAATTCATTCATTATTTTCAGAAATCAATTTCCTTTTAAAGTCTCATAAATGTCTGTTTATAGAATGTCAAATAATAATAAAAGCACATCAAACCCAAATCCAAACAATCACAAACACCATAAAAATATTCACCACTCAATATTCTATTCTATCGCCTACCTGGTTTTTAACTTCTAAATATGCTTCACCATTTAGCTCCTTGGGGATGCTGCCGTCTAGTAAATACCCAGTCCATTAGCTAACTCCCTGGTTCCATTACCATACCTGCCATGCATGCCGCTGTTTACAATTTCCAATCCAAAAATTCCTATCTTCAAAATTAACTTTTATTATTCAAACATCGCTTTTTTTCATCATCCAAACAATTTCAAATTTTAATATTTCCGTGCACTCCAATACCAACATAATAACCTTTGTACTTACATACCACTTTAACGCTTTAACACAAAGATGTTTTATTAGCTTTTACATAAATTTCTATTAAATGGCACTAGTTCACTTGAAAGTAACTTTTATCACCAACGATGGATGAAATCAGAGCGAAAGAGAAAGAGAGCTCGGCCCCTCTCTGCCAGTGATTAAATAAGTAAAATCCCCCCTATTTTAAATTGGCACGTACACCTGTACACCCGTTCCTATAATTCTTGAAAATCTTTTCTAACCGCTCGTTGTTCCAGCGAAAAACCCTAACGAACCTCGGATTCTTGTGAATTTTCATAACGAACATAACAATACTGGGTAAATCGCTTCAAACTGTCAACCGCCGTTCTAATTTAGTCTCTAGGTTTTCATTTGTCGACGCCTCCAACTTGAACAAACATCTCTCATCTCCCCTGTATCTATAGCTTTATCTCACACATATGCCTTAATCAGCTGGATTTCTGCCCTTCTTGTACAATTTATCACCTTGCTTGGCTCCATTCTCCTACTTTTTAACAGACGCGTGTTTGTTTCTAAATATTCTTGAAATTATTGATTTTATTTAGGTCTCATTACTATACTGTCTCCTAAAGTAAGTATACACGTCCCTTTTGTGTTCAATACATTTCTATTCTGTCTTGGTCTTTTCTTGGCTATTTCCTATACTACCTTCGAGTTTGAAATGAATATTTTAACCACCAAATCGCGTTTACATAAATTCCAACGGCTGTTCTTTTCCAATAACCCATTATAGTTTGTTTGTTGCCCTGCTTACCGAGAATTATTATTTCCCCTCGTTGATTTTTTAAACGTGTTGCATTTTACGTTTGAAAATAGAAATGCTATTTTAACGCCTGTTCCACGCTTTTAGATTTTTATATAACACTTTACTACAAATTTAAATACGATAGAATAATTTTACCCCAATTATTATTTATTACGCCCTATATTTACACAAGTATTATGTTACATTATCCTTGGCTAAATTAAATTGACTCTACGTTATTATACACTACTTAAGCTAAAAAAATAATTGTTTAAAATATTCCAACTCCCTAACTAAATAAATTTATTTTATCTTACTCAAAAACTCTCAACTTATGAGTTCACTTGTGCCCTTATATACCGCCATTACCCCTCAATTACACGATATTATATATATATATATATATATATATATATATATAAATTTTTGAAAGGATTTGAAGTGTTCGAGAAGTAGCAGTTGTTAGTTAACAAAAAAAATAATGTAACAATACAAGCTAGGTAATTATCAACTTGTTGAAGTGAGAAAGGAACCCTAACAAAAAAGTGTAAGTAATAAATAAAATTAGCGCAGTAGCAGTTGCACTGTTAAATATATATAATTTCTTTAATATTCACGTTAAACCTTGAATAAGCAATGCAAGACGAACCTAAACAATTGTTATTTCTGAACAAACGTATGAGCTTTAAAAAAACAAGGTCAAAGAATGTATATTTCTTTAATTAGCCATTTCGTTCCCCGTTCCGTTCTATCATATTTTTGACAGTAGTACCTGAAGGTTGAAGCAACCGATTACTTGATTTATCGACATATATACCAATATATACTGATTTAATAAAAATCTCTACTTGCAAGGAAAGGGCAATTCCAATGCGACTGCAAGCTAATTAAAATACCGTTTGCTGTAGAAAAAGCTTTTGTGATCATAAAAGCTAGTGTTATGAGCACCTCGTTATAGTTTTCTGCTTGTTGCACAATTAAAGCTTTGAAATGTGATGTGAGCGTAGACAATTAAACGAAAGTTTTTGTACTAATTATTAACTTCAATAGAACTGACTGTAATATTACATAAAAACTGGTAACAATTGGAACTGGCTTTAATTTCTAAAATGTTATTTATTCGCATGTGTATGAAATATAGGTTGGAACAATAAAACAGAAATTATTTGACATTTCTGTCAAAACTTCAAATAGAACGTACACAAAGTTTTTACTTAATATTCATTTGGATACGTATCAAGTGGAGTGTATATATAATGCTGTAATAAAGGGTTGTTTAAGGGTGTACTTTATAGCAATGGTCATGTAGTAATCAGAAATCACAATAGGAAGCAGAAAACTGCATTTATTTAAGAGAAAATTGAGTCATTGGGATAGTTTGTAAATAGTAAGTATTTAACATCCTGTATATAGAGTATAAGTAGTTTTAAGCGACGCAAATAGTAACAATAGGACGCATAATTAGCATAGAAATAAGTAATTTATGCATTGGGTAAATAACAAATATTTAACACCCGGTATATAGAGTAGTAATTTTATGTAATGCAATTAACGATATTTTTTCAGTAGAAGCAAGCGTATTTAAAAGTAAGCATGGCTCATATAATTAAACACGCATTCAAAAAAAAAACTAATTAGTTATGATAATACGGAGATAAGAGATAAAACTTAAAGAAGCGTAGTTTAAGTGCATAGAAACAATTAACAATTTTTAATAGTAAAGGTAATTAAAAATGCGTAAAGAAATAAACATACTTAAAAATTGAAATTCGAATTGCATCAGGTATTTTGGTATAATATGGAAACGCGATTATTTTTCTAAAACACCGCATGGTCTGATAACAAGGCATATGTAAGCAAACAACAATTACTCGAAAGGCCGAGAATGTTACATCAGAAAACCACTTTAAGTGTAGAAAATAGAGAGACCTTATTGGTTAAAATTAATAGGCCAAACCCACGGACAGAGGGGGACCTACTCATATATTAACAGCGAGAATGATAACGAGCTGAGTTGTCAACTCAACAAAGGTCAAGGTGCGTCACTCTGAACCTGGGAGTAACGCGTAAGAATAATATTTAAAAGTAAAAATTGTTTAGTGACAAATAGTGCGACGAAGATGAAAATTTCTAATGCCGATTAACGGCTTTAAGTCTAAGTTTGGGGTGCATGATTCTGAATTAACTTCATTTTATAATTAAAAGTAAAAGCTAGTCGAAGCAGAATAATAACCTTAGTGGGAGTGTAATTTGATTGAGATAAACACAGAGAGGTGGAGTTATAAGTAGAATACGCCATTAATAAAGAGTACGGCGTTATCATATCAAGTTTTGTTATTGGTCGACACAAGGTCCGGTACACGATAGCAAATCCAGTTAAACATAGCATAATTAAAATACCTGCCCAAACGATGGGGCACGAATAATTGTGAGAGTAACACAGCAATGTATATATATATATATATATATATATATATATATATATAGCTGTGAAACCTACCAAAAAGCCTCACCAGAGAAAAAAAAGATTCGAGCTTCTCGAATTGGGCACCAAGATTTGCCGTGATTCTCGCCCTGTTGAATCTCTTCAGATAGTCGCCTTTTTACTCTTTCCGCCTCGGCTGCTCACCTAGTTAAAACTTTCATCCTCATTCATAAAAAAAACAAACACATTCCTACCACAAACATCAACGTTAACTCTATTTACATCAATATTCATAATACATTAAAATTTCAAAATTAAATTGTAGCATAAATATCAGTATCATAAAATTTCAAGATTAAATTTGTCATCATTTTAATTTGCATCCAGAATTAAAGTCCTTGTAGGATGCCTACTAATTAATTTAACAATATTTGCAGACCTGAGTCTGAATAAAAGGGAGCATCTTCCACACCTTTACGTTAATTAAACAGGTTAGTCTAATTGAGCTCAAAGACAGACCCAAATTTTCATCATAATCAAGAACATAAATGCTAAATACTCCTTTCTACTTAAACAAGAAAATTTCACCTTAAAATTAAAAATTTGTGGTTTGTACAAGTTCACTACTGTCCATTTTAAGTAAACAAATTATAAAGTTATTCAACACACACCAAAACATCAAAAATCGAACAACATAGCATAAGTTACCTGAAGGTTAATGCACTCGTGGCTCCAATGTACATCGTCCTTTGTTAATCACACCATTCCAACTGGGTTATGTTTACGGCTTCTGATTCTGAACGCTTTAAAAATTTTCTACACCACCATTCATCTAAAGTTGTTTCAGGGCTTTTCAGGAACTCATCTAGGTATATCTGAATTTGTTTTGTGGATCCACTCACGATTACGAATAACATTTGAGTATTAACACCCCGGAAAAGTAGCAAAGAAATTCATACTTCTTTCACGCTATACCCAAAACTGCCTACTTTTGTTTATTCATTTATCGTTACAAATTTGGATACTTGGGACAGTAATACTCGCAAATATAACTAAACCTTATTACCTTGTATCTTCTTTTCTAAGTGCACTAACGCATACTAACTTGTATCGTAGCACATAAATAGCAAACTGGTTTAAAGTATTAAATAATCACCAAAATATAAGAGCAAACTGTTTAAAGTATTGAATCAAAATCGAAAATCTAAAAGCACTGTTTAAAGCATCAAAATCAAAAATCTAAGAGAGCGAAACTGTTTAAAGTCCGGGTTTATATAACCGCCTTGCCTGCATGTCGCTTTTTTCCCTCAACGGACACTTTCCAGAATTTCGCATTCTCGGTTCCCTTCTCGACAGTCGGGCACGCGATTCTATTAACTTTGCACACGCGCCAGTTGAAAATCTGAGAAATTTTCCACACGGCACGCAACCACGTCCGAGAATAACTAATTAATTTTGTATCGAAATTGTTACGTTTACACCTCTCATGTTTGCCTCTTATTTTCAACCTATCGTGACCCTTGTGACGCTACACAAATCACGCCTTTAATTATCCGTGTCTCTGTCTTGCGCATTTTCTCTTTCCTTTTCTAACTTGGCCTTAGTGGTGCAAATCGATGCTCTTTAATATCGGCTGTGTACAATCCACGTGGACTGTTAAATAACCCACTTTATTAGCATTTCCCGTGAATATTAAGCGACGGTTTCTCCAACATTCTCTGTAACCATTTGTTATCTACAAAATTTAAGCAGAACGTGACTTTTAAAAATACGCAGGTGTTCAATCGTAATACTTCTAAATAACACTTCTACGATTTGAATACTATTGGGTTTTTACAGGCTTTTATGCTTATTATATGTTTGTATGCTAGCAACGCGTCTCATATTTGATATTATTGGGTTTTTAAAAGTTTTTATGCATATTATACCTCAATAATCGTTCAATTAACTCCAATTAAAATAATAATGAATGGCATTGACTTCTACCCTTTACTTTTTAGCAAATATTAATTAAATATTAATTATTATTTGTACATTTTGTTTAATACTCATTACTTAAAATTGAATTAATATAAATTTTGCACGTAATTTTTATTTGATTCTTTACTTGGAACAATTAAATTACATTAAAATTGAGCATTTTAATTCTGCTTCTTTTTATAGAAAGCGTCCAGTAAATAACCCAAATCCCTTGAGACGAATGAATTTTTAAGCTTCACGGTTTTAATAACGCGTACCTTTTCCCAACGCTTTCTTCTACACGGTGATTAAAATTATTTGATGTGATTATTTAATTTTCTACCCTGGTCTGAATTTGAGTAATATATATATATATATATTGATGTGATAATAAAATCACAAAAGGTAATTGAGCCACTACGTTCTGTGAGAAAACAGACCGGAAAGTATAACATTCCAATATTTTATTTTTACCCTGTATAATATATTTTAGCAAGATAAGAGTATTTCCATGTAAAATAAAACGCTATAAGGACACATCATTTAAGAACGAAGCCCGGTTTTTGAATCCATAAAAAAAAGAAGCAATCATGTCATCCGTATGTAAATATGTATTCTCTTGAAAAGTTACTTTAAAACAAGTTGTATTGCATTTATAGGCGGCTCCGTGGCGTAGTGGTATGTGTGTGACTACTACGCCCAAGGTTCCGGGTTCGGATCCCGACACGGTCCGCTTGAAAAATGTTAGGCGAGCATTTTTCACAAAAATACACCCTCGTTCGGATGAGAGGTAAAATGGAGGTCCCGTGTGTGAGTGTTGTTACGCACGTTAAAGATCCCTACCTTGCTTGGAACAGCAAGGGTTCGGCAAAATTCCAAATTTTCCAGGTAAAAAAAACTCGCCTCCTGGCCAATGTAGTACCTTCGGGTGGAGCATTGGAAAATCACATGTAATGTATTGCATTTATAAAAACCATAAAATGAGTTCTAATACGCTAATTTACATTTATACATTTCAAAAACGTTAAATAAATTTCAAAGTCAAGTTATATCACTTAAATTATGTTCCATAATGTATTCATCTTTGTTAAAATACCATTTTTAAGAATTTTTTAATAGAAAGTAGTTTTATTTCATAGAAGTCTATTTTGGTACGATTTTTGAATAAATTATATTTAGGTTAACTTGCATTATTCTTGGAAAATGATAATACTAAATAGAAGATAAGATAACGAATTTTAAAAGCTTTATATTACATAAGTTCATATGAGAGAGATATCAGCCATCACTTCGTTCAATAACATAAGATGCAACTTCTTTCAGACCATTACCAATTGTAAAACTGACAGCTCATTAAAGATATAGAAAAGCGAAACTTAGGGTAATTATTAAATATTGCGGTGATTAGTACTTCGAGAGCGTATTAGATTATCAAACAACGGTGACGTATTGAGATTATTTTGTTATATAAAGACGGAAATAAATTAGAACGGAGTCATTCATTCTTTCAGCAATCAACACTCAGCATTGAATTTTAAACTTGAGTTGTGAGACATTTGATAATTGAAAGATATTTTATAGTGTACAAGGACGATTTATTGATGCAACATAAATAATCTTAGTACAAGGTTAAGTAATAATTAACTGCTATTAACAATAAATTTACTGATGTAAGCTGATACTTTAACGAATGGAGATTAATTAAAAATGGCGATCTAAAGATTTGGAAACAAATTTTTCAAAGCAATTAATTGCCATAAAAACGATATTTTTATAAGCAAAGACAGGTGGTCACAAAGAAGAATATCAGCGAGAGTGACAAATATAAATTTGTTTTACACTTACAGAGACATTTGTGTATTACTAAGGATAGTAAGATAGGATAAGTTTCTCTTTTTGTATAAAAATTATGTATAAATGGAATAGTTTTATTTTAGAAATTATCAGTTGGAGCTTGAGGCGTTTTGATTACTACAAAAATTTATACTCAACGTAAACAATCAACTACATTGACATGAGGTAATATGACAATATTTGAATTATCTATGACAATATTACAGAATATACTGTGAAATATTTTAGGTTCTTTAATTATTAACAAGCATGTGGTGAAAATGGTTTGAATACGCAATGAGTGATAGGATAATTATTCTATATAAACTTAACCTATAAATTACATTTATAAGCGTTATTTATATCTGTGTATATATACATAATGTGTAAAAAAAAATATTTTTGAATGTATAAAGGGTTGTTCATAAACATTTTGAGATTTATTTATTTTATTTGATTTTCGTAAAATTCGCAGTACATTAGTCGCTGAGCTAGCCAAAGAAGAAAAAGGACACGATAAGTTAAAAATTTGCATTTCCTATTAAGCAAGCGTCTATTGCATATTAGTCAGGGCAGTTTCATCAAGCAAATCATAACAATATACACACACACACACACACATATGCGTATACTTAAATATATATTTATATATATATATATATATATATATATATATATGTGTGTGTGTGTGTGTGTGTGTGTGTGTGTGTGTATAAACATATATATATATATATATATATATATATATATATATTATGTATTCTGTGATCCTACCATATGAGTGATAGGCGTAGTATATCTATCTGTCACTCCTTGTGTTATTTTAGAGCCTTGTTGAGTTATGCCACGCAATTTATCATTAAATATTTAACACGGCTGCTGCACTTATATATTTCATAGGGCCGTCAATCACGTAGCGGAATCTACCTAAAGTGGGTCCGTTCTAGCCAAACCCGTCTCAACTAGACATCCAAACAAATATCCAAGAAGTTTTCAAAATAATTTTAAAAGCCAAAAGTATCCCCAAACACTAGTTCCACTTTTATAAATTTGATTAAAGCACTGCGTAGTTATTAAATACTAATACCTGGAATCCAGATACAGGCGTCCTGAAGCCAAGTGACCAACTGCAGGCACCTCCTGAAAAAATAAGTAATTCGAGCAACTGGTAATCTCCGGACTATAAAACTACTAATATTTCTACAAATTCTATGTTATACAAATACTCGGATAACTCCAATTCCACTATTCTTTCCTCTTCAAAACGATAACGGTACAGACCAGCACTCCCTCTTTTAATTACTTTTTCTTCGCCACAAAACTGCTACCTTAGACTTTACTTTACTGCATTCCAGTACCACTGAATCTACTTCTCTTCACTAGTTGCTACCTCCAGGTACAACTCGACTTTCAAAATTTACTCGCAACTTTTTAAATGAAACCAAAACTCAGAACAGTACAAAAACACGTCTATTTATCAGTAATACAAATTTTTAAGTCCTTTATAAATACAACCCGTCTTACCTTGTTTTCGTTGCCATAACAGCTACGTCTACGCACACTATGCAATTTATAATTATTAATAATTGATTAATAATACAGTTCTTTTCTCTAGATACATTCATTTTCTAGATGGTTTAATAATACAGTGATTTATGTATATTGAACTTTTTACAATATTAAAAATAGCTAACAACTTCGATGGTTCAGCTTTTAAATTATACGTAACAGACATTTATGTCTTATTCGGTAAACGTCCTGTCATTACATAACCATTCTTTAATTGTTAAAACATATTCAAACTGAACTTGATTTACAAATTTTTCAGGAGTATCACTTAACTCCTTAAAATTTTAAAAGCGTGCCGTATACCACACAATTCTGATATTTGTTTTTACATCCAAAAGGTTCTGAATACGCTAACTCCAAATTAAATTTCATATACGTGCAATCATAACAATTAAAAATACGTATACAATGCAAACTTATCAACTAGCTTAGCCTGGTATCTGGCCGGTACACGTTGTGAAATGCAATGCAGTTTTAAACTTTTATAAATTTATAAACGTGGAATAGTTGTTAATTTATAAACCAAAAATACCTGAAAGAAAATACTCAACCAAAACCAAATATACCCCCATTCTAGCAAGTCGTTTCGAAGCCCTATTTAAACATTTTATAAGCCCACCCCTTCTTGACAATATAATATATACTATATATATATATATATATATATATATATATATATATATATATATATATATATATAGCCGTGGAACTCGCCTCTAATTTATATTTTCTATCAAATAACATTCGAGACTCAACGTTGGGCCGTCATAAATTTGCCGTGGAACTCGGGTAAAATCCTCACCAACAAAATATATTCGAAAATTTTATTAAATTTTCAAATTCGAAAACTGAAAAATTTCCAAAAATTTAAATAAGTCAAAAAAAATTTCTTACCCGTTCTCCTTTCTTCCTCGGTTGAATTACCAATTTTCTGCACATGCTTCCGGCTAGCTCATTTGGACC
The DNA here is from genome assembly GCA_036346225.1 of Platerodrilus igneus. NCBI lineage: Eukaryota > Metazoa > Arthropoda > Insecta > Coleoptera > Lycidae > Platerodrilus > Platerodrilus igneus. The sequence goes on along the minus strand of JARFIW010000881.1, from coordinate 1,865,391 downwards.
TCCTCTTGGGTATCTAAATTCACTCGCATATTCTCAATCGTACACACACACTCGCAATAAAACCACAAAATACAACCAACATACAATCTTTTATTTATTACTATTTACAAATGAAATTCAATATTGTCCATATTTCATTGATCACGTTACACTTCAGTAAATCTTATTTTGTAATGTCCTGTGTTTTATTTTAAAATCATCAAACACATATAATGTACCCGGAGTAAATGGGCCCTGAATAATACCTTCTCTAAAATTCCTTCTTTATAATTTTTTTTTAATCTAAGTAAACTCTAGGGTAGGGTGAGCTCATGATAACCCAGCTAATTATGCATAATGTATGCCCTTCTACTTTGCATACTCTTACAGCAAATTAAAAAAACAAAGCCATGCACTCTTCACAAAAATTTCACGTTCTGATGGAACGTTAAAAAGCTTTATAGACACCTTCAAATTTTTAGTTAAATACCATAATAAAGTTATTTACACGTATTATGTTTAATACGCAAATAATCCACACTACCTTGAAAATCACTCTCATACGTCACCCAATATTCACAGTTTATAAGAATCACAATTTCAAATCGTTACCTGGAAATTTCTAGGAGATCTCTGCTCTGTAAACGATGCCATGTATTTCTTCTATCTGTTCTGCAAGCCGTTTCTAGCTGTTACTAGACGAACTCCATCTAAGCCGATCCGCCTAGGCCGCCTCCACGGTGTGATCCAATTCCAAATCCAATTTAAACATACGTCTTTCATAATAATTTACTGTGATCTACGTTACTTAACGTCCCGACACGAGTTGGTTAAAATTATAGGTGATACCTCAGTTAAAAAATGTAATCTCGGCACACTAACCGCGTACTAATTAAGAGGCTACCACCATGCAATATAATTTAAATGATTTTATAATACTTACAACTCGTGATACTTTCATACGTCGTTTGGAACGATCGAAATATTCAGGGCACGAAGTTAAAAGAGAAGAGAGCCGTGCTACCTCTTTATAGTATTTATACTCTTCGAAGGTAACTTCTCCATACCTTCCTAACGCAAAATTCTCTATTTAAAATAATACTTCTTACAATTTTGCACTCAACCAATATTTAATCCCGCGAATTTCAGCACGTCGTTATTATATTTTCAGAAAACTACGCTACACTATCCTCGTGTCTGTTTCAAGTCAAACTAACCATATCGACCAATCGTAGACCTACTGACGTATCACAAATCCCGTCTATACAACCGTTGTCCCGTGCTTATGCGTTTCCTACGTCTCTTTCTAACCTTGCTTGAGTGGTAGAAAATCGATATTCCTGTTTATTTGCTATCTACACCACGTGGATTTACTACGTGATTTAAATAACCTCTCATTAGTATCCCCTACGAACACAGGCGACGGTTTACCGATATTCTTTGTAACCATTTGCTATCTATAAAAATTAAGTAGAACTTGACATTTAGAAAATACGCAGGTGTTTAATTAACTGACGTTTTACCACAACACTTCCACGAGTTGGAGTTCGGCGTATTTCTACCCCACCGATATATTTGTTTGTTAGCAACGCTTTTCACCTTGGTATTATTGGGTTTTTACACGCTCTTATGCATATTATACATCAATAATCCTTCAATTAAATTCAATTAAATTAATAAATTACTGGCATTGGCTTCTACCATTTAACTTCTTTGCAAACCTACTACATTTTAATTATTATTTGTACAATTTGATTAATACTCGTTACTTAAAAATGAAGTAACTAATATAACTTTCGCACGTAATTTCTGGTTGTTCCTTTATACAGGGTGTTTTGAAATTGTTTTTTTTATATTTATTTTTAATCTTTTAAAACCGCTATAATATATATATATATATATATATATATATACAGGGTGGTGCGGATTTTATTAGCCAGCGTATATCGTCTGAACTATGCAAGATATAGAAAAATTTCATGGAAAAAAGTTTTTTGAATATATTTTCTCTACAAATATCAGGCATTAGGTATTTTTCATGATCTACTATATTTGAGCAATAATATGTCACTTTGGTTTTTTAAATAGAACACCCTGTATATTTTTTTGAAAAAATAATCTACTTGAAACTGTCTTTACGGCAGTATGCCACAATCAATGATTTCTATTCAAAGTGCGCTAAATAACCTAAATAATGGAATTTCAATCTGATTATTTCTGTTAACAAATGCCATTACAGTATTTCAGTTGTTTATTCACAATTATCTGTCACATAAATAAGTAAAAGTATTATTGTGTTCTTAATAGTTGTTTCGCGCAAAATAATGGAAATGAATTATTCAAACAATGAAAAAGTTGATATGTTATGCTGTCTTCATAGGTCAAACAACAATAAACGTCAAGTTGCAGTTTTATATCGAAAGTTATATCCTGACCGTAGACAACCAAATATAAATACATTTAAGAATTTAGAAAATTTTTAAGGTCCAATGGTAGCTCTTCAACTATCACCAGAAATCAAGTACAACATAAATTGATTATTTTGGCCTACTTTAGACCTTATCCTAAAGTTTCTCCAACACAAGCTGCAGCTGAACTAAACGTTTCGACAGATTTTTAATGTTTTGAGGCGTCATTCAATGAAAGCATTTAAGATGCATTTGGTTCAAACATTACATCCCAATTATGCCAACAGCCGAGTTGGTTTTTGTATATGGATATTGAATGTATAGGAAGAGAATTTTTGGACAGTATAATTTGGACTGATGAATCTAACTTTCATAAAAATGGTATTTTTAACTGAAAAAATACACATTATTGGAATGATAGAAATCCTTTGCAATTTGTTGAAACCCGTTCACAAGTACGATTTTCAGTGAATGCGTGGATAGGTGTAGTAGGTGACCGCATACCGGGTCCGTATTTCTTTAATGGTAGTTTAACCCAAAATAGATATTTAATGTTTTTGCAAACTTCGTTTCAAGATTTCTTAGATGATATTTTCCTAGTTATCAGGCGAAACTTATGGTTTCAACACAATAGCGCTGCACCACATAATGGAATCAATGTTACAAATTATTTAAATAATGAGTTTGGTCAGAACTGGATCGGTAATAGGGGACCGATTTTGTGGCCTCCCCGATCACCTGATTTGTCAGTTCTTGATTTTTTTGTTTGGGGGTTTTTAAAAGATCGAGTGTAATTCTAATTCTACCCTTTTTCAAAATCTTGAAAAGTTAATCGCAAAAATAAGAACAGCTTGCTTGCTAATTACCCCGGTCATGCTGCAAGATGCTAGAAAAAATTTAATTATTCGAGTTAATAAATGTTTAGAATGTAATGGTGAACAATTTGAACATTTACTAAGATAATTAGTTTTCTTGTTAGCTATTATTTCCAGATGTATGTATAAAAAAATTTGCAATTTATTAATTTTTACAGTAAATATACAATAATCACAGTTTCCTATTGGAATTCTATTATTTGAGTTATTTAGTGCATTCTGACAAGAACTCATTGGTTCTGGTATATTGCTGTAAAGATAATTTCAAGTAGAGTATTTTTTCAAAAAAATATACAGGGTGTTCTATTTAAAAAACCAAAGTGACATATTATTGCTCAAATATAGTAGGCCATAAAAAATACTTAATGCCTTATATTTATAGAAAAAATATATTCAAACAACTTTTTCCCATAAAATTTTCTATATCTGGCATAGTTCAGAAGATATACGCTGGCTAATGAAAACCTGACCACCCTGTATATATATATATATATATATATATATATATGTATGTATAATACATATATATCGTGTATATATATATATATATATATATATATATATATACTATCTAATCTAAAGGTTAGAAATAGATAGATAGGTCATAGGTCAAGCTAGCTTGTGTAGATACCACTTATTCAAAAGTTAATTAGGTGTTTTATAAATTTAAGATAATGATTATTCAATTTAATGTAGGAATTTTAGAGTTAGTTCCAATATAGTTTTAGCTTTGCATTTTATTTGTAGGGAAATATAATATTAAGAACGATAAATATTATACATCTATTAAGAAGGGTCAACTAGTAAGTGTACTGAATGAAAACCCAGCTTTGATTATAATATAAATTGTGTTCAGTGGTTGTACATCTTTTTTCAATTTCTTTAGCGTAGGATCGATAATTCTTATTTTAAGGGCATCTTTTAGTAAAGTGGAAACATTTCAATTCTGTTTAGCATAAGGTAGCATTTGAAAGCACGAGCTTGTTATGTATAGGAAAGGAAATCAATATGATAATAAACGTTAAGGCAGACACGGATCAATATCACAAACAAAAACGGACTTTATTACAGCATATGAAGGACGGAGATGCATATGTCAAACATCAGTTAGACTTCGTAACAAACAAGGGGACAAGGATAAACTAGAAGCTATAAGCGGGAGTAAAACAGAAGATGTTTGTATCGATTGAAAATAGGAAGAGAAATTAAGAGATACAATTGGACGTTACAAGTAGACGCGTGACAGTTTAAAAATTAGAGGGGGCACATATCCGAGTGGGATTCGTAATAACAAAGCATGAGAAAAAAAATAGCTGTAGATGAGAAAATGAGAGAAAGGTTTTGGTTCGTTTCAATTGTGAGGTGTGAAGACAGGAATCGATTTCTGTTGAGGTCATTTTTCGTTAAAGACACCTACTATTAAATGGGTAGGATCAATTTTCTAGATATTTTTCTGTGTTCGTACATTAAAATTCATGGATAAAAAACCGTCGGTGTTGTTGACAAAACTAGGGGGAATTTTGTGGCGGTTGTGCTTGGAATTTTAAGAAGCGAGCCGACGGTTTGCAGAATACCGAGAGTGTTTGTTTATCCGTACTGGAAACAGTCAGGTACTTTTGGCTTTATACAAACACCTTAGATGTAGGGTGAGACTTTCTCTTACTTTCTTCGCTCGCCATGGAAGTTAACTCAAGTGGAAGTGAATATTACTCAGTGATGTTATAACAAATATAGTTAGTTGTAATTACACACGAGTTGGTGTGTCGTGGTAATTAATTGACGTTTTTGAAAATCTTAAAGTAAATACTGAATTAAAAGCCAAGCTTCTATAAAGTATGTAAGTACAAACAATAATTGCAATTTGGTGGTTGGAGCGTACAAGGCGTTCAAAGATGGAATGGTAAAGGTAGATGCTTCTAGTATTGATTTGTTGATTGTAAATGGAATTGTAATAGGAAATTTCCGAGGTTTGGATGCACTTTTAATGGTAAATTAGGATAGATTTGAATAAGCAGCGTGCCGAGGGGAATAGTGTGACTCAACTTGGTGAGCGGTTCCATAGCCTAAAGTCATTCTAAACGGCAACATCATCGGGGGCTGGTTTGCAGATGCTTGCAGTATAATGGTTATCAGGTAACTGCTTTTTATAAAACTTTGTTCTGGTGTTTATTTGATGTGCTTTAACTCTTTGAGCATTTGAGTGATTATTTCTTTCTATTTGATAGACTTAAAATTTCATTAAATATTATATGTAAATGGAAACATGTTTAGGTAGAGGGACAATTAATGTAAGGATAACAAGGCCACTTTGTACAAAGTAAAAGAGACTATATTATTCAGTGCTATAATTGTGCACACATTTTGAAAGAGTTTTACTGTAGCTCATATTAAGACAAGGGTTTAGGTCAGGTATGAGGCTAGCCCACTTATTTTTATAGGGTATATGTATGATGAAAGTATTGAATCCAAACACATTTTGGGAAATGAATTGTTTCTAATCAAAGATATATTTTTACATGTCAGTGAACAGTTGTAATGAAAAGAGTTTGGGAAGATCTAAATTTTAGTTCGTGTAAATAGAGTGTAGTGATGTAAGGCCGGTCTGAATGCAAAACGCTGTACGCGTATGTTTTTTCCATGTAACATACACGTGCACCGTTTTGAATTCAGACCGGCCTCATATACTTTCAATGTAAAATACGTGTGGGCACGTTTTGAAGTCAGACCGGTTTTATATTACTTTCAATGGAACATACGTGTGTGAATTCAAAACACACGTATGCTACGTTGAAAAATGTAAGTGCGGAGAAAATGTGGAGCTGTTTTAAATTCGGTTTTCTAGCGAGAAGTTATAAAGTAGGTCAGATGCAAAATAACGCATTCAAGTCAATTGTGTTTAATTAAAGTGGATTCTTTTTTGTTTTTTATGTTTAGAGGCTGCAAATACACATAGGCCGGTTTGACTTCAAAGTGTGCCCAACAGTAGAAAAGCAGCGGTGGTAATCAAGGTCAATCCTATCTAATATAAGTAAAAAATCTTCGACTAGCAATCATAACAACATAAATTAGTTAACGGAGTGTTGTGTGTAAGATAGAAGCAAGTAATTAAATGCAATATGGATTTTAATACTCTTAATAAAACCACATATCGCGAACCTTATGTAAATTCAAAAGATCTTGTAGTGAATAAGAGGTTTGAAGTTTTGAAAGTGGAAACTGTCAAGACAAAATATGGAGAAAGAGTATTAGGGGATACAGAAGAGTTCAAAAGTATATTGCCATTGAGATATTTTGAATACCTTCAAGCACATGGAGTGAAACAATTAAATGAAAGTATTGGCTCGAACAAACACGTATACATAACTAGTAAGGGATTGATCGGTCTAACTGTCAACATAGAATTTTCAGAATAATATGTCACTAATCTAAGAAATTTGTTTATTATAATAATAGTATACATCTTGTTCTTTACTGTTTATTTTATTATAACACATCTAAGTCGATTGTATAAAGAATGATGTATTTAATTAAAGTGGGTTCTGATTTATGTGTGTTTTACTTTGAGGTTACTACATTGTTTAGAGAAAGTCTTGTTTCAAAAGACAAACTTTTATAAAATACTTTTATTTACAAATTGTTGAATATTTCCATCTAACAAACTCGTTTTACTTGTATTTAAATCCCTGAATATATATATATATATATATATATATATATATATATGATATATATATATATATATATATATATATATATATAATTATGCCTCAGCAGAAATAACGAATTGGATTCATTGTCTGAAAAAAATTGCAACGAAGGCACATAGTAAAATAAAAAACCTAAATTAGTTTAATTTCGTTTAAAATAATGCAATGCAAGTGGTCCTTAACTAATACAATAATATATATAAAATAAGTTTTAGATTACTGGTAGCATAATTTATTTTTCAGTAAAACTTAACAAAAATTGACTTATATATATATATATATATATATATATATATATATATAAAGACAAGTTATTTGCAGTCCGCAATAAGAAAATAGTATATAAAGTAAGATGTATCTGTAAACAAACTCTTATGAAAATAATAAGAGCCATTGACAAATACAAATCGGGCTGGTAGTTATATAGCCATTAACAAAACATTAGCTTTATTAATTCATAGGGGAGGAAACATCCACTGACCAATGGTTTCGGCTTGTTAGCCTCATTAGAGTGGACTGTTCCCAAGAACCCTATGAAGTAATCGAAGCTATTATAATGATATAATTTCGAAACAATCACTGTACTATGGCAAAAGTAAATAAAACCGCCATCAGGTGATAAAACACCAACACTACTAAAGTGTGGAAGTACAGAATTGAACCGAAACTACATAATAAATTTTGAAAATGACTATAAAAGTACGTTGGGCCTTTGAGATTTGCGGAATGTTACAGCAAAATTTATTTGCTAACGCAACAAACCTTCTCGTGGCGACACCCGGGTTCATGCCCCAAAGGCAATTCAAATAAACAAAGACAAGTTATTTGCAGTCCGCAATAAGAAAATAGTATATAAAGTAAGATGTATCTGTAAACAAACTCTTATGAAAATAATAAGAGCCATTGACAAATACAAATCGGGCTGGCAGCCCGATTTGTATTTGTCAATGGCTCTTTCCGCTTTATATCCTGCTAAACAAAATAGTCAGAGAATATCTAGCTATCCACATTTTGATACAGTATTACGCTACAATTCAATTCAGTTTCCAATCGCATTAAAAGACATAAAAAAATTTGAAAAGCTCAACAATCTCGCAATTAACCTATATTGTATAGAAAATACTAAAATACTGTCAATGCCGTTTTCTGGTTGTGATAAATAAGATTTTTTTTTTTAAAACAACCATTATTAAAAAACATTCTGCAGTTTTATCATAATACAATTACGTCGTGCAATTTAATTTATTGGAAGCTATATAGCAGTACCTTTACAATTAAAAATTTCATGATGCAGCATAAATCGTGTAAACACAATTACAACATACCTATATATATATATATATATATATATATATATATATATATATATATTTATTACTGTATTAGTTAAGGACCATTTGCATTGCATTATTTTAAACGAAATTAAACTAATTTAGGTTTTTTATTTTACTATGTGCCTTCGTTGCAATTTTTTTCAGACAATGAATTCAATTCGTTATTTCTGCTGAGGCATAATTATATTTGCTTACATACTGTTTTTTATTCATTAGAATAGATTACATAGCTGAATATATATAATATTTGCAATTTTTTCAGAAAACGATGCAAATTTTTAATTTTTTCTAACAGGCCAGTTTCTTATTTAATATAAATATTTCACGTAGATTTTACCAACAGTATTCACTCAGATCTCTTGTATAATTATTAGTTACTACTAGCAACTTTAAAAAATGAGTAACTTATCATCGATCAAAAATGGTAGCAGTACCAACGTAAAAGTTCTAGAAAAATTTATATTACATTCTAACGAAGAATTGATTAAAGAAGTTTTTGGTTCTTCACCTCAACTTGACACTGCTGCTATTTTTGATAGTGACGTAATAGATATATCAGGGTAAGTGCTTTTTCATATTTATACATGTGTTTTTAATATTGATAGATTTGCGCGTTTTTGGAGCAATGAAATGTCCGAGTCTGCCGCTCCTGTTGTTATTTTACCGCAGCCAGTTCCTCTACTCGAAATTAGATGTACCAATGATCAACGTCATAGTAAAGCAGAACCATACATGTACGTTAGAATATATTTATGTTTATGCAAACACTACTATTTTATAAGCTACGTTAGATTAGGATCAAAAAACCATTCTGGAAATTCTGAGGCTATCGTTGGATCGTTGGCACATTCTGATCCTCTCAGAAACATCAGGTAGTATACAAAGGAAAATGCGAACCTACAATAATCTGTTATGTTATGCTCACAGATCCGGCAAAACATGTTGGCTATGATAAAGTTATGTGCAGGACCTAATATGGCTGTTTGCTGTGAAGATGACAAATCCTACTAAGATGACACAGCAGAGTTGCTTAATGCATTTAAAAAGCGTAGAGAGAAGCTACTGCGTCATCTAGATTTGGAACTAGAAATAATAAAGCAAAAAAGAGAAGAACTGGCTGCAAGGGAGCAGGAGATACTTCAAGAACGGGAGTTAATAAATACTTTTTCATTTATAAATAGTTACATTTTAACTGTAAATGGTTAGATCAAAATATTCAACAATTTGTAAATAAAAGTATTTTATAAAAGTTTCTCTTTTGAAACAAGACTTTCTCTAAACAAGGTAGTAACCTCAAAGTAAAACACACATAAATCAGAACCCACTTTAATTAAATACATCATTCTTTATACAATCGACTTAGATGTGTTATAATAAAATAAACAGTAAAGAACAAGATGTATACTATTATTATAATAAACTAATTTCTTAGATTAGTGCCATATTATTCTGAAAATTCTATGTTGACAGTTAGACTGATCAATCCCTTACTAGTTATGTATACGTGTTTGTTCGAGCCAATACTTTCATTTAATTGTTTCACTCCATGCGCTTGAAGGTATTCAAAGTATCTCAATGGCAATATACTTTTGAACTCTTCTGTATCCCCTAATACTCTTTCTCCATATTTTGTCTTGACAGTTTCCACCTTCAAAACTTCAAACCTCTTATTCACTACAAGATCTTTTGAATTCACATAAGGTTTGCGATATGTGATTTTATTAAGAGTATTAAAATCCATATTGCATTTAATTACTTGCTTCTATCTTACACACAACACTCCGTTAACTAATTTATGTTGTTATGATTGCTAGTCGAAGATTTTTTACTTATATTAGATAGGATTGACCTTGATTACCACCGCTGCTTTTCCTACTGTTGGGCACACTTTGAAGTCAAACCGGCCTATGTGTATTTGCAGCCTCTAAACATAAAAAAACAAAAAAGAATCCACTTTAATTAAATACAATTGACTTGTATGCGATATTTTGCATCTGACCTACTTTATAACTTCTCGCTAGAAAACCGAATTTAAAACAGCTCCACATTTTCTCCGCACTTACATTTTTCAACGTAGTATACGTGTGTTTTGAATTCACACACGTATGTTCCATTGAAAGTAATATAAGGCCGGTCTGACTTCAAAACGTGCCCACACGTATTTTACATTAAAAGTATATGAGGCCGGTCTGAATTCAAAACGGTCCACGTGTATGTTACATGGAAAAAACATACGCGTACAGCGTTTTGAATTCAGACCGGCCTTACATCACTACTAGAGTGTGATGTATTTTGGTGGTTGTGTTATTTTGGATAAGATTGTACTGAAGTATTTGTCTTTCAAATTACAGCATCGTGGCACTTAAGAGGAGTTTGAGATTCAGGAGGTCAGGTAAGCTTCTTTGTTAATTTTATAAGCATTGTAGGAACTGAGCGGAGCAGCCGAGGTAAACTTCACAAATCCAGGAACTTCATAATATTAATGGCTTCCCAACGGAAGGGACTCGAGTAGATAGAGCCTAAGCAACACAATATTTATGGCAACCCGAACGCGAGGGACTCGATTACAAATAAAGAAATTTATTTCAGGAAACTGGCGACCTGAGATTGAAGGGTTAAGTATCTTGTAAAAAGTTTTAGTAATTTTTAATTTTTGTTGGAATTAATGAGTGTATGAGCGGTGTGTTGAGATCGAACGTTAAGAAAGGAGTGGCTAAGGAGTGAAGGAGTGGAAATTGAAAGTGATGATAATGCTCTATTTGAGAGATCATAACAAGAAATGGAGGACAGAATCGGGGGAACAAGAAAATGAGATGATTATAAAAACGCTAGAGAAGATGAGTGAGGAATTAAACAGAAAATTTGAGCAGATGAGTGCAGAATCAAACCGGAAGTTTGATCAAATAAGTGAAAAATTAGACAAATCAACCAAAGAATATTTGGATTTCAAAAATAATTTAACGGTAAAAATGCGGAAAGTTGATATGAGAGTAGAAAGGAATGAGAGAAATATAACATATATTAGGCAGGAAATAGGGCAATTAAAAACGGAAATTAGGATTTCTGCGAGGAAGAGATAAACGGAAAAATGACAGAAGTGAGTGGGTCGTGTAGAGATCAGTTAGCGAGGTTTGAAAGAAAAGTTACGGGGATCAAACAAAACATTACGGCTTTAGCGGGGCATAACCTAAGAATTTTTTCTGGTAACATGTCTGTAGAACAACAAATGAAATTCTGTGGAGATAATCGGTTGAACCCACACATTTTTATAAATAATATTAGGACCTTGGCTTGTAATTTGTATGACGAACAGGTTAAACTAAATGTGGTTTACGGCTTTATTAAAAGATAACGCAGAAGCCTGATACAATTTAGTAGGCAGGATATAACGTCATATTTAGATTTTGAGGAGAAATTCCTGAAACATTATTGGAGTGATCATAGACAGGACCAGGTGAGGGATTCTTGTACCTCTTCCAACTTTGTTGGGGTTCTTCCAGACTGTAAGTCCAATTATTGAATTCGTAGTGCCTTTCTAAATTCTACCGACCGCGCCAGTTACGTTTGGGGCATTGGAAGTGTTATTTTTAAAAACTTCTTCCAAAAACTTCGTAACAAAATTTATTTATTAAACAGATATTAATGTGAAATTTTAACAAACTTGATTAAAATTAAATTAAGTCGAAAAATAGTTAATTATTGAATTAATATTAGGGCGAGTAGCCTAAGTAAACGGCAATTTTACAGCTGAAATACTGTAGACCGACTCACTGATCTGGGTCTCTCGGGATATTTACGTTGTCCCTGCCTCTCACATGTCTGTGGGAACTTGCAGAGCTCATGTTCGCTTATTTCTTAACTCTATTCATTATACAATGTAACAATCTTAATTTCTACGTAATCGCGGTTTCCTAACGGTCTGTAACCTGCAGCTACAGTATCACTTACTGTCTAGAACATAATGTATTGCATCCGTTTTCACAACTTGCTTGTGAACTGTTAATAACCTTTTGAAATTGTCTTTGAATTTACATTGTTGCATATACTTAAGTTTCTTTAACTATTTTTAATAATTCTTATTAAATTCTATTTTAATATACATCTAGATTGGGGGATACATAAATCTCGTAGTCAGAAAATTTTACTTAATGATTACCAACTTATTAAAATAGTTTTCACCTAAATCCTTGTTAACACCACTTACTGAACTCAAATATCTCCTATGCGAGTCACAAAGCTCTCTTTATAATTCTCGATATAATATGTCTATCCTTTTATTACCCCGTTTGTCAGTGTAGTTGGACAACGATACCAACAGATAGTTTTATAAAGGTCAAAATGCTTTGAACCCTTACCTCAAAATTGCTGTAATAAATTATTCTTTTGATAAACATCTTTTATAAAATTAAAATCTTATTCGAGCTTAATTATTCAAATATCCTATTAAGTGACAAAAACAAAATTATACATGCAGTTGGTATTGTCAAATAGCGCTTATCAAAATATCATTTCTAGTGTAACTAACGGCATTGAATACTTCCTGGTTCCATTTCAGATTTTCATTTGCAATCAATTTTGACAAAGTAATATCAGATTGCAAAATACATTTTTATTAATACATTAAAATTAGCAGTTGCCTTCGTATCAAGATTATTTATATCGAAGATAGTTTGTTTAATTTTCGTAGTATTCATAAAAATAATTATGCTTCATAATTATTCAAAGTTATGTTCGATGTTGTATGATGAATTAAGGAATGAATCTTTACTCGAAACTTACATGTTGCTTGACGTTAGAATGAATGACGCCGTTCTAATTCATTTCCGTCTTTTATACTAAAACCAACTTAATACGTCATCCTCGACTATATTCTCGAAGCATAATACATCCGGGTGATGCAATAATTACCTGATTTTGTGCTTTAATGAGTAATATAAAGTTGTTGTGGTGATAAAAGCTTTTAATTTTATGTTAATGAACAAAATTGAGGGCTGATATTTCTCTCTTGTGGCTATTAAAATCTTCCTCTTATTTATTTTTATGACCTTCCGATAGTAGCGCTTCCTCGAACTAGGGCGTTTATCTATTAGTAGGCTTTAGAACATTTTTCGAAAACGATGACGCATTCTTTTATTAAATAACGTAAACATGAGTTATTCTAGAAATAATTTGAAGTTAACTTCTTTAAAAGAAAGCTATTTTTTATTAAATACTTATAAAAATGATTTTTTTAACGAAGATGCATTACGTTATGCAATTTGTCTTTTAAGAACGAACAAATTGAAATATGTTCAGTACTTTAGTAGTGTATGCGGTTTATTTTCAGTCAACAATAAATGACTATACACGAAATTTAATTACATAATTAAAGTGGGCCTCGTTTTTATGCTTCATAAATTCAATAAAATTTGTTTAACCTAAAATGAAACGTATTCTAACAAATATTCATATGCGGATTTGAGTGTTTTCATTTTTACATCTTTTGAACTAACACAATCAAAGAATTTAAAATTGGGTTTCGTTTTTAATCGGTATGTGTCCTTAAAGAGTATTATTTTACATGAGAATTTCATTTTATGCGCTAATCGAATACCCTTATGCGTTTACACAGGGTAAGAATTAAAAAATTAGAAAATTTTTATTTTTCGCCGTTTTTTTTTCTTTGGAATGGGTTTTTTCATGGAGCTTGGGGCTCAATTACATCCTGTGACCTCTTTATCACATCCATATATATATATATTACTCATATTTAGACCAGGGTAGAAAATTATATAATCACATCAAATAATTTTAATCACTGTGTAGAAGCTTTTGAAAAAGGTACGCATTATTAAATAACAGCGTGAAGCATAAAAATTCATTCGTTTTATTAAAATTAAGAAATTTAAATTATTTATAAGACGCTTTATATCAAAAGAAATAGTATTAACAAGCTCTACGTGTAATGTATTTATTCCGAGGAAAGAAACAAATGGAAATTACGTGCAAAATTTATATTAATTAACCCTATTTTAAGTAACCGGTATTAAACAAAGTGTACAAATAATAATTAATATTTAATTTGTATTCGCTAAAAATGAAAGGATAGAAGTCAATTTTAATTGGAGTTAATTAAACCATTATTAATAATAAGCATAAAAGTCTGTGAAACTCCAGGATTAAAATACCAGAAAATAAAGCTCTGAGAATTAATATTATGTTTGAACACCTGCGTAGTTTAAATGTCACGTACGGCGAAAATTTTGTAGATAACAAATGGTTACAAAGAAACTTGGAGAAACCGTGGCTTAATATATTCACGGGGAGGTGCGATACGGGGTTATTTAACCCAGATAGTCCACATGGACTGAAATAATCGATAATAAGGAATATCAATTTGCACCAATACGAACAGGTTAGAAAAGGAAAGAGAAAATGCGTCAAGAAAAGACACATATAGTAAAAGACGTGATTTAAGCAACGTCACGAGGGTCACAATTGGTTGAAAATAGGATGCAAATATCAGAGGTAGAAACAACAATTTCTGTACAAAATTAATTAGTTTTTCTCGGACATGTTTGCGTGCCGTGTGAGAATTTCTGAGATTTAACTGGGACGAGTGCAAAATTCGTAAAAACCGACGCGCGAGCGACGGAATGGGAACATAGCATGAGAAATTCTTAAGAATTGTCTGTTTTGAGGACAAAAGCGACGTGCCAGCTATCCGCTATATATACCGGTGGTAATATGAATTTCGCTCTCTTAGACTTTTGACTATTCGATGCGTTAAAAGCTCTCTTAGATCTTCGACTTGATTGAACGCGTTAAACAGTGCTTTTTTAGTTTTCCGGCTTTAATATTAAATAATTTAAACAGTTTGCTCGAATATTATGTGATTTAAAACAGTTTGTTATTTACGTGCTAACATGAATGTACTTTAGTGCACTTAGATACAAGGTAATAAAATTTAGGATCACTGTACCAATTGGTAAAAATTTACAACGACAAATATATACACAAAAGTAGGCAGTTTTGGCGTATATTGGTGAAAGAAGTATGAATTTCTTTGTTATTTTTCGGGGGTATTAATACTTAAATGGTGCATAAACGTGTCTGGATCCACAAGACTAGGGTCAGATATACACAGATTAGTTCCGGAAAACCCTGAAACAACTTTAAATAAATGGTGATGGAGAAAATTTTAAAGCGTTGAGAATCAGAAGCCGTAAATATAACCCAGTTGGAATGGTGTGATTAACAAAAGGGACGATGTATATTGAAGCTACGAGTGCAAGTAACCTTCAGGTAAATTATACTATTTTGTTTGAACTTTGAGATTTTGTGTGTGTTGAATAACTTTATAATTGATTTACTCAAAATGGACAGTAGTGAAATGGTACTAACAATAATATTTTAATTTTAAGGTGAAATTTGCTTGTTTAAGTAGAAAGGGGTATTTAGTATTGATGTTTGGAATTATGATGAAAATTTGGGTATGTCTTTGAGCTCAATTAGACGAACCTGGTTAATTAACGTAAAGGGGTGGTAGATGCTCCCTTTGTACTCTGCATATATTGTTATATTAATTAGTAGGCATCCTACAAGGACTTTAATTCTGGATGCACATAAAATGATAATAAAATTAATCTTGAAATTGTTTTAAAACTGAAATTTATGCCGAGTTTTAATTTTGAAATTTTAATGTATTGTGAATATTGATGTAAATAGAGTTAACGTTGATGTTTGTGGTAGGAATGTGTTTGTTTTTTTTATGTATGAGAATGAAAGCTATCTAGAGGAGCAGCCGAGGCGATTAACAGAAGAAAGTCAATGGACCAACACAGTTAAGGTAATGAATAGCTTTTTGTAGGATTCACAGCATTCTTGCATCCAATTCGTAGGGGCTCGATTCGAAAAGCGGAGTACCCGGATTTTGGTGGTATCACAGCAATATATATATATATATATATATATATTGCTTTAATAAGGGGTTATTTAGGGGTGTATTAAGTAGTTAGAGCCGCGTAGTAACTGTAAGTAGCAATGTGAATCAGAAAATTGCATTTATTTAGCAGAAAAGTAAGTAATTCGTACAATATGTAAATAGCAAGCATTTAACATCCTGTATATAGACCGTAATTAACTTTAATCAATGCCAGTGAGCATATCTTCCAATAATAGAACGCGTATTCAGCAGAGAAATAATTGTACATGTAATTAAACTACGTTGGAAAGTGTTCAACAAGCTTATAAAAGCATATACGCAGAGGATAAGATAATACTTAATAAATCTTTATGCAATTACGCTTGTAATAAAGAAGGAACAATAAACGCTTTGATAAGAAAACGCACTTTTAAAGATGAATAAATACATATACGAAAACAGCATTCGTGTTACATCATTTATTTTGTACAATTATTTAAAAGCTTTATCTACACAAAACAACAGACGTAAGTTAAAAGTCCGGCCACGATAACAAGAGCAAATAACAGCATGATATCAAAATCCAAAATAACTTCATCAGAAAACAGCTTGAAAATACCGGGAACATTAAAGACAAACGTGGTTGGTTGCAACAATCTGTAAGACAGCTTAGAAAATTAATCCAAATGTAGTGGGAAAAAGCTATATAACACTCACCAATGATAAGGCAGCTCAGTCTCAACTTGAAGCACGTCGAATCCACAACACTTTTAATCAGACAGTTACGCTTCAGATAAATAAAATTTATTTTCTAGTGAAATAATGCTGTGCAACAATTGCATTAAGAATATATAACGAGTTTTTGCCGTTTTTTTCAGAAAACGTGGGTAGAAATTGGGTAATTAATTTAAATTAAATATTTATAATGATATGGGGCTTTTAATTCTGGTTCTAATTCGAATTCACGAATATAAGAAATTCTAATTCTAATTCTGGTCTGGAATTCTGGGACAATTCTAATTCTAATTCTGGAACAATTCTAATTCTAATTTGCGTCTAAAACAATTATAATCCAAGACACTATGTCTGGTGTTCAGAAATTCATAATACTAAAGTGGTATTTAAGGCGTGTACAGAGAAATACTGAATAAAGCACGAGGTGATTTTTGGTTCAACATAAGGAGTACAAAGCAGAGCATTCGTATTCGATTGAAGATAATGAGGGGGTGTTGATCTACAACACGAAACAAATCAGGTCAGACCTACCTAGTTTTAAGGAATCTTTTCTAATTTAAATTTTTATACTAAATATATTAAACTTCCCTAAAACTTGTAAGAAGTCAACAGGAACATTGCATACGTTGAAACCTACGTAATAATCTTAAAAGGGTTTCTAACGTTCCAGATTTTTTGTAAAGATATCGTTTTTGGTGACTTTATATTAAATTAAAAGTATATAAATTTTGGGATAAATAATCCATATTATATTAACTGATTGAGGGGTGTATTTAAAGAGGTACAAAAGTTTGTGAAGTGTAAATATTATTTAGTTTCATTATATGAATGTTGATTGATTTCGTTTTATTAATTCAAACAGGTAATCATAAAGGGGTAAATGAAAATTAATCATCATAACGTTGTGCACTTTGTGCAAATTAAAAAAGGGCTAGCCGTGGCATAATAAAATTAGAAGAGATTAGAGAAGAAATCACAGGAAGGTGGCTTTCAGTAGAACGTTTATTACACTGAGTATGGCGTTATCATATCAATATATATATATATATATATATATATATATATATATAATATATATATACACGTACACAACGAATGGGATGGATTTAAGGGTGGTTAGGATTGTTTGTAGTACGTTTCATAATAGCCTATTTTTCTCAATTGAATTTCACGCTCTACATACGTCTCTAACAGAAACCCGCTGAAAGCGTAATTCTGTTTACGGATAGACGTGTAACAGCTGTTTATCGATACCATTGCATATTCAATTAAAACGCTGTCGGCGGTCTGCACTAGTAAATAGTAATTACAATAATGTAACACGGCATCCCTTATATTGTAACTACGCATGTGAAATACTGCCAGAAAATAAAAACGATAGCTGTGTCGGATAGAGGGTGTTACTTCATTAGGCTTGTTTCAAATGATTGCGTTGAACAGTTTATATTTGCTATTAATTAAACCACACTCTATTTCCGCAACTCAAAACCAGAGCACGTTTGACAACCGCACATCATTGTGGTTATATTAGCGACACGTTCATTTAATGGTGTATTGCTCAATTTCAGTCGTATATAAAAGATATCAGTTTTTGAGCAATCTCTGAAAAACACAAATTTAAGAAAAAAAATACTACACATTAGGATAATTATCTGCCATAATGCTTTTTTCGAAGGAGTTAATCACTGCCCAAGAATAATTACTGTTGCCCTGTTTGAGACCTTGAATTTGAATTTTTCATATGCTAAAACGAAACCTTTCTAATGACTGAAAAATGTGCATAAAATTTGTGTAGATAAGGCGTGAACCATTTTGAACATTTAGTCGTTTAAACGTTGAAGACCTTGGGCAGATAAACTTATTCATAATTTAGTGGTAATCAATCAGTTTCACTAAATTGACTAGTTCAAATATAAATGGCAATCTTAATTTTGTATGAAATATGTCCATTTGCATTATTTACAGTAGCCTTTTTAAAACGAAACACATGTTTTTGTGACTTATAATAATTTTCAGAAAAATTGCTGAAACACGTAAATTTTGTTTACAAGCGGAAAATATTTTGTGCACATTTTTACTTCCCACACTTCAACCCTTTAATGGTTGCAGAATAAACTCCAAAAATTTTAAGTTGCAATTGGGGCCAAGTAGTATATTATTTTAAAGCTAATTATTTTTTTTGACAATGTCTCATTTTTTAAATTTGACCTAATGGGTTAGGGAGGTCATACTTTTTAAAATTAGTAGACGGTTAGTTTGTTTATCGCATATATTGACAGCAATTTAATGTAAATCAAGAGATTTTTGCCTTTATTTATTAGGTTTTATATTGTATAATATTGTTGCGATCCACTATTAGGCAACCCGTCAAACATACAAACGCTCGGGGCACAGCGCATTCTCAAGGATTCCAGAATTCTTCTCGAAATTACGGGAGCATGAGTCATCCTTGTAATCCAGAGTATATATAAGACCGCTAATGAATGCAAGAGTCAGTCTATACTAGAATGTTGTATATAAATTATAACGTTGTAAAGTAATAGTGGTTGAGCTTTTAGAAGCCTAAGCGTATATATACATAAATGTTATATGAGCTAAACGTGTCTATTGTACATGCAGCTTGTAGTATACATAAATAAATAGAAGTGTATAAATAAATAGTTGTGTTAGTGGTTAATGGACCTATGGTAGAGAAGTTAGTTTAAGAAGATATTAGTGCTTGTCAATTCATTAGTGTAGTAGTGCTTCATTGTTAAGTGGACTGAAAACATCTATAAATAAGGCATATACTTTTAATTAGACTTGTGAACAGTAAGTAATAAAGACGTTTGTTATTACTTGTTTTAAATTAAAGAAACGCGGTAGTAGTAGCCCGTTACACTGGTGTCAGGCTGTGTTGGGTGATTAATTAAGTCTAAAGACATTTGAGTAGTTTGTATATGCCAGTTATCAAAGTAAGATAGAGGCAGAAACTGTAATGAATTTCCTCAAGGATTTTAAATCCGGAAAGGTCGGCTAAACTGGAAGTGACACTAAATGAAAAGTTTACTGAAAATGCTGCAAAAATAGATGAAAAGTTGAATGAAAGTACAGCCACGTTAGAACAAAGATTAATGAAAAGTTCCATCGCATTGAAAGAAGATTTCACTGAACAGGTAAAAACAGTTGAGCAAAAGTTGGACAGTAAATTGATAAAAATGGAACAAGATGTGATGAGGCTTCAAGAACAAATGATTTCACTAACAACGCGGACACTTGAATTGCCAAACCAAGTTGTTAATCAGAACATTCCAGATATAAGAACCATGGAAGGAAGCGAGTCAATTCTGTCTAAATTTAAAGTAAAACCACCTACATTCGATGGTAAAACACCTTGGCCCACATATTTGAAACAATTTGAAGCTGCTGCAATAGCCAACGGTTGGTGCAACAAAGAGAAGGCTATCTCCTTAATAGTGGCCCTACGGGGGGAGGCTCTTAACATCTTACAAACGATTCCTGATCACCAGCAGAATGATTACGGCCTCTTAACATCGAAGCTTGAGATGAGATATGGAGACGCTCACCTTCAACAGGTTTACCACGCACAAGTTAGGAACCGCTCGCAAAAGACAAGTGAAAGCCTGCAAGAATTTGAAGCTGACATCACCAGATTAGTTAGATTGGCATATCCTACGGCACCAGATAGTTTCCTCGAACAACTGGCTGTTCAAACATTTGTGGATGGCATTAAAGACAGTGAAATACAGCAAGCGCTAAGATTAGCACGGCCAAAAATGTTAGATGACGCACTGGCTCATGCGCTTGAATTTGAAGCAGCTAAGCAGACGTCGCACAGGATGAGTCACAAAGTTCGGTCTGCATTAGAAGAACCTGAGCAATCGCAGAACCGCATAGATGAAATAATCAACCGTGTGTTTGAAAAGCGAAAGGCAGAAAGGCTGAAAAGATTACGACCGCGGAGATGGCGTCTGCGATGCTGGAGCTGCGGTGAAGTTGGCCATATGCAGAGACGCTGTACTCAACCAAAGAAACAACCGGTTGTGCCAAAGCTGGTCCATGTAAGGGGGCGAACTTCGACAGCACAGCGTAGTGCCCCGGAGATTATCATCCGTGCTGCATCGTCGGTGGAAAGTCTGGACAGCATTTATATCGATGGTAGAATTAATGGTAGGATTGTCCGATTACTTGTGGATACAGGAGCGACAAAAACTATTGTGAGACCAGATTTGGTTGGTCGTGGAAAAATGCTACCTGTATCGGTGTGTCTTCGAACGGCAAGTGGTGAGAAAATTTGTACTCACGGAGAGACTGCCGTTATGTTGACAATTGGGGACAAATTAATTAATCATCGAGTGTTGGTAGCTGAAATTACAGAAGAAGTGATCTTGGGAATGGATCTCATGAGAGAATATGAGTTTCATGTAAACATGAAAGAAAATGTGCTTCGGATAGATGATGATGAGATTCCATTTCAAGGTAGGAGTAACCAGACGATGCAAGTTCGAATGATTTGCGATATGAAAATACCCGAGAAGGCGGAAATGATAGTAATGGGACGCCCGCATGGTACGCTCCGGGAAGGACAAGTATGCATGATGGAAGCAACTGATTCGGGAATGGGTCAGGAAGGATTACTGATTGGAAGAACGCTGGTAAAGTTTCGAAATATGGTACCAGTAAGGGTGCTGAACATTAATCCACATACGGTGACCCTGAAGAAAGACACGATTGTGGGAAGTTGCATTCCAGTATGCCATATTAAACGTTGTGTGGACGACACGAAAGAGAAACCAGCCAACGGTTGCTCACAGAAATTGCTGGATATGTTAATACCTTCGTGTCAAGGATTAAACGGCGACCAACTGGGCAAGGTAAAAGAGCTGGTCGGACGATATCGAGGTGTGTTTGCACTGGATGATAGTGAGAAAGGAAGGACGAATGTTGTGCAACACAAGATCAATACTGGTGATTCGCAACCGATAAGACAAGACCCCAGGCGGCTTCCTTTGGCAAAACGTAAAGAAGCCGAGCAAATTATCACCGATATGGAAGAACAGGGAGTGATTGAACCCTCGAATAGTCCATGGGCATCCCCGGTAGTGCTTGTCAAGAAAAAGAACGGGTCGACAAGGTTTTGTGTAGACTACCGGCGGCTTAACAATGTGACAAAGAAAGACAGCTATCCTTTGCCCAGAATTGATGACACCTTGGATACTCTATCCGGATCTAAATGGTTTTCGACCTTGGACTTGAAAAGCGGATACTGGCAGGTAGGCTTGGAGCCAAACGATAAAGAAAAGACTGCCTTTACAATTGGAACTGGATTATGGCAGTTCAAGGTCATGCCATTTGGATTATGCAATGCTCCTGCTACTTTTGAACGATTGATGGAGTCGATACTGCGTGGACTATCTTGGAAGACTTGTTTGGTGTACCTTGACGACGTGATAGTGTTAGGCCGGTCTTTTGAAGAACACCTTAAGAACCTAGAGGAGATATTCCAAAGATTACGAGGGGCGAACCTTACATTGAGCCCCAAGAAGTGTCACCTGTTTGGAAAAGCGGTGAAATACCTAGGACATGTCGTTTCGGAGACCGGAATAAGAGCTGACCCTGACAAAATAAAAACGGTACAAGAGTGGCCTACACCAGCAGATATACACCAACTACGCAGTTGTCTAGGATTGTGTACATATTACCGACGTTTTATACTTGGGTTTGCGAACATTGCCAAACCGTTAACAAAATTAACCGAAGATGGACAAGAATATGATTGGAATGACGACTGCCACAGAGCATTTGAACAACTGAAACGGCTACTAGTTACAGCACCAAGTTTGAGTTATCCACGGATGGAGGGGAAATTTGTGTTGGATACCGATGCCAGTAACACAGCTATAGGAGGCGTTCTTTCTCAAGTGCAGGACGGACAAGAAAAAGTTATTGGGTATTTCAGCAAGGTCTTGTCACGGCCAGAAAGGAACTATTGTGTGACAAGGAGGGAGCTGTTAGCCGTCGTCAAATCCGTAGAGCACTTTTATAAGTACTTATACGGCCGTAAATTCCTGTTGAGAACAGACCATGCTGCACTGAAATGGTTATTGCAGTTTCGAAATCCTGAAGGGCAAGTGGCAAGGTGGATAGAGCGGCTGCAGGAATATGACTTTGATACAGAACATCGTGTAGGAACTAGCCATCGGAATGCAGGCGCTCTATCAAGGAGACCTTGTCCGGTGGACTGCAATCATTGCTCCAAGATGGAAGAGAAAATAAGTGTCATCCATAGAATGACAGTAACCGATGATACTTGGCAACCCGAAAGAATGCAAGAAGACCAGGAGAATGACGCCGAATTGGGACGTATTATTGAGTGGAAAAATAGAGGACAACGACCAGCTTGGGAAGAAATTAGTATTTCAAGTAGGAGCCTGAAGGCATACTGGGCACAATGGGACTCCTTGGTGATTGAAAATAGAATCTTGAAACGACGCCTGGAATGTGAAGATGGCACTGAGAGACTTCAAGTGTTAGTGCCGAAAAGCAGAGTGCAGGAAGTGTTGCAGCACTTGCACGATGATATTTCCGGAGGGCACTTTGGCGTGAAGAGAACTCTCGAAAGAGTGAGAGAAAGATTCTATTGGGTGAACTGCAAAGAGGATGTGAAGGAGTGGTGCCGGAAATGTGAGTTGTGTGCCTCTGCAAATGGCCCAGTCACAAAACGGAAAGGCCCCATGAGACAGTATAACGTAGGGAATCCTTTTGAGAGGGTAGCCATTGACATAGCTGGTCCGTTTCCTGAATCAGAGAAAGGAAATAAATACATCTTGGTTGCAATAGATTATTTTACCAAATGGCCAGAGGCATATGCAATACCTAACCAAGAAGCCGAGACGGTTGCAGATGTACTAGTGAAGGAGTTGTTTTTTCGCTTTGGAGTTCCGTTGGAATTACACTCCGATCAAGGTCGGAACTTCGAATCAGCATTGTTTCAAAATGTCTGCAAGCATTTTGGAACCAGGAAGACTAGAACCACGCCACTTCATTCCCAATCGGATGGAATGGTTGAAAGAATGAACAGGACGTTAGGGAAGTACCTGGCCAAAGTTGTCTCTGAACATCAACGAGACTGGGACCAATATCTACATTTGTTCCTACTGGCGTACCGATCTTCGGTACATGACAGCACAGGGTACTCGCCCGCTTGCGTAATGCTAGGACGTGAATTGCGGCTACCATGTGATCTTCAGTTTGGATTTAAACCTGGAGAAGAGATCGCAGGTGAAGATTACGTTAGTAAGCTTCGTGAAAGATCAAATAGTATTCACGAAAACGTCCGAAAGAATATACAGGCAGCAAGCGATCGAATGAAATCACAATATGACACGAGAGCACAAGAAGGTGGTTATCAACCTGGATATTTAATGTGGTTGTACAATCCACAAAGAAAACGTGGATTGTCGCCAAAACTACAAAGACAATGGGAAGGGCCGTACGAAGTGTTAAAAAGGATTAATGATGTAGTGTACCGGATCAGAAGATCCCCTCGTGGTAAACCAAAAGTGGTACACTTTGACCGTTTAACATCCTACGCTGTCAACAACCAGGAAGACTCGAATAATGATAATGGTGTTCGGCAAGTTATTAATCATGAGCCAAATGTAGATTTTGAGAGCTTTATGGCGGCGTATGGTGGTTCCGCTAAAGCGAGATTTGGCGTTGTTGTTCAAAAAACAGCAAGATCTGTTTAGAGCACCAGAAGAGTATTCCCCTTGCACATTGCGTAGCTCAAGATTTGGCAATGTCAAGAGGAATAGCTGTTGTTTTCAAGAAAAAGTTTGGATGTGTGGATGAATTAGTACAACAGCAGCCAACTGTAGGAAAATCTTTGGTCCTTCAAGATAAAAATCGTTATATTTACTATCTGGTCACCAAAAATTCTTCATGGCAGAAACCTAGTTATGGACATCTATGGGAGGCTTTGCTAAATCTTAAGGCGCAGATGATGGAAAATGGAGTAACGAGACTAGCGGTGCCCAAGCTGGGCTGTGGACTGGATCGCTTAGACTGGAGGATAGTCCGAAATATGCTAGAAGTAGTTTTCAGGAACCAACGTCCAGGTTCTTGTTTGTTGTTATCAACCGGTTGCCTACCAAGACCAGGAAAAGAGTGTTGACTGTTACGTCCAACGACGCGGTGGATGCACCAGAGGAGATAGCTGCCGATACCGTCACCAGTCATCGAATTGGCGTCAAGATGGATTTACAGTTACGAGACGTAACGGTTTTAAAGAGGGGGCAGTGTTGCGATCCACTATTAGGCAACCCGTCAAACATACAAACGCTCGGGGCACAGCGCATTCTCAAGGATTCCAGAATTCTTCTAGAAATTACGGGAGCATGAGTCATCCTTGTAATCCAGAGTATATATAAGACCGCTAATGAATGCAAGAGTCAGTCTATACTAGAATGTCGTATATAAATTATAACGTTGTAAAGTAATAGTGGTTGAGCTTTTAGAAGCCTAAGCGTATATATACATAAATGTTATATGAGCTAAACGTGTCTATTGTACATGCAGCTTGTAGTATACATAAATAAATAGAAGTGTATAAATAAATAGTTGTATTAGTGGTTAATGGACCTATGGTAGAGAAGTTAGTTTAAGAAGATATTAGTGCTTGTAAATTCATTAGTGTAATAGTGCTTTATTGTTAAGTGGACTGAAAACATCTATAAATAAGGCATATACTGTTAATTAGACTTGTGAACAGTAAGTAATAAAGACGTTTGTTATTACTTGTTTTAAATTAAAGAAACGCGGTAGTAGTAGCCCGTTACAATATTATAAATTTCAATTTTAAGGTGTGCGATTTTTAGCAAGTTAACGGAAGCACTGTTTTTCTTTATCAAAGGCCAAAGATGTTTCTTGCATTAAATATTAACTGACTAATATTAACAACTTTTTAATCAATTTTTTTACTCTGCTTAAATTTATAAGGTTATGGTATACCCTACCATGGAAAACATTGCAATCAGTGCTTTTTCTTATGGAAAGAAAATAAAAACGCTAACACAGCAGCCATAATTTTACTCGACAACACCCAAATAAGAATGATAACTCAAGGTACATCCTAGAATTTGTTGCGAAGTTTTGAATAATAGAAAGTGAAACATTCTAAAGCCAGTAAAAAATGAAGCAATGGAAATTGTAGTTTTGGGTTAAGTAACGTTGTATCTTTTGATAAATACGTCGCAACTTGCAACAACATCTGACAAAAAGTAATTAAGGATACAAGATATTTTAAGTGTTCTAATTCCGTCGATATAAAGTTTGATTATATGAGCTTGACAGGTGTCTGGAGCTTTTTGAAATAATGGGCCAATGAATAAACCGCCGATTCGTGTAAGGTTCATTTCCTAGTCCCCCCCCCCCTCCATATCAAATTTTTGAGATAAAAGTATTTATAGTTTTGTTCCGCGTTAGTGCTATTTGCCGCTAACGCCGAGTTTTGTACTGTCTCCCAAACAGATATATTAAGGGCGGGAGGGGAAAGGGTACTTACAATTCTGGAAAATATGGGAGAGGCTGAAGAAATGCGGCCCTCAAGTAGTTAAAGTTTGGTCTAAAGCCTGGGCAGAATTTTATGCTACGTCAGTGCTGCTTTATGCCTGTTACACCGGGTTTTATGCAGCGCCGTAAACAGTGATATTGTGGGAGGTGCTGTAGAAAGGGGAGCCCCGTCCACTTATAATTATTATGAACTAAAACTTTGTCAGAATTTTGTGCCGCGTTAATGCTATCTTGTGCCGATAACCCCGAAATTCGTGTTGCCCTCCAACAGAGACATTGTGGTAGGAGCTAAGGCAACGGAAGATATTGCAAAGAAGGCTCAATTTATTATTTATTATTGTTATCATTTTGAATAGCAATCTTGGAAAAATGGTTTCAGTTTAGTTCAAAAATTGAGCACAACAACATTAAAGCACAGTAACCACCATACCTTAACACAGACCCCATGGTACTACAAAATTTTTTCCTTAGGCGTTGCTGTATTTTTAAAATGATATAAACTCGTAAGTAAGTAAAGCAATTCTAGAAACGCTTTATTATCAAACAATATAATATGCAACTTTAAGAATTTCCTAACGCTACATAATTGCTCAGCGATATTACATAAAAATTAAGTAATGCAGAAATGTTGACGAAAGAATGATATCGGTGCTGAGGTCATTATTATTACTATTTGACTTAAATTGATTGATAAAATTAACTGTATATAAATAAAGTAGTTCAAATAACGTTCGCAGTATATTTTGATGCGATTTTAACTAATATTTAACAAAATAATATGCTTGTTGTTAATTTTTATATGATTAACGTCGATCATTGTATCTGATTTTAGATACAGGTTAAAGTTAAAACCTTAATAGTTTTTATACCGGCAAAAGTTCCATGTGTGGAAACAAACAGCTGTAATAGCCAATGTATAAAAATATATTTGAAATACAAACAAGAAAGTCAAATTCGTTATCAAAACACAGAAACGAAAGCTTTAAAATTAAAAATAGGAAAACATTATTAAGTAATGATTTAAAATGTTAGGAAATTATAGGGTACACAATAACAATTGACAATTTTCTGTTACTATTGTGTCTCCTACTACATTTCTTACTTTTGTAAGTAAATCATCCTTGCAGTTTGTTTCAGACCGCCGTAAGTGTGACTCCAAATTTTTACTTTTAAATAAAACTTTGCGATGTATCCCAACAGTACCTGGCCAAGAAGACTACTGCTGTAGGTATGTATTACTGTTTACATATTAATATATATATATATATATATATATATATATATAAATTTTAGAAAAGGTGTCAGCAATTTGTCATGCCATAACCACACGTACGAAGAAAAAGCAAAAGCACTGGCGTAGTTATTAATCATAAAACACAGAATTAACCAGGTTTCCTATAAAGAATCGACAAAAAAAACAGTATTCTTACGCTAAGTTCGTTTGTGTGCCAAAGAGGGGAGGCTGCTTGCCGAGAGGCTATTCGCTCAGTATGTACTCTATAGTACATCGCCATCCTGCCTCTGGTACCATCGTAGCAAATCCGAAAGTGCGTACTTACAGTTGCCAACGGACCAGATACTTCTATAACGCAATTTTACTGGATACAAAACATTAACTAATTTTACTCTTTATAAAACCGAAGAAAAGCAATGCGTCTAAAAGAGAACATCTTAAGTAACATTACGACATTTCGAGTCTCTTTTTGTGAAAGAACGCTACATAGAATTGAATTTCTTCCGACGCTCAACCTGTATATGTAGGTAGAGATAGCCACCAGGTGGTAACGTGGTCTCTCTTCAAAAAATTTCCTATCGACCAAACTCACCACCTGCAAAGTATTCTTAAAACACCACCTGCAGGGAAGCGCAATTAAATAAACAAATGACTTCAATACAACATGAAGACTTTCACGAAGCATGTCCGTGTGAAAACAATGTCTGTTCAATGTGTTAGGCATATCAACAACCCACATTGCAAAATTATATAACTAAGTCTATAATGGGTAGCCTATGTACTGTATAGATATAATATAAATTTACTATTTAGAATAATACTACCAAAAAAAGATAAGCAGTTGGACAGTTTCCATTGTTCGCCATCTGTGTCCGTAAACACATGTTTGATAACGGAATCCCGCTTTTTAACACAAAAATAGTATTTCGTAATAACTGTACTGATAACCAACATTTTCACACTTCAATGCAAACACATTAAACGTATTTATTTAAGAAATGTGGTGTTTGACAAACGACGCAAGATACATACTCCCCAAACCAAATATATGTATAATTAAATGGCATTATTGAATCTTAAGTTAACATGCAACATTGTATAAGTCAAGAATAGATAATAAAAGGTTAATAGAAGTCAGACATAAAACATGAGAATGGATGTGAATACATTGTATTCCAGTCGTAACGTGACACAGCAGGTGCAGGTCACAGTAGGTTATAAAACCGCAATTATTATAATTAAGATTGTTACTTGCATTGTATAAATGACTAAAGAAATAAACAGACATGAGCTCTGCAGATCCCACAAGCAATGCGAGTGGCAGAAGCATCATAAATCTCCTGGAAAGCCCAAGGAAGTCAGTCAGTCTTAAGCCTCACAACTTTAGCATTGTTGGTTGTTTAGGCTACTCACCCTAATTTAGTTCATTTAATAGTAATTTTAATTTAGAGTATTTTTGATACAGTATTTGTAAATTAAATTTCAATTTGTAATTTCTGTTTAAATAAATTTGTTAGAAAAGTCTTTGGAAGAAGACTTTAAGAAGACAACTCTTAAAGACCAAAACCAAATTGGCGCAATCGCTAAGATCCAGAAGGGCACTAGGAAATCCAAATTCGAGGAACTGGTGGTCTGGAATATCAATTCTTAATCTGAAATAACGAACAACAAAATTTGGACAAGGTACAAAATTGACCAAGCTCAAAGAAGGAAAACAGATAAAATTGGCATTGAAAATTATGTAAGTTCATTTATCCTAGCTTAATTTTTTTTTTAAATTATTGATATTAGCTAGTAAGGATTTTTTGACCATTTTTATTATCTCTCTTTATTATTTTACCATTTCTGAAAGAATTTACTCAGAAAACTTATTTTAACAAGGAACGATAAAGACGCATTTATGTGCACAATTTTTTAAGATAAAACGAAACAATTTATTCAACAAGACTAAAGTTTAATGTATAAATAGAACGCAATTCTTTTATTACAGCAATTATTACTGAAAAAATACATTCAAACTTGGCACTGACCACATTTTTACAAAGCTCTATAATTACATACTTTCAGCACGGTTAATTAACGAAAGTATATAATTATAGACGTTTATGCACTGTATTGTAACAAGACGATTTATTCATCACTAAAATAAAACATTAATAAACCTGAAACTTTATAATTAGACATTTTTAAGACAACGGAGGTGTGTAATTGTAAAGAACCATTTCACGCATTCATTATTGCAACACATTAATTAATCATCACAAATCTGAATAAAAGCATATAATTATAGCGCAGTTATTACAAAAAACCATTCAGAAAATAGAAACTCAGCTCGCAAAATCTGTAAGCTCTGTAAAGTTAAAAATATAAATTCAATGCGACAATAATTGACAACACAATTGCCAAGCAAAAAATTTTTAATATAATAATAGCACTTTGTAATTGCATATACGTGATTCTTTAAATAACTATATACCAACTTTAATTTATTCGCAATACAAACTCGACTGGAGAGTAACTATAGAATTAATTGATATTAAAAGAACACGAAACATGGAAAATATGCGGTTGTACCTCAAATCAATCCCCATATTCGACAGAAATCAAACAATACTAAGTATTTGCATTACTGCTTGTGAAAGGTTCTTAAAATTGTTTTAGAAGGAAGGCGACATTGACCGTAATGTCATGCTTTTACGCTTAATTCTCAGTAAACTAACAGGAAGAGTTTTAACATTATTCGCAAGTCGCGATGACCTTGAACAATGGGAAGACTTTAAACGGTTACTATAGCGTATTTTGACGACCAGCAAAACATCAAATGTCATCCGCGATTTAATAAACTTTCAAATGGAACCCAACCAATCACCCTACCAATTCGGTATGAGATGTCAAGATGTAAGGAGCTTGATCTTAACGGAACTAGAAATTGAAGAACCCGACCAAAATATCCGTTTATTAAAAACAAAAATGTACGACGAAATGGCACTAGACACCTACATAAACGCATTACCTGAACGGTTATCAAACAAAATAAGATTCCAACATCCCGAAAATCTAGAGGAAGCAATGAACATGATTATAGAAAAAAAAAGCGTTATGTATTACCAAAACAGATTATATAACCCTACCGCAAATAAACACTACTCACCGATGAAAAACCATACAAGCCGCGTGACAAACACCCACACAACCAAAACTTACATCATTTAACGCGCAAGTAAATCAACCACGAATTAACAGCTCGAACTTTAATAACACAAATTTTAACAACCAATTTAGACAGTTTCCGGGCCCAACATTTAACTCAAATTTTACAAAACCCACATTTCCACCAAGGTTTAACCAAAACGTAAACCAGCCAAGGCAAACATTCGGCACGAACCCCAACAGAAACACACCGATGATAAATAACAATAACGACCCCAATAGTTATTACAAACCAACTTCAATGGACACTTCATCTGGTATCACCAGACAAAACACAAAAATATCGCAAATCAACCCAAATTATAATTAAAAACGAAACTTCAGGTCCGAAGAACTATTCCACTATGAAGTGGAAGCATTTAATAATAATCATGACAATAATAATTATATAAACTCTAGTAGAGACGATGAACCAAATCATTTAGAAAACTACAAACGTGAGGACACATGTGAAAATTACGAAGAGGTCGTTGAGAAAAACGCGTGCTCAAATTTTCAACTAGACCGATTTATATACGACCAAACGTAATTAACTTAAATAACATCAATCAACAAATATTACCATACATAGAAATACCCCACGCAGAAATTAAATTATTAATTGACACCGGGTCTTCAAAAACATTAGTTAGTCCCCGAACCGTACAAAACATTAGTTAGACTTTGTAGAAAAAGATCCCTTTAAAATCAAAACAGACTACAAAACAACACTACATCAATTTATAGCAAACATACCCATACCGATAACTTTTAACGTAAAAATGAAACATAAATTTTGCATTTTTGAATTTAACGACAAATACGACGGATTAATAGGCATGAATCTTTTAAGAAAATTAGGAGCAGACATCGATATAAAAAACCGCTTATTGAGAACAAAACAAACAAATTCCAATTAAATTCCAAAACAGTAATATACGAACCGATCAAAAATGCACCATCGAACCCAGGACAGTGAAACGAATAAAAATTTTGTTAAATTCGAAAAACGACGTAGGAATTATATACCACATGTCATTCCAACCCGGAGTAGAAACACCCACAGCATTAGTACAAATAAAAGACAGTTACGCCACTACAACAGTTTTAAACTCAAATGACTACCCCATAGAACTATCATTGACAAATCCAATAGACATAGAAGAAGAAAATTTTAACGAGATGGAAATCGACGAAGAATATGGAAACGATTCAAACCCTACGAGACACGACAGAATGTTAAAGGAAAGCTTAACGTTTTAACGAAAATATTAATAGCGAAGAAGAGAGAGCAATAAAGGAATTATGTGTAGAATACCGAGGTATATTCCACTGTGAAGGAATACCTTTAACTTTTACTAACACCGTCAAACATAACATAGAATTAACAGATAACCAGTCAATTTTTACCAACGCATACAGACTACCTCAAGCAAGTCAAGAAGAAGCAGATCTATTGAAGCAGGACATCATCCAACATTCAAACTCACCATAGAGCAGCCCCGTATTAATAGTACCGAAGAAATTAGATGCCTTAGGCAAAAGAAAGTACAGAATGGTTATAGACTACAGAAAATTTAACGAGAAAACCGTAGACGACAAATACCTGTTACCCAGTATTACGAAAATCTTAGACAAACTAGGAAAGTGTCAGTATTTTTCAACATTAGACCTCGCCTCAGGATATCACCAAGTAGAGATAGACGAGAAGAACACAACGAAAACAGCATTTAGTACACCTAAAGGACACTACTAGTACAAACGTATGCCGTTTGAATTAAGGAACGTATCCGCCACTTTTCAAAGAGTAACGGACAATATTCTAAGAGGAATACACAATGAAAAATGCCTTGTGTATCTAGACGACATTATCGTATACTCAACATCACTGGCCGAACACATGGAAGGATTACGAGAAGTCTTCGAGAGACTACGAAAAGCACATTTTAAAGTTCAATTAGACAAAGGAAAATTTTTACAAAAAGAAGTATCATTTTTAGGACATATAATAACGCCACAAGGAGTGATGTCAAACCCGATAAAACAAACGCAGTATTGAACTACCCGTTACCGAAAACGAATAAAGAAATTAAGGAATTTTTAGAACTCAGTGGTTATTACCGAAAATTCATCAAAGGTTACGCACCTATAACCAAACCCTTAACCAACTGTTTAAAAAAGGGAAATAAGATTGAACACACACCAGAATTTATTAAAGCCGTGAATAAAATTAAATGCATACTTACGAATCACCCTGTATTAGAATATCAAGATTTTTCGAAACCATTTATATTGACAACCGACGCATCGAACGTAGCATTAGGCGCAGTATTGAGCCAAGGAAAAGTAGCTAGCGCTAAACCAATCAGCTGCGCATCTAGGCCACTAAACGAGATGGAACAAAAGTACAACACAATCGAGAAAGAATTATTAGCAATAATTTGGGCAACAAAATATTTTAGACCATACCTTTATGGAAGAAAATTCTATATATACACCGACGATAGACCATTAGTATAGTTATGCAAACTCAAGGAAGCAAATTCAAAATTACAAAGTTAGAGAATTAGATTACACGAATACGATTGTAAAATTATATACAAAAAGGAAATTTATAATAATAACGCAGATGCATTGAGCAGAATACAACTTAACGCAATAGAAACAGAGTCAATTATAGGTAACGTAGACGTAACAGGAATAAGGAAAGACCCAGAAGAAATAGACACTATTCGCTCAACACAAAACGAAAAACTGAAAACCGCGATTAAATTTTAATAGAAGCTATCGACATAAAAACAAATCGATTCATAGTTACCAAAGTTTTAACCAACCCCAACTCAGTAAAATATACAAAAATAGATAATAAGAAAATATATCAAATTTAGATAACTAAAAACGATAACGAAGAGCAGATAATTAAAATTTTAAAGAAATATACCCCAGAGTAAAGACGTTTTTACTTTTATTTTACCACCGAGCATTTATACAACAGATTCTCAGAATTAGATATCAGATTATTTAATAACTCCGGCTCCAAAATTATCAGATGTACAAGAAAATTACCAACTTTAGAAGACCCTGACGAAATAAACGACGTAATTAGAAATCAACACAAAGACAAAACCAACCATCGTGGAATCTAAAAAACCCTAAAGCAACTCGTAAAAAGATACTACTTTAAAGATATGAAAGAATTAACCACAGATTTCATTAACCAAGCCAATTATGCGACAAAGCAAAATACGACAGAACACACCCAAAAATACCTTTAATGTTAACCAAATATCCGACAAACATTTTCAAAAATTACATGTAGACACTCTAGTGGTGGAAGAACAAAACTTTTTAACAATTGTAAACGCGTTCACCCAAGTAGGCCAAGCGATACCTATCACTTCAAAAAAAATAGTATCGACGTAACCCAAGTGTATGTGTTTTTATCGACCAACGGCATTTTAAAACAGTTAATCAATTAAAAATACACTAACCTGTATTGGTCGCTGTATTGCGCTGGTATTAAAAATGTAGTGGACTGTAATCTGTTTCTGCACGACCGCCGTAAACTGCATAAACCAAAGTTCACTATTCTTGAAGCGTTTTCACCATTGAAAGTGCCATGGTCAAGCACACCGAACTGATTGTTACGGTCACTCCCGTTGCCAAGTTAATAAAGCTTTGTCCGATGCTCGACTTCGACTGCCTGCGAACTCAAAAAGGCACTTGCGCGCACACTTTCCAATATCCAAGGTTGTATATATTTGTTATAGGATAGGCGATACAAGGAAGGAACTTTGATAATGTAGATATCAAACCAAAATAATATGAAGTGATCATATGTCACCAAAAATGCTATAAAATGCCTAACATACCGCCCACCAAAATAAGATTGAAAACTTATTTTAACCAATGTAATTAAATATATACAAATGCGTAACACCACAAAAATTTAAATAATAATGAATGCGTAATTCCACCACAAAAAAATTATTGAAAAAAGAAAAAAAAATAAATTTTTCCTTTGTTATGTGTCCTCTAAAGGGAGAGCACACAATTTGACCAAAGGTCGTTTAATAATGCCGTGTGCAGGTTGAACCTGCGCCACTCTAACGACATTATTTGTACCAGGATACAAGTGGGTAATGCGTCCCAGTCGCCAATGCAATGGAGGGGTATTGTCCTCTTTAATTAAGACCAATGTCCCAATTTTAACAGCGGGAAGAGATGAAAACCATTTAGTTTTCTGTTGGAGAGTATGTAAGTACTCGCTATGCCAACGGCGCCAAAAAAATTGTTGGATTCTCTGAATGAGTCGCCAGCGATCTAAAAATGATAGTTTCAGGTCCAAGACATTTGGGTAAGGAAGCACTGAAACTGGTTTGACTCCTAAAAAAACACGGTGCCAAATAAGAAAAACCTTGGGGATTTGTACTCAATGAACGCAAAGGACGAGAATTGAGTATGGCCTCAATCGGAATTAGTACGGTATTAAATTTCTCATATGAGAAAATTTGAGCGCCGATAACCTTGTTGCGATGACTCTTAACTGACTTGATGCCAGCCTCCCACAACCCTCCGAAGTGAGGAGACGAGGAGGGATTGAAAATAAAATCCAATACCCTCTGCGGTAGCAACATGTTGCATAAGTTCTGGCAGTTTACGGGCAGCACCAGTGAAATTTGTGCCTCAATCACAGTAAATTTTGGCACATTTACCACGACGAACAATGAAACGCCTCAATGCTGCTATAAAGGCAGATGAGGACAAATTCGAAACTAGCTCTAAGTGCAGATCCTTAGTTCCAAAACAAACGAATAAACAAACATAAGCCTTTAATGACTTTGAACCACGAGTGCGGCTTATGGTAATTGCGAACGGTCCACCAAAATCAACCCCAGTGTGGAGAAAAGCTTTACCCGAAATGGTGCGGGTTGCTGGTAGGTCACTCATAGGAGGGGAATAAAGAATTTTTATTATACGAAAACAAATTATACATGCCTTTAGACATTTTCGAACAGCCTTTTTTGCGACCAAAATCCAAAAATTTTGCGTTAAAAGAAATTGGGTTGTTCTAAGACCAGGATGTAAATATTTTTGATGACAGTCTAAAATAATGAGATCTGTCTAACGATGAGTACGAGGTAACAGCAGTGGAAATTTTTCCCCATAAGGTAAATTTGAATTTCGAAGGCGACCGCCCATCCTGAGTAAACCATGTCTGTCCAAAAATGGACTAAGGGGTCTAAAGTGTTTGCTAATAGTTCTCCTTTTTTTAAATATTCTCTATGTCCTTATACAAGAATTCTGATTAAACTCTTTTAACCGATAAATAAAGCGCAACTTGTTGTTGGTGACTTGAAATGATTTGCGATGCGTTTGAAACGATATCCACGGGGGTTCTCAAAATGCGAATGAAATGAAGGACATAACATATAATGCGACAAACTTTATTTATATCAGAAAATTTGTTTATTAAGAGATCAAGAAAATGATCCGAAATGATAATATTCAATGAGATAATTCTCTTTTCCAAATCCATAATGTTGAATGTATTTCAGAAAATTTACTCACAGGCCAATCTGATTGTGGCAAAGAAAGGCAAATAGGACCGGACCACCATAAACGATGCTCTACTAAATCCGTAGCTAGTAGGCCCCGAGAAGCGCAATCCGCTGGATTATCTTGAGACTTGATGTGGTTCCAAGATCCAGGAGGAATTCGATCTTGAATGTGTGAAATTCTATTACTAATGAAAGTTTTCCAATAGTAAGAAGGCGATCGAATCCATGATAAAGCCACTGTAGAATCTGACTACGCATAAATTGATAACTTTAGTCAAACCTTGTAAATATTGAACAAAAACTCGATCAAATCTGATAGAAGTACCGCGGCAGATAATTCTAGCCTAGGCACAGAAATGCGTTGAGTAGGTGCAACCCTTGATTTTGCACATACCAAAGAAACTTTGATATTACCATTTGCGTCTACCACTCTGAAATAAACTACTACGGCGTATCCTTTTTCGGAGGCGTCGCAAAAGCCATGCAACTGAAATTCCAGACAGTTATCAGACAAAATCCGCCGAGGAATTTTCATCTTAGACAATTCTGATAATTGATCAAGGTAATCGTTCTATTTGACATCAACAGGAGGGTCGGTAACCCCTATCGATGCCCCGAATCCATAAATATTGAATTAGGTGTTTTGCAAAAAACGCCAACGGTGTCAACAAGCCCAAGGGATCAAAGATCCGCGCTATTTCTGAAACCATGTGCCTTTTAGTACAAATCCGATCCACCGGATTTACTATATAAAAAAATTTGTCCGATGACGGATGCCACTGAAGGCCAAAAATTTTTTGCGAGAGATTAGTTGATTCTTCGAATGAAAATGTCTGTTGATACTTAGCCGATTTAGATACTACCTTAATTACGTCATATACGTTACTGTTCCACTTACGCAAGGTAAATCCGCCCAACAAGCACAGTTTGTCTAATTCCAAAATTAATTGTTAAGCTTCTTCGACCGATTGTGACCCGGTTACGACATCATCAACATATGTGTCGAGTTCCAAAGCCTTAGCAGCTAAAGGAAATTTTAATGATTCAACATGCGACAATTCTTGGATCACACGCAATGCCAAATATGGTGCTGATTTGACACCATAAGTTACAGTATTTAGTACAAAATGTGAAATAGGTTCTGTAGGATTAGACCTCCAAACAATTTTTTGAAATTTCCGGTGTTCCGAAAGATCAGAATTTGTCAATACATCTGTTTGATGTCTGCCGTGATGACAATCGGATGTAAGCGAAAGTGCAAAAGTAAAGCCAAGATAACTTTTTGTAAGGAAGGACCGGCAAGCAAATGGTCATTAAGAGACCCACCAATGAGAGTAGTTGCCGAAGCGCCAAAGACTACCCTTAATTTTGTTGTATTACTTTCTGGTTTAATAACCGCATGATGCGGAATGTAATATTCTGTCGAATGATGCGATGATTCCTTCATGCTAGAAGGAATGAGTAACATGTGGCCACTTTGTAAATAATTTTGTATAAACTCCCTGTACATTGTATACAGTGGAGGGTCTTTTAGTAGACGAGTTTCCAATGCCAAAAACCTACGAAGTGCGACTTTCCGAGAATCCCAAAAAATGGGTTTCGGACCATTAAACGGAAGTGACACTATAGAACGACCCTGCTCGTTTCTAGTGTGTTTTGCCAAAAAATGCTGTTCACAGGCTTCTTCTGCAGAAGAAACCTTGTGGACACCTGGAATGCTTTCCAGCTCCCAAAACCGACGAATTAGAGTATCCAGGGGTTCTATTAGTACACATAATGATGTACTATCTGCTGCAGGAGAAATGATTTTCCTTGTAAGAACCCACCTAAATTTGGTATGAATCGTGACTGGTTCGTCTGCGGTTCCCATACGAGTCTCATTTAACAATGAGTGTGCAAAAACATCTGCACCCAAAAGTAAATCAATTGTGCCTGGCTTATCAAAATCAGGATCAGCCAACGGCAAGTCCGCTGTATGCGGCCAATGGTTGGTGTTTAATTGCACTGCAGGCAATTTACCACAAATATTTTGTAGAATATAAACATCTACATCAAATTGGGGATGTATTTTATCCCTAGGTCTAATTTTGCAAGATAAAACTCCCGAAATGTGTGAGGAACCTAAACCTAAACCTTCCACTTTAATGGCAACGTTGAATTTTTGTAAGCCAAGTCGCTGACGACAAGTTTCCGTCATAAAACTTTCCATACTGCCGTTGTCCAACAATGCTCTTACCTTTTAAATCATTCCGTTCCCATCTCGAATTGCAATTGTTGCAGTTGCCAACAAAGCGACGGTTTTCGACGAATGCGAGTTATGTATCCCCCAATTATATATATATATATATATATATATATATATATGTATTGAATATATTGAATCTAATAGGAATTATTAGAAATTTTTAAGTAAAGTATAAGTTCATTGCAACATTGTAATACAAGGATAACCCAGAGAGGTTATCGACAGTTCATGAGAACGGAATGCAACTTTGCATCCATGAGGGCAGTGATACTGCAGGTGGCAGGTCACAGGCGGTTAACATACCGCAATTACTTAGAATTAAGATTGATACATTGTAACAAAGTGTAAAGCAGACATGAGATCTGCAAGTTCCCACAGCCGTGTGAGGGGCAGGTTATTATAAAAAGCCCGGGAGCTCAAGGCCCGGCAGTCAGTCTGAGTATTACAGCTTTTGCATTGTTGTCTACCTAGACTACTCGCCCAGTACAATTAATAATTTTTTTATTAAAGTTATTATGTACAAGTTATTCCAAATTTCACTGTAATTTCTGTTTCAAATTAAATAAATTTTGTTAAGTGTTCCAAGTTGTTTTTTAAAAACACAGCTCCAAAGGCCCGAACCTTAACTTGCGTTGAAAATAAACTGCTAGTACTTGATGTATTTGCACATGAATAATTTGACTGTAGTGTGGGCCCGTTATTAACCAATTGATCCGTCAATGATTTTGGTTTGTAAAATGTAGCAATGTGTTATGTGGTTTAGCACACTTTCTACAAACAGATTTTGAAGAACATTTCGTGGCTCGATGAAGCCCCGATACACAATTAATGCAGAAATTTTTCAGCTTAACAAACTCGTAACGCTCGTGAGGCGTCTTATCCAAAAAATTCTGACATTGATATAAAGCATGTTTGCGTTTACAATGAATGCAACTTTTGTTGTCTGATATTGTCCCAATGAAGTTTGATATGGAGATTTTGTATAAATTCCAGTATGTTTATCAAAATGTGTAGATTTGTTATTTGTTTTAGACTGTTTGCTCATACATAAACTACTAACTTCCAAGGCTTTAGAGTGCCTTTCAACAAATGTTTTTAATTGCTTATATGTGGGAATCAAATTTAAACCCACAACATTGGTTTCCAATTCAAATAATTTTAAAAATTCGTTATTCAATTTTTTAGATAATGTACAAAACTGAAACATGTCCAAAACATCTACCTTAGCTTGCTCTAAGCATGCCAAATTTTCATCAAAGCACTTTATGAGAGCTCTAAGCTCTTGATGAGAATTATGGTTGGCCTTTGGAGCATTTTCCAAAGCCGCAAAATGCAAGTTTCCCAAAAGTCGCTTGCTTTCATACCTTTCAACCACGGTATCGTAAGTCAACTTAAAATTATCCCCTGTAATAGGTAAATGTTTAATCAAACCTTTAGAATCTGAATCTAATGCGTCCAGCAAGAAATAAAATTTCTATACGCTTAATAAATTCTTGTTATCAATAACAAGATTTTTAAAAAGCTCATTAAAATGCATAAACTCTGAAATCTTGCCAGAGAATTTTGGGACAGATATCCGAGGAAGTCTTATGTTAGACACGCTTGTTAATTGAAAAAATTCTTGTGTGTTGGCAAGAATATTTTCTTTCCTGATTTTGGATAAATCAAGCTCCATTTGTGCCGCACTATTTTTTATTGAAATGACTAATCCATTCATGCTGGATTTCAAACTTTTAATTTCCTCCAGATTTTCTGCGTCTAGAGTGCACATTTTGTACGCACTATCTATCTCATGTTTGAGATCGATAGCTGTTTGCGTTAGAATTTGAGCCAAAACTAAATTTTGCTCTGTTGAGTCCAAATTAGACGTTTGATCAAAAAGCGAACGAAACTGTTCAATAGCCAATTTTAAATCCAGGATAAACCGTTTGGTAGAAATTTTCTTGGTAGCCATTGTAGCTACTAAAATGCCCTTACAAGTTATAAGGAATTGTTTTGAACTAAATGCCAATAAGCCAAAGACAAAAATTTGCCTTTTAATTTTAAAAATTACATAAATAATATTTAACCAAGAACACAATGTTCACCATTAAAATATCTACAGCAATTATAGATATTTAAACACCTTGTATGAGGTATTGTTTGAAACGAATGCGAATAAACCACAGAAATGTGTCTTTAACAAATTAAAAATTACATAAATAGTTTTTAACCAAGAACCCAATGTTCTAAATTGGAATATCTATAGCAATTATAGATATTCAAACACCTTGTATAAGGTATCGTTTGAAATGAATGCGAATAAACCAAAGACAAAAATTTGTCTTTAACAAATCAAATTAATTATGTAATTTAACATGTTTACCATTTCAATGAGTATTGGTGCTAAATTGTAACAATTATCAACAACTTCTATACGAATTAAATTGACACCAAAATAAACAATGTTCGCAAAGTTGTTTTGAATGCGCAAGCAACTTAAATTATGTCCCTAGAACTACGTTCGTTATCAGAAACAACAGGTTTAAACTGCCGGCGTTCTGACCTCGAAACTTATTTGAAATGAATGCACAGGTGTTCTTAAAGCGGTATCACACTTGTAAAAACTGAACCACATTGATTATTTCCAACACAAATACCATTGAATAACTAAATTAATGCGAATTAAATTGAAATTATAATAATTTAAAATCATGAAATCCAAAGAATAGCAATGCGTTTTGTTTTGTAATAAAATATTTATGCAATAAACGAGATGTGATATGCGGTTAGGAGCGTTAAGATTAAGGAACGTGCAGGAAAAAAATGTGTTCTGTGGCTCGAAGGATCGAAAAAAAATGTATGTGTTTTTATCGACCAACGGCATTTTAAAAGTTAATCAATTAAAAAAACACTAACCTGTAATGGTCGCCAGTTGCGCTGGTATGAACAAATGTAGTGGACTGTAATCTGTTTCTGCACGACCGCCGTAAACTGCATAAACCAAAGTTCACTATTCTTGTAGCGTTTTCACCATTGAAAGTGCCATGGTCAAGCACACCGAACAGATTGTTACGGTCACTCCCGTTGCCAAGTGAATAAAGCTCTGTCCGATGCTCGACTTCGACTGTCCACAAACTCAAAAAGGCACTTGCGTGCAGACTTTCCAATATCCAAGGTTGTATATATTTTTTATAGGATAGGCGATACAAGGAAAGGAACTTTGATAATGTAAATATCAAACCAAAATAATATGAAGTGATCATATGTCACCAAAAATGCTATAAAATGCCTAACACCAAGGATTCTTACAATATTTTACATTTTATGGCACACTCCAAACAATAACTTTAGATATTGGCAGCGAATTTAGAAATGAAACAATACAAAATACCCGAGAACTCCATAAAATAAAAATTTATTTTATAACCGAAAATCGCCCAGAACAAATGGATTAATTGGAAAATTACGTCTAACGCTATTAGAACAGATTAGATTATTAAGATTAGCTTAAAAGAAAGAACACATTACTAATTTAATGACATACGCACTAATTGCTTACAAAAACAAAATCCACTCATCGACAAACTTTACACCCCTTGAATTAACATTAGGACATTCAGATTCCCGTAACGTTTACGATATACTTTAAAACAAAGGAGTATACCAACAGTATGCTAAAGACCATAAGGAAAAACTAAAAATAACTTATGATAATGTAAAAAATAAATTAGATAACGACAAAGAACGTGTTAAAGAGACCTGCAATGAGAATGCCGATATAAATAAATTTTCAATAGAACAAACCGTATATGAGGTAAACTTTTAAAGTAAAAGACACAAAACGACCCCCAGAAATTTAGGCCCGTTTAAAATCAAAAAGATATCAGACAAAAATGTAGCCGTCACCCTTGCCGTCAACCTACACCCAGGTAAAACGGACAACGACATAGTAGTCAAAGACATTAAGAACAACCCCGGTATACTACCAGTAAAGTTGAGGTATGCAAAACATAATAAATTATTGGACATTTGCACAGAAATTTGATTAAACAAAATTAAAACAAGAGTTTCATATAATTAAAGACAACTATTACAGACTGAAACAATCAATGAACACAGCCACATTCGGAAAGGAGTACGCAATAGAAATGCTTAATTACAACAGTATAATAGAAAACATTTTAAGGAACATAGAAGATAAATTTAATAGGTTAATACCAACAGATCAAATCACAAGACGAAAAAGAGGACTAATCAACGGACTAGGTAACATTGTAAAAGCTATCACAGGCAATTTGGACAACACCATACAAAACTTAATTGAAAACTAAAATGACATAAAAAAATATTGTTAGAAATCAAATATCCTTAACCCAGTCAACTATAATAAAATTTAATGATATCTTAAGAAAGCTAGTAAAAAACCAAGGCAATATAGCCAATAGAATACAAACCCTTGAAAGTAACTTTCAAACCACAATGCTAAAATGTGAGATTTAATCAGATTTAACACGATATTTACTCAAATAGTATCAACCTTTACTGTAATCTAACAAATTTTAGCTACCTTAGAAAACGCTGTTACATTCGCAAAACTAAACACATTACACTCTAGTATTATAGGTCCAATCGATTTGTTAAATGAATTATTAAGAATTAGATCATTTATAGCTAACAGTAAACTACCCTTTAAAATAGTTGAGTCAAACATACTCATATTTGAAAAAATAGCCATAGTGAAAGGTTATGTAAGGAATAACGAAATCACATTTTTAATAGAAATCCCCATAGTAGAAAGTAACACTTATAATTACTATCACTTATTTGCTTTACTCATGATAGTTACTAACAGGTATCAAGTTATTATCCCTAAAACCAAGTACCTTTTCCTAAATGAACTTAGGTATGGCTACTCGAACAAAAAAAGCAAAGAAGTAGCACCAAGCTAATATTTATGCCAATTATTAACAACAGCCATTCAGGCAGATAGCCCTTGTGAAGTACAATTATTAAGATTCTCAAATCAATACAACAATTGTAATGCAAAACCAGTACAAATAACAACATAAAAATTCAAAAGTGGCGGAAAACAAATGGGCTGCTGTGTTTCCACAGGAAGTAATAGCAACCGC
The DNA here is from genome assembly GCA_036346225.1 of Platerodrilus igneus. Lineage (NCBI taxonomy): Eukaryota > Metazoa > Arthropoda > Insecta > Coleoptera > Lycidae > Platerodrilus > Platerodrilus igneus. The sequence goes on along the minus strand of JARFIW010000881.1, from coordinate 1,821,534 downwards.
GCCATTGCAACCAAGACGAAAACAATTTAGCATCAACTGGAAGTAAAGTAATCACCATTAAAAAGGATTGCTATCTAAAACTGAAAAACAAAATTATTCGAGTATACTTAGACCCGACAGTAATAAAGAAATTCATAAATTTACCGGAACTACAGTTCAAGGTTATACAACCCGAAGACGACGAAATCAGCAAGAAACCAATACAACTTGAGCACCTTGACCTAGATGATTTCAACCAAGCCACGATGATAATGGACAATTACAAAGAACACTTAAGTGAGTTAAAAATGCCAAAATTATATTATGATAAATAACATGAGTGTTAGGACAATTTTATTACTTATTGTAATCATTTTATTAACTATGTATTTATTGCACAAAATATATCTTAGATATAAGCATAAAGAAACGAAGTTTAGTCATAAGAATAAAGAAACAAAGGTAAACAAAAAAACAATAAATGTACCATTAGGGACAATAAATTTTAAAAATTCAGCTGTTGCCTTTAAATTTCATCTACGTCGGAAGGTATTACATATCCCCCAAAACAAATATATTTATAATTAAATGAAATTATTGAATTTCAAGTTAACTTGCAACATTGTATAATTCAAGGATAGATAATAAAAGGTTAATAGAAGTCAGACATAAGACATGAGAACGGATGTGAATACATTGTATTCCAGACGTAACGCGACACGGCAGGTGCAGGTCACAGTAAGTTATAAAACCGCAGTTATTAGAATTAAGATTGTTACTTTGTATTGTATAAATGAATAAAGAAATAAGCAGACATAAGCTCTGCAGATCCCACAAGCAATGAGAGGGGCAGAGACAACATAAATACCCTGGAGAGCCTAAGGAGGTCAGTCAGTCTTGAGCCTCACAACTTTATCATCGTTGGTTGTTCAGGCTACTCGTTCTAATTTAGTTCATTTAATAGTAATTTCAACTTAGAATATTTTTTAAAACAGTACTTGTAAATAAAATTTTAATTGTAATTCAGTTTAAATAAATTTGTTAGAAGAGTTTTTAGAAGAAGACTCTTTAAAAAGGCAACTCCCAAAGGCCAAAGCCTAACCCGCGTTCTAAACTTATTTCAACGAATCCATAAACCAAGAATTTCAATCTTTGATAACCATAGCAAGTTTTCTTACTTGGTTTAGCACATTATCAAAATAAAATAAATTCAACATATTCAACTTTGTACCGAATATTTAATAGAAACTCTACAAAATGCTTGAATATGTAATCATTCCAATTTGAACGGTAGTTCATACTTGTTAATAAAATTCGTATGACCGTGTATACAATAGGAAAGGCGGAATTTAATTAGAAAATGTAGGGTGCAAAAACTGTACGTAACAATTGATATTAGACGAAAGGAAAAGTAAACTTAAACTTAAGTTCATTCTTTGACTATAAGTGTAAGCAAAGTAACAAAGAGATGAATGATTAATGTTCAACCCAATCAGAGCAATATATGTTACAAGACAAATGGTATTTTGTCACTTGCAAACCAAATAAACTATGTAGTGGTTACGAGAGCAGATTAAGAAATATTTACCTGTCCTAAATAAATAAAAGACACGATGGACTCGTAAAGTGTAAGTTGAGAACTGATAAATTAATTGCTAAGAGTATTGTTGGCGGGTCTTGGTGTATATAAACTCGGCCATGGGAACGGACTGGGAGATGTGTACGAAGAGCTGAAGTTCTAATACTGCTTCTTTGTCGTATATAAATGTTCAATTTTGTGATCTAATAAATAAATACGGTACAGTGGTTTTTGTTGTAATACTTCTTTTAGGAACTAAATAACAAAGGTTTTTAAATATACAATTAGCCTGGCCCAACCTGTAATTGGCGGTACTTTCGAAATACTATGGTGGCTGATATTGTCCGCTAGTTGATATTAGACCACATTTCCCTTCTTACACTGTTGTACTATGTAATTACAATTTGTCATTTTTAAACCTAAAAAGCTTTTTTGCGCTACATGTGCCAAATACGAACAAGCCTCTTTTATTGACAAACATAAGCAGGTGGCTGAGTATATCCTTCACTTAATTAGAAAAGCAAAACAAATGAAACTAAAGACAATGATAAAATAAGATGCAAAAATATTTCAACATATATTATCACCACTTTTGATTGGGAAACTGTACTGCAATTGCTGCATTCAAATGAATCTATATTTTATTACTTATATGTGCAACTTAGCCATTTATGTTGAAGATGAAGAATCTACTCACTGTTACACGTAGAACGAATTGAATTACACGGCAAGAGAGAAAGTAATGAATTAGAATCTATTTAGTATAATTTCTTAAAATATCTTCCTTCTACAATCTCAGAAATTTCACTGTTTTCTGACACCTGTGTGGAGCGAAACGTAGCTGCTGCTGTGCCGTAAAAAGCATAAGTACTTTAAAGGCGGTAGTCTTTATGCTTTGAGAATCAGGCCACTTACACATGAAATGTGAATCCATGCATCAGCCAGGAAATATAAATCGACTTTTTTAACGAAGGCCTTGGTAGATATTATTAAATCTGCTCAAATGTCAAAAGAACATAAACATAAAACGAAAGGAGCTTACTAAGTTAGTCTCCTCCAATTCAATGACTTTTATGATTTGCATGCTTTAACGGATACCCACAAAAACATAAACATAGATGAGACTGTTGATATGGCTTCGTGGCTTAACATAAAAAGTATGATGTGTAAGACAACACCCTGCTACTCTATTTTTTAGGTATGAACATACATTATACTATAAAAAGATTTTTGTCACTGGGAAAGGCCGTTTAAGAACTACTGTAGGTTGTTGTATTGAAAAATACGGTGGCGCTCATTATCTACATTTTTGGTCAACAGACATCCCATGACCCAAGCTCATGATCTACCCAGAGCTAACACTCTACTAGCCGTTTATCTTTAAAGAGTTTTTCTTTTCCTCGAGCCGTTTTCCATCCAACTTTACTTTGGGCTTCCATTGTTAATAAGAAATTCTCGACCTTGTGATATCAGGTAAGGGTTTATGATTTATGGTGGTCCAATTTGCTATCTGATATTCACGAAGGAATATTTTTGTTTCCACTTGCGCTCACAACGTGGGGCTAGAATATTTCACTTGCACCCGAAACGTGAAGCCAGATTATTTGTACACTGGGGCTAGATTGTTTGCACTTATACTCATTACACTTGTACTCCGCGACTGAGGTTTGAATCGACCTTACTAATGTGATTTTGTAGTTTCATTTTTGTTACAGTTTGTTGTGGGTTCTCAATACTGTTAGGATACTCTTATGTTTGTGAATTTATCTTCAAAAATTATATTGTTAGGATACTATAGAGACATATAAATATTTAATTATGGCAGAAATATATAGCATCGTTCATTTACTTAAAAATGAATTAGAATATGAATTGAACATTAAAGGCATTGAAAATTCAAGACCAGTTTCAGATACTAGGCAAATTTTAGCTAGGTTGTTGGCCAAAGAAACAGACAAACCAGGTTGTTTGATTGATCTTTCAAGTTATAAGGTGGATTTTGATATAGAAAAAGAAGAAATTGAGTCTAGTATTGAGTCAGTAAAAAATGTTTTGTTAGAATTTATAGATGATCATGCCGATTCTATTTTTAAAAGGATACGGTCAAGACTAATACACCTTACAGGTAGAATTCAACGGTTAAGGCTCCTTAAAGAATATTTTGAGGAAGTGGTGCTATTTAAAAATGAAAGTTTGGCTACTATTCTTGTTGTGGAGGCAGATCTTCATGAGAGATCAAATAAAGGTTTAGGCTCGAATCAGAATGATATAAGTATTAATTCTAATGCTGCATCTAATGTGCCCATTCCAACGGTCACATATGTTACACAGACAGTTCCTATTAGATCTTGGTCGATAAAATATTCTGGAAACCCATCCCTCTTATATCAATTTTTAGAAAATATTGGTGACATTGCGCAGTCACGAAAAGTATCTGATGTGGAATTGTTTAATTCTGCGGTTGAATTGTTTACTGGTGATGCATTAGTATGGTATCGTTGCGTTCGTAGTTCATTAACAGATTGGAAATCGTTGGTTAGTAGAATAAAGGAAGATTTTTTACCAGCACATCCTGAAGACGATATTTGGGAAAAAATTAAAAATAGATTTCAGAAAAATGGCGAATCTGTTGTTTTATTTATTGCTAATATGGAAAGTTTATTTAACAGATTACCTATCATTCCTGCAGAACTTACTAAAGCTAGAATGGGCAAGAAAAATTTATTGCCGTATTTTATTCAGCATCTTGCTCTTATAGAGATAGAAAATGTTCGTACTTTAGTTAAATTATGTAAGAAGTTAGAAGAAGCTTCCTTAAGTAAACAAAAATCTGTTTCAGTTGTGTCATTTAGTAACAAACAGCCTATTATTAATTTTAAACCTCACTTTAGAAGTAAACCCCCTACTTCATTTGAGAATGCTTCATCGTCAAAAAGTCGTGTTTATACCCCTAAGTCTTTGCATTCTCCAGTTCAGGTTTGCAATTCTACTACCCCAATATCAGAAACGAATGGAGTAGGTAATTCTTCTTTTAAACATAAATTGGTATGTTGGAATTGTTCACGTTATGGACATACATTCAGCGTTTGTAGATCCTTTAAAAGATTATTTTGTTATGGTTGTGGTCGTAAAGGAGTGACTCGTATCACCTGTCCGTCGTGTCCAAAAAAAACGAGTAAAGGAACAGAAGTTGAGTAGCGAATTTCTTGTTTCAAGACAAAAAGCTACAATTGTGTTGTGTGATCAAAAAGGTCTATGTTGTAAGAAGGAGTGGTCGCAATGGCTTCAGGTAGTTAGAAATTTTTGCAAGACTAGAGTTCAACCTAAAGCTAATGCATTATTTAAGAGAAAGCCTTATGATAATCGCCCGTATGTAATGGTAAAGCTGTATGATATGGATATTACAGGTTTATTTGATTCTGGATGTACTACATCAATAGTAGGTTGGTTCCCTTGCCATTCCATTAATTGAAAAAATGAAGTTAAATGTTTTTAAATCTGAAAAGAAAGAAGTATCGACAGCAGATGGTTCGTTAAAATTAGTAGAAGGTTCAGTTGATTTACCTATCCGTATTGGATCAGAATGTCGTATTTTGAACGCGCTAGTTGTACCTTCGTTGCCTCATGCATTTATCTTTGGACGTGATTTTGCTAAATTGTTCGGTCTAATTGCTGATTTTAAAAACAATTCTTGGTACATTAGTGATGATGCGGGAAATCATATTTCTTATGTTGGACAATCGTCTCTGCCGTCAAGTTGTAAAGATAGTTTGCTTAGTTTGGAAGAATTGTCAATCGAGCAAAGAAAACAAGCTCAAGCGGTTATTGATTCGTATAATGAAATAAGTAGTGAGAATAGATTAGGTCGTACTAATAAATGTTAGATGATGCTTTAAGAATTTGGTATACTAGTTTTTACTGTTGAAATATTGTTTGAAAATTGCTCTTGTGCACAGGCACGTTTTTTATTTGATTTGATTTGGTAGAAATTTTTTTTATTTAGTCTAAGCGAGACTTGTCGTTGTGGTTGAGTCGCGTAGCATTATGTTAGTCTAGACGAGACTCAGGAACAGTTGGTCGCTCAGCGTTATATAAGTCTAAACGAGACTCGTGGTAAGTTTGTCGCTATAGCAGTTTTGGCATCGTTACTTGAGATTATTTGAGAATAGTTATGATGTAATATTTTTGTTTATAAGTCTAGGTGAGGTTCGTAGAGGAGTTTGTCATTCTAGCAAGTTTATGCGTTGTGAAGCACTTTTGTTTGACTTAACAGTTTGATTGTAAGTAGTGTAAGACTGTACCAGAACATTTATTTATTGTTATTCTCAATGGAAGGATAAAAGTAATTTAATCTATAAATTTATTACGTCTATAGTTATCATTGGCTGCGAAATTCATAGAAAAGATAAATTTAATGCTGTGCCCGATTGCCTTAGTCGTGCAACCCCTCCGGACAATCCTGTTGTTGACTTAATTGAAGTTAATTTAGAAAAATTAGATCCTTTGTATGTTTCTTTAAGGAATAAAATTTTGTCTTCTCCAGAAAATTACCCTCAATGGAAAGTAGAGAATAATTTTGTATTTAAATTTCTCCCCCCCAACCTACCCTTATCTTCAAATCTAGGTGAGTGGAAATATTTAGTACCTATCGCTCAGCGAGAGGAAATTATTCGTTCTTGTCATGTTCATCCTGTTGCAGGACACTTTGGTTTTGCAAAAACTAATTCTAGAATACAAGAACATTATTATTGGCCTAAAATGAATATAGATGTACTCCGATTTTGTAAGAAGTGTTTAACGTGTGGTGCTCAAAAGTCATCGAATGTTGGTCCTCTTGGTTTAATGGCTAAAGAAAAGAAGTGAAGTTTCCTTTTCAGACAATAGCGTTAGATTTGATGGGTTCGTTTCCACGTTCGAAATTTGGACATAAATGGTTATTGTTAGTAGGTGATTGGTTTTCTAAGTATACTTTGTTACATCCACTACGTAGTGCAAAAGCACACAGCATACAACGTTTTCGGGAAGAAAAAGTTTTTCTAGTATTTGGCGATCCACAATTTGTTATATGTGACAATGGACCTCAACTGTCAGGTAGAATTTTTAAAACCCTTTGTAATAAATATGATATTCAGAAGATATGGTATAATACGGTATATTCTCCGCAGTGTAATTTTGTGGAAAGGATTAATAAAACTGTGGGTACTGCTATTCGTTCATATATTGATGCACACAATTCTTGGGATTCAGAATTGCTACAAATTCAGTATGCTATTAACTCCTCAAAACATCAATCTACAGGTTACACCCCTAATTTTTTACTTTTTGGTCATAGTGTTCCAGTAAGTGGAAGATTTTATAGTGATGGATTTATACCTAAAGAAGATATTGAATTTATTCCGGGTAGTCGACCATTATATGTATCAGATCGACAAGGTCTCTTCGATATTTTTAAAGAAGCACATGCTAATTTACATTCAGCTTATGAGCGAGCAAGTCGCCAATATAACTTAAGAAGAAGGAATGTGTGCTTTGAAGTTGGTGATAAGGTGTGGAGAGCAAACAATGTTTTATCTAGTGCAGGCAATAAATTTACTGCTAAACTTGCACCAAAGTTTGTTTTATGTGTGGTTAGGAAAAAGATTTCTAATCTAGTTTATGAGTTGAGTAATATAGATGGTTCTAAGGCAGGCCGATGGCATATCAAAGACTTGAAGCCATACTCAGCGTTAAGTGATAATGATGATGAAGATGTTCAGAATGTTTCAGCTCATTAAGTATTTTCCAATTATAGTTGATGTCAGCAGTGATTTTTTTTGTCATGTTTTGAATTCCTAAGTAGGATGAGATTAAACTTAGTTAAAATTTTGATTTGCTTAAAGTGATTTTTAGCTTTGGTAGTGGTAGTGTTTTGTGATTTTTCATATTGCATGTGTTTAATGATGTGTTTAATAATGCAGCATGTGTTTACTGATGTTGCAAGTATTTAATGATGAAGTATATGTTTGATGAGATGGTGAATATTTATTGATGTAGTAAGCATTTAGTGATATAGTGAGTGTGAGATGATATAGTGAGCATTGGATGAATGCTTAAATTTTGTTTAGTGATTGGTGATTAAGCTTGATATGCTTATTCTAGTTGAGAGTTTGGATGAGCAATGGTAGTTCATGAGAAGTTTTTGGTGAGTTGCTGGTGGATATGTTCCAGTTGGCTCTAATTATGGTTTATTGGTGGTTATGAAGTTCTTTAGTATTAACGTGCTAAAGTGATAGAATTTTTGTGTGAAATAGTTGAGTCTGTATGATAGTTGTAATACAGCGGAAAATATTTTGTTGATGAATCGGTGTTGTTAATACTTTGTCTACTTCTCGAGTATTAGTGATTTGTTTCGTAAATAGACTTGGTAGTCAACATGCTTTGGTATTTTAATGATTCATCAATTTGTGCAAATTTTGTAAGCATTTTAAAAATATATGTACATAAATATTTATAATAAGTAGGATAATGTTAGGAAAAGTATTTGTTGTACAAATTCTTGTTTAGTAGTGATTTTTTCATACTATCACTTTTGTTCATTCTTGTTTTGATTTATAGTTAAAAAAAATATTTGTTTTTGCTTTTGGTTAAATTTAAGATTTTGATATGGTTAATGTACCTGAAGTTTTTTTATTGTAACATGCATCTGATGAGTGTTGGATTCCCTTAATTATTCTTAACTGGTTAAGTGTTGATACTGATTGTGACTTCTCGAATTTGTCCCTTTATAGGTGTGTAGTACGCGTAGTTACTAATCACTCATTCCCATGCATTTATATTTCCCCATTGCATTTAAAGAATGATTCCTATTTTTTTGTTTAACTTGTCGTTTGTTATAATTTAAAGATTGTGCGGTTTTGTATTGATTAGTTAGGTGTTTAAATAGTTAATATGAGTATTTTGATTCTTCTGTCGTTGAAGTTTTGGTAGAAAAAATTCGTCGATTTTATAGATACCTCGAATTTTTTCTCTTGGAAAGAGGCTGTGTAACTTTTTTTTTTTATTCAGTTACACTTTGCTTATTAATGTAATTTAATGTCTCAATAAAATAAAAATATAATTTATAAATTTCTGATCACTAAAAATAATTCATAAAATTTACAATAGCATATGCGATCCTTCGCTTTATAGGTCTAAGTCCTATAATAAGAATCGTCAAGTTGTTATTTCGGGTCACTTTTCTATCAGCGTCTGAATAGGTAAGCTGCTATCAGCGGCGTGGAAAAGTCAAGATGTTAGACAGGCACATGGCCTGTAATACAGTCCGCAAGAAGAGATAATTGATTTAACCTTCGTGTCGGAATGTGGTTCTTGGCAGCTGTAGCGTGCAAATTTCATTTTCTGTTCCACCTGTAGCAGCTCAATAGATTCCTGCTGGCCGAAGAAATAGATGTCCCTCCATCATTAAAACATGCAATATCATAAATATCGTCAATATCGTAAATATCGTATTAAATGCTGAAATGAAAATTTAGTTTGAAATTTGAAATACAAGAAAATTATAGGACGTACTTAATGAAGAATTGGTTTGGTTAAATAATGTTTTGTTCAGAAGATCTTTTATAGTTCCAGCGTTAAATTCATTCGTATTGATGTGTTTCCTGTTTGTGCATCGCAGATGTTTATGAATTTTCCACATCTGATGTCATAAGTTCAATTTCTTTTGGTCGCGCTGTACTTCAACACGTGAGTGATATTTAGTCTCTAATCTCAATTATAATTATTTAAATGTTTTACGAAAGGTAGAAGGTTGAAGTTTTACCTTGATTTAGTTAACTTAAAAATTATTTAGAGAAAGAACGATTTCTTAATAAACTTGTAACCTTGAAAAATTTTAAAGATGGCTATGCAGTTTGCTTATCGTTATTATTTCACAAACAGATAGCGTTAACTCCACTGAAAAAGTTGTTATTGACATATGATGTCAAAAATATCCAATTTAAATATTACGTTATTTTACGCTATTTTAAAAATATCTTTAGTAATTTTGAGGTCATGTAATTTGATTCTTAAACAACGTGATGAATTTTTTTATACATATTAAGTAAAACTAACTCAATGTTGAAAGATGCAATTTTATAAGACGTTAAATAATTAAATTTAATTGTGAAGTCGACGTAGTACTACAGATGGCTCAAGATTAAAATATGTAATATGAATTATTAAGAAAGCTCAAACTTTATAGTAAATTTATTCAGAAATATTCAATTTAGAGATCTTTATGTTTTTTTTTGAATACAGAACCATACTAATTTGCTGTTCTCTAAACATTTTAGTTGAAAAGATTATGTTAAAACAAATCAAGTGAATTTAATTGAATAGAATCCATTTTTGCATAACTCTTTTATTATTAAAAATTCAAGTAAAATTTATAGGTCATTCATGAGCAAACATGGTGTCTAATGATAACAAATACCCTGGGTGTATACTTTTGGAACATAAATTCTATTATATTATTTTTGGTGAATATGTTTTTTAAAGACACAAACGGTGTCCAAGTTGTGTATTTATTTGTTCACAGGTTAAGCCGAGACATCTGTAAGACATCTAGTAATTGAGATTTTGGTAAGTGCTTTACAAAGGTGAAATTCAGGTTTTGTGGCTATATAAGCGGTGTAGATTTAAGGTTTCCGCATTCCCCTAATACAAACACAGATAATTTTTGTAGGTTGTTGTATTGAAAAATACGGTGGCGCTCATTATCTACATTTTTGATCAACAGACATCCCATGACCTAAGCTCATGATCTACCCAGAGCTAACACTTTACTAGCCGTTTATCTTTAAAGAGTTTTTCTTTTCCTCGAGCCGTTTTCCATCTAACTTTACCTTGGGCTTCCATTGTTAATAAGAAATTCTCGACCTTGTGATATCAGGTAAGGGTTTATGATTTATCGTGGTCTAATTTGCTATCTATTATTCACGAAGGAATATTTTTGTTTTTAATAAATGCCATGTTTTACAAAAAAAAACAAACTAAATGCACATGAGTTATTGTCAAAAAATTTCGAATATGAAATAATAACCGAATTATAAATGACAGAGAGTACTCCTTTTAATTATCTACAAAAGGGCCTGCTATCTACAGCTGTTTCAGGTACTACGTTAGAAAATAGCTTATTTAATACCCAATGAGGATTTTAGTGTTTTGGTTAACTAATCATATTATTTATTAGTTGTAACATTATTTTGTAATGTTAACAATAAACACATTAATTAATTAAAATTCAGTAACTTGAATAAAGTATAGACAAAAATTCCCACAATAAATTACCTCATTTTATTTAGGACCCTTGTAATAAAAGACCACATTTATACCGATAGCTTCGGGCTAGTAAATTCCAGCGGCAGGTCATAATAATGTAAAGCTCTACCCTAATAAACCAAATACAATAAACCCTTTAAAATGTATAGTACCTTTTTAGCGTAAATAAAGAAAACCAATTTTAGTTTGAAAAGCTTAACCTTTGTGCTTGACAGCGGGTTAGACAAAACAAAATATTAAAATAGCACAAAACTATTTCCAAGTTGATTTGTTCAAATATTACAAGTAATTTTAAGTAGTCTGGAGACATTCATTGTATTTAAAATCCATTTCGGCTCAAGTAGGTTTGCCGGTCTTTGTTAATGCCAGACTACGGCCGCCATAGGTAGATCCCACATTGCAATAATTAGGTAATTCGTAGAAGGAATTGATAATTTAAATTCTTGGGAAAATAGTTGTTTCCGTGATTCTCATCTAGAAAGGGTTGGATTTGGTTTCTGAAATCTTGTTTTGTGGAGGTTCTGTTCAGTCATTGGATAATAGAAAATGACGCTCATAATTATTAGGATAGGAATAGTCTATATATTTGAAGGTTTAGCCAAAGACAGGGAGTTTTTCCAATGGGGCCGACCGTGGTTAAGAAGTAGAGAGAAACGTAGTTTCGCGGTTAGCGTTCTCTGGCATGACATAGAATATTAAACTTCGTATCACGTTAGAAAAAAAATTGGAAAGAAGTGTTACTCTTCCAGTTTCGCGAGGGTTATGCCCATATGTTCGCGGATTTATAGTGATGCAAGATAACTATTTAAAAACTTGTAGGCGTGTGACGCACAAGTAAATGATATTGTCAAAATTCTGCCGAGTTCGTGTGCCAGTCAATTTTCTTAAACATTACAAACAGAAGCAACAAGCGAGATTCTCTTCCCAAAATTAAGAACTGCTCTACGTTGGAAAACAAACCCTCAAACAATGGACAATTATTAGTAAGTAAGCTTTTATAGTTAAGTAGCATGATCAATTTTTAGTTAGTTTATTTGTTAGGACGTTTTGGCCATAAAACGTAGGATTAAATTAGTGTACGATTTATAATATAAGTTTCTTTCATATACAAGTGTTTGATAACTACTTATGTACTCAAAATTTTCATAAATTCCATAGTCACCTATTCACTTAAATTTCTAAATCAATGAATGTAAGAGGTTCACGTTTATTGCTCTGTGAATTAAATAGTTTTGTTTGCCGTTGATTAAGTCAATAGTTTTTCTTATTTTTTATATAAGTAGTACAAAAAGTGAGGAATTGATTAAAAGAAACAATTGTCCTCCTTGGGATGACAAGTCTCTCAAGGATTTTTACGAACATTTGGACATTCTCGACTTGTCTGGCGCCCTTGGCAATTGTCATTAAGCCACAGTATTTTATGAAAGGTAAGTGCCACATTTTTGTAGTATATTATAAATTAATTTAACCCTTTTTTTCAAAATTTCAACCCTCTATATGATCCACGACCTTCCGCTAGCTAGTGCCGGTGACCCCCCTTTAAATTTTGTTTTACAGGCCGCCCCCATTTTATAATTTGACTGGAAAAGATACACTTAGTAGCTTTTCCGCCTGTAACAAAATTCTTGGCGCCCAACGTCTGTGGGAGAACGTATGTAACAAAATTCTTGGCGCCCAACTTCCTTGGGATTACGCATGTAATAAAATTCTTGACGCCCAACGTCTTTGGGATTGCTTATGAAAAATTCTTGACGCCCAACGTCTTTGGGATAACGTAATGTAACAAAATTCTTGACGCCCGACGTTTTTGGGTCTTGTTTTTTGAAGAATTAAAATTTTTTTATTTACTTATTTCATTATCAATTTGTATATAAACTACAACCTTTCAAAAATATATGTGGCAATTGAAAAAGAAAGAAAGAAAAATTCGAGTGTGAAATAATTCTAAGGAAATTTTTTGAGATATATTATTTTTTACTTTTTAAAGAGAATTTTATGATAACATTGTATACATTCTTTAATTCAAAGATGGAATTTACATACAGTGTTGACAGGTTACTAAAAGATGAACTAATTTATGAAATAACTGTACGAGGAATAAACACGGAAAATATGACAGTAACTGATTTAAGAAAAACCTTACGTAAAGCGATTAGATTAGAAACTGAACCAGACGAAGATTTTGACTACCCATTTGACTTTACACAAGACGTGACAGTTGTTAAAAATGTTTTAACGCTTTTACATGAACAAATTTTAGATTTAAATGTTTTAAATTATGATAGTAATAAAGCAAGAATAGAAACAAAATTTGCATATTGTTATTCTAGACTTTCTAGGAGTTTAGCAGTTGACGATAATGACGAAACAATTAGGAATAATTTACAATTAGAGTTAGGACATTTAATTGAATCTTTTCGTAAAGTAGGAAATGACATTTTAAAGACAAAAACACAAATTGCTTCCAAAGAGGATAAACCAATTTTAGACGAACTAGAACGAAATGAAACATCAGAAATATTTGACATAAATAACGTAGACTTGATCGAATTTGACAAAAAACTAGACTTAGCATCATCTACAACAAAACAAGAAAAAACTAGGACCGTAGACGAGCACACGCAAAATATACATAAATCTTTTCAAAATAATAATCAAAATTTATCTCATAATAGTTCTGTAGTTTATAGGGTTACTCCAGTTGCAAAATGGGGAATAACATTTAATGGCGATACTTCGGTAAACGCATTTTTAGAACGGGTCGAAGAATTAAAATTTGCTAGAAATATGTCAGACTCTCAACTTTTTGCAGAAGCATGTGATCTTTTTGCACATAAAGCACTGATATGGTATCGTGCAAATAAATGTTTAATAAATAATTGGACCGAACTAAAAGAGGCATTAAAAGAAGAAATTTTTACCACCCGATTATGATGAAAAATTAATGACAGAAATTAAAGCGAGAACGCAAGGAGAAAATGAAAGTATAGGACTTTACGCAACAGTAATGACAAATATGTTTGCTAGATTATCAGAACCACTCACTTTGACAAAACAACTGAAAATATTACGAAAGAATATGTTACCTTTTTACCAGTCACAATTGAGTTTAGTAGAAATAACTTCCATACGAGAACTAATAAAGTTAGGAAAAAAATTGGAAGAACATAAAATATCAATAGAAAACTTTATCCCACCAACTCGAAAAACGAATACTTTAGAAACTGACTTAGCGTACACAGACGTTAACGTTTCACAGAGTAGGTCTTCCAATAGAAACCAGATTTCAGCAATGCAAAATGTTAGTTCAAACAATTATATAAATAAACGTGCACCCGCATGTTGGAATTGTCACCAGTTAGGATATTTTCAGATTAATTGTAGACAGATAAGACGAACGAATTATTGTTATAAATGTGGCACTGACAATGTTACGTTGAACCGTTGTCCGCGTTGTCAAAAATATAGAAATAATTTAAACTAAAAGAAGGGGCATTAGATAGTCGTATAGTGTCCCGCACATTTTATAATTCGACAAAACATGTTCAAAATATGATTTACGACAAAGAAGAAAAATTTCAAAAAAATAAGGTTATGTTAGATTATGTAATAGAACAGTCTAAAAATGACGAACGTCCTTATGTAAGTGTAGATATTTTAGGAACAGAAACTTTAGCATTATTAGATTCAGGAGCAACAAATACAATTTTAGGATAAAACACTTGGGAATTTTTATCAAAATTAGGTTTAAAATTGAAAAGGAAAGAAGAAGAATGTCAATTGGCAAATGGTAAAATTTTAAAAGTTTTGGGAACAGTTACGTTGCCCATTAAATTAAAACAACGTTTAGTGGTTTTAGACGTTTTAGTAGTACCAGATGTTCAGCATACTTTAGTTTTAGGAATAGATTTTTGGAAAAACATAGGAATAATACCAGACATTTTTAAAGGCGAATACACCTTTGCAAAATTAGATACTATTGAAAAGAAACAACCGATTTTACATTCGACATTAGATTTAACAGTAGCACAAAGAAAACTGTTAGATACCAGTATTGAAAAATATTTTTTTGATTTACCTGAATTAGGCCGTACCGATTTAGTATACCATAAAATTAAAGTTAATAGCGAACCAATTAAGCAAAGATACTATCCAGTTTCACCTACAATGCAAAAACATATAGATAGCGAATTAGATAAATTGTTACAATTAGGTGTAGTTCAAAAAAGCAACAGTTCATGGTCAAATCCAATTCTTTTAGTGAAGGAAAAAGACAATTCTTATCGTTTTGTAGTAGATTTCAGGAAATTAAACAAAGTAAAAGAAAAGGACGCGTATCCAATTCCGTACGTCTCCTCCATATTAGATAAATTGCGCGACGCGAAATTTATTACAACTTTAGACATTAAATCCGCTTATTTTCAAATTCCACTAGATAAAGATTCTTATAAATATACAGCTTTCACTATACCTAATCGAGGGTTATTTGAGTTTACACGTTTACCTATGGGTCTTTCAAATGCACCCAGTACATGGTCTAGATTGATAGATAAAGTGTTAGGTCCAGAATTAGAACCTTTCGTATTTTGCTACCTAGATGACGTCATAATTTTGACAAACTCTTTTGACAAACACCTAGAAATATTACAGGAAGTTTTTAACAGACTTTCACGTGCAGGACTGACTTTAAGTAAGGAAAAATGTCACTTTTGTAAGAGTGAATTAAAATATTTAGGTTACGTAATAAATGAAAACGGTCTCTTAGTAGACCCAGATAAAGTAAAAGCTATTTTAGAAATACCAACACCAAAAACCGTAAAAGAAGTAAGACGAATAATCGGAATGGCTTCTTGGTATCGTCGATTTATCGAGAGATATAGTACCATTATAGCTCCATTGACCGCATTGTTGAGGAAAAATAAAGAATTTGTCTGGGAAGAGTGTTGCGAGACAGCCTTTTCCACTATAAAAAATTGCCTAATTTCAGCACCAATTTTAACTTGTCCAAATTACGAATACGAATTTACAATTCAGTGTGACGCATCAGATTATGGAATTTCCGGTGTGTTGACGCAGTGTATAGATGGAAACGAACAAGTAATATGTTATATTTCAAGATCTCTAACTCAAAATGAAAGGAAATTTACCGTAACAGAGAAGGAGTGTTTAGCAGTTCTATTCAGTATAGAAAAGTTACGTCCATATATAGAAGGAACACATTTTACCGTCATAACAGATCATCATTCTTTAATTTGGTTACACAATTTACAAAATCCAAATGGTCGACTGTGTAGATGGGCCATCAAATTACAACAATACGACTTTGAAATAATTCATAGAAAAGGCAAAGATAATGTAGTCCCAGATGCATTATCGAGGGCTGTACCAATAATTGAAACTTTACAAATTAAAAATGACAACAACAACTCTGAAAATTCTATGCTAATAATACCAGACACAAAAATTGTAAACGAAAATACTAAAAATAATAAAGAAGAAATTCACAAATCAAATACTCAGTATGATAATTGGTGTAAAAAGATGATTAGTAATGTTGAAAAATATCCAATAAAATATAATCGTTGGAAAGTAATAGACCACAAATTATTTAAACATGTTAAACCAAAATTTCCAAATTTAACCGAAGAAACAGACAACTGGAAAGAAGTAATTCCAAAATCACAAAGGAAAGAAATTTTAAAACGTTTTCATGATGAACCAACGGCTGGTCATTTAGGAATTTTTAAAACTTATGAAAGGATATCTCAGAAATATTTTTGGCCGAAATTACGTGCAGAAGTAGCGAGATATATAAACCAATGTAAAATTTGTATTTCACACAAACCAGAACAAAAACTTCCAGCAGGAAAAATGTCAAGACATCCAATAATTTCCAAACCTTGGCAAATGATATCCATAGATTTAGTAGGTCCACTACCTAGAACTACTAAAGGACATACATGTATTTTATCCGTAGTTGATACATTTACAAAATTTCCCCTATTTTTCCAGTTAAGACAAGCCACTGCATCGTCCGTAGTTCAAAAGATAGAAGAGTTTATAATTTTACTTTTTGGAGCACCACAATATGTTCTAGTAGATAACGGTGTACAATTTCGAAGTCATTTATTTAAAAATTTAAGGAACAAATACAAATCAAAAATTATTTATAATGCATATTATCACCCACAAGCAAATCCTGTTGAACGAGTCAACCGCGTTTTAAAGACAATGTTGGCATCTTATGTGTCAGATAATCAGAGAGTATGGGACAAGATATTACCCATGGTTTCGTGCGCTGTTCGTACCGCAGTTCATGAAGTAATAGGCATGTCGCCATATTTTGCAAATTTCGGTAGAGAAATGGTAATAGATGGTACTTCTTTTGGTGAAATAACGGATTCAGAAAACTTAAGCGATATTCAATTTTCAGAAAGAAAACAACTAATAGAGCGTATTCCAGAATTAAATAAAGTATACCAAGAAATAACAAAGAAATTAGAAGTAGCGTATAATAAATCAAAACATAACTATGATTTACGTAGACGAGAAGTAGTATTTTCAGTGGGAGATACAGTTTGGAAGAAAAATTTTGTACTCTCAGACGCATCAAAGTATTTCAATGCCAAATTAGAAACCGAAATATGTAGGTTCTTTTACCATAACAGAAAAAGTTTTAACAAACACTTATGAGTTAGCCGACCAAACAGGTCAATCCATAGGAGTTTGGCATGTTAAAGATTTAAAAGCAAATCCAATTGGATATGACGAAGAAAAATAGTTATGAAAACCTAATATTAATAAAAATAACCTAATATTAATAATTAAGAAACTTGAAAACGACGCTTATAGTGTTAAAAAAAAAAATTTTTTTAAACAAAAACTTAGTTTTAAAAATACTAGTTAGGATAAGGATAAGGATAGAAAAGGATAAGTTAGTAAATAGGAATGAAAAAGTGAATCTCTTAACACAAGATTTTTGGAAAAAATCTCCTTTTGTAAGGGGAGTGTAACATTATTTTGTAATGTTAACAATAAACACATTAATTAATTAAAATTCAGTAACTTGAATAAAGTATAGACAAAAATTCCCACAATAAATTACCTCATTTTATTTAGGACCCTTGTAATAAAAGACCACATTTATACCAATAGCTTCGGGCTAGTAAATTCCAGCGGCAGGTCATAATAATGTAAAGCTCTACCCTAATAAACCAAATACAATAAACCCTTTAAAATGTATAGTACCTTTTTAGCGTAAATAAAGAAAACCAATTTTAGTTTGAAAAGCTTAACCTTTGTGCTTGACAGCGGGTTAGACAAAACAAAATATTATAATAGCACAAAACTATTTCCAAGTTGATTTGTTCAAATATTACAAGTAATTTTAAGTAGTCTGGAGACACTCATTGTATTTAAAATCCATTTCGGCTCAAGTAGGTTTGCCGGTCTTTGTTAATGCCAGACTACGGCCGCCATAGGTAGATCCCACATTGCAATAATTAGGTAATTCGTAGAAGGAATAGATAATTTAAATTCTTGGGAAAAATAGTTGTTTCCGTGATTCTCATCTAGAAAGGGGTTGGATTTGGTTTCTGAAATCTTGTTTTGTGGGAGGTTCTGTTCAGTCATTGGATAATAGAAAATGACGCTCATAATTATTAGGATAGGAATAGTCTATATATTTGAAGGTTTAGCCAAAGACAGGGAGTTTTTCCAATGGGGCCGACCGTGGTTAAGAAGTAGAGAGAAACGTAGTTTCGCGGTTAGCGTTCTCTGGCATGACATAGAATATTAAACTTCGTATCACGTTAGAAAAAAAATTGGAAAGAAGTGTTACTCTTCCAGTTTCGCGAGGGTTATGCCCATATGTTCGCGGATTTATAGTGATGCAAGATAACTATTTAAAAACTTGTAGGCGTGTGACGCACAAGTAAATGATATTGTCAAAATTCTGCCGAGTTCGTGTGCCAGTCAATTTTCTTAAACATTACAAACAGAAGCAACAAGCGAGATTCTCTTCACAAAATTAAGAACTGCTCTACGTTGGAAAACAAACCCTCAAACAATGGACAATTATTAGTAAGTAAGCTTTTATAGTTAAGTAGCATGATCAATTTTTAGTTAGTTTATTTGTTAGGACGTTTTGGCCATAAACCGTAGGATTAAATTAGTGTACGATTTATAATATAAGTTTCTTTC
The DNA here is from genome assembly GCA_036346225.1 of Platerodrilus igneus. NCBI lineage: Eukaryota > Metazoa > Arthropoda > Insecta > Coleoptera > Lycidae > Platerodrilus > Platerodrilus igneus. The sequence continues at coordinate 1,802,474 of JARFIW010000881.1, read as the reverse complement.
ATATACAAGTGTTTGATAACTACTTATGTACACAAAATTTTCATAAATTCCATAGTCACCTATTCACTTAAATTTCTAAATCAATGAATGTAAGAGGTTCACGTTTATTGCTCTGTGAATTAAATAGTTTTGTTTGCCGTTGATTAAGTCAATAGTTTTTCTTATTTTTTTCATATAAGTAGTACAAAAAGTGAGGAATTGATTAAAAGAAACAATTGTCCTCCTTGGGATGACAAGTCTCTCAAGGATTTTTACGAACATTTGGACATTCTCGACTTGTCTGGCGCCCTTGGCAATTGTCATTAAGCCACAGTATTTTATGAAAGGTAAGTGCCACATTTTTGTAGTATATTATAAATCAATTTAACCCTTTTTTTCAAAATTTCAACCCTCTATATGATCCACGACCTTCCGCTAGCTAGTGCCGGTGACCCCCCTTTAAATTTTGTTTTACAGGCCGCCCCCATTTTATAATTTGACTGGAAAAGATACACTTAGTAGCTTTTCCGCCTGTAACATAGTACTCTCAAGTTTGTCAGACAATAAAAAATTATTATGTGTTAATTACGATTTTAAAAACAAGATCATAACCAATAAAAAAGTAAAAGTAGATACGTAGTTCTACTTAGCAGCGACACAGACCCGCCAGAACTATCTATGTAAATTGTACAATGTACAAGTGCATTAAAGGGCGACCACCAGTAATACATATGTTAAATGCTTCGACATTTAATTCTGTTCGAAGATATGATTAAGAGTATTGTACAGAAAAGTTTTGAAATTTTTTAAATTCTGTTCGTTTCAGAATTTTACTACCTTTACAAAACAATCTTAATCTTTCGGATGGTATAGTTGCACACCGCGTTTGTTTTTCACTTTAAAATCCACATTCAGTTTTTATAATACACGCTTTCTCCTTTCTGTGACCATGCACAAGTAGACCAGAAATTACCATAAATCAATATTAATAGTTTATACCTGTCTTAAATTCCTATATTTAGATTTATTTGAAATGTAAGATTCTGCATAAGCACAGCTAACAACTAATTAATGACAATTACACAACAATTAAAATGAACTAATAATATATGGAAAGACAAGGACAAGCATAAGAAATTTCAAATTCTAAATACATCACTAAATCTAAATACCTATAAAAATAACTACACAAACCTTAGCTAACTGATTACTAGATTGACGTTGACGACTCGACCAAACTAGAAGTTACTAAAATATAAAGCAAAAAAATAATACATATTTAGCGTGGTATAGTTAGATACAGTCACCAAACTAGCACCAATAATTGAATAAAGATTACAGCATTAAATAGTCAATATTGGTTTACGCATCAAGCTCTTAACATCTCTAGAATGCAAACAACCTACGCGCCGTAAAGAAGTGAAGCTGTTACCCACAATGCTTACTCATGCAAATTGTGAAAGGTTTTGGTAACTCTTTCAGAAGTAACGAACAGGTGCACGAAAAGGAAATACGAAATACAATATTAAAACCTAAAACGTATTTTAGAAATCGTTTGACAAATGTACCTAGATTTTGTAGTAGCACATTTTGTTACATTTTTAAGCATTATATAATAAACGGTATCATAACATAACTTATGCATCCACTTTACAACAGCATAAAAATGTTTTTCCTTCTAATTGTCTGGTAGGGTTTACAGTTAATAAATAGTACTGCCGTGAAGATACAACAATTAAGACTTACAGTTTAAATCACGCATCTTATGTATGACAAATGCGAAATATTCTTATGAAGAAAGCTTTTTAATAACGCATTGGTAGACAGCTTCATTGCAAACCCAACACTCAAAAATATAGTGACAACGAAACCAAAAAGCGATTTTCAATATATTTTAATTGCAAAATTCAGGAAATTCTTGTCTATCAAACACGCACCTAGATAAGAACCCAGAAAGTATAATATCTAAAATGTGGACTCGTTACTTTAATGAAAGGACGAGCAACGTTGGTTTCCTAAACCGAACTATTAAAAACTTCAAATAATGAAAGTGTAGGAAATTCCTATATTTAAATAAATATCAACTGAAATGATTTTTAAAACAAGGAGGCAGTAAAATCTACAAGTACGAAATGGAACGTAGCAAACTTATATAAAGATATTCCAAAAGCAACCTTAAATCCGCGATTGCATACTAGCTGGGAGAGTCGTATTCAAGCTTTAATATCATTTATAACTCAAGTTGTATAATTTGTAATGCTAATGAATGAAATACAAAAAGATTGCAATGGAAGTATGAACATAAGAACCGTAGTCGGCCCACATCGGTAAAAAATGAACAGTTTTCAGTTTGTGTGCTGTATTTCAATTTGGCATAACATTTTAAATAAGACTAATGTCTTTAGCAAAATGCTAGAAAATCATAAAGTGAATCTAAAATTGTTTATGAAGGCATTAAATAATTTAAAGATGTTTTATTAGAATAGGATCCGACAAACAGCTTAATGCATTTGAAACACAATTGAAAGGAATAACTGCAGCCACCGATATCGAAGACCTATTTTCTGAAAAATCAGCTGAAAGTGAGGAAAAACCCGTCGTTTCTCATCGAGATGCTTTTAAACTGAAATTCTACTTTAGATGCCCTATTTGTTGTTTAACCTATCATCATCATTTACAAATTTAACAATAGTTATTTCCATATTTTTAACTTTACCGATTACAGTGGCAACGTGCGAACGTCCTTTTTCTAAACTGAAGCTTATAAAAACTTTGTAACGGACAATTTTTAATAGTTAACCTTTTCCGCTTTACCAAATTTGTAAATACATTTCTGCAACTACTATCTCTATGTTTTATATTTATTAACTCGTTGGCGAATAATCCCTTTATATTATATTACGCGATTATCGATTTTCACTCTCTACAATTCGATAGTGTGGTTAGGTGATCGAGTTTGAAAGACATCCTTAGGTGAATGCGTCGTATTATAATTATAAATTGCATCGTTCTTGTCTAACCGCTGATATAAATGATGTTCCTTATGTGGATATACGAGTCTAGATAAATATACGATAAGACGTGGTAGTGAGAACGATTTTATATCTACAGATGAGCGGTTGTGAGTTTTCGTGCTTAGTTTTCTATGTGGATTATTACGTTCAAAATACTGTTTCCTTGTGGCTTTATTAATTGTGTTTGGAGTTGTCGGTTGTTATTCGTTCCTGTATATTACGTTAAAGGTGCTGTTCTTTGTTGCTTTGAAAATAGTGCGAATTGATGCGGAATCAATTTCGAATCGTGTATGAACAATTACGACACGCTTTTGGTTGTTTTTTTTGTGAAGTGAAGGCTGTATATTGACTGCGAATGTGTTTACTCGACCGCACGTGGTCCCTTTTTGTTTATCAGGGTAAGTGCAATAAACTTGTACAGAATTTTTAAAGGAGCCACTTTAGTCAGGTTTTAAAACTCCCTAAAACCTTTGCAAAACGAAATTGCAGAAGTGTTTAACTCATTCCGTATTAATGATACGTTAAATTTACCTTGCATTTAATAAGTAAATAAACTATGAACGTACATTCTTTTTTTTAAAGACGAGATTGTGAGAGTGATCGTGCTTTTAAATGTTTCACCGTATTCAAACAATGCCTGTACCAACTGAAATTAGCTTCAGAAGTTGACGAAGTTCTTTCTGCTGAAGCAGATCCGCAATACGGAAAATTTTTGACAGAAGTTTGGATCGGAATTATACTAACTTTAATTGTTCTTAGTTGCGTGTGTTGCATGTGTTCCTGTCTGTTGTACCACAACTTCCACCCCCGCGAATAGACTGTGAATCTTTGCCAAGCTACACCAGGGCATCCGGCTTACCAAGTTTCAAGTTGATAATGGGATGGAACCATGGACACCCCATACTCCACCAGCTCCAACTGCAAGGCTATCAGTAGCCGAACTGGTCCAATTCTATAGAAACTCTTCCTGTGCTCCTGGTTGTGTAAGTTGAACTATTTCATACTTGTTATTACTGTAAATATCTATCCGTTTGTTTTGCAATATTCTTCGTCGTTCTGATACCGTTTACAGTAGACTTGCCTGCTATTAAGAAAAAAAAAAGAGAAAAAAAAACAAAACAATCAATACTACTGAATTACTGATATCACTTGTGACTTACCTATTTATCTTTTGTTAACTTTTTGCCTGATTTATGTTTAATTGGTGTGTGAGGAAACTTACCGCCGCATACATCATAGGTCAGTCTGCTTTCTACAACCCCCCCCCTACTCACCGATTGAGCCGGGTTATTTCTTTGGCTTTCTTTGTGTTACGTAGCATAAATTTGGCGCCCAACGTGGTGCCACGAAAAAAACGTTACAACTTATTTGCGGTCTTCTGAGCCCAACACGCTATAAGCTCTATCTGTTTTAGCAATAGAATTTAAACTATGCAAAACAAATAAGTTGCAAGACGTTATTAGAAGGTATTTAGCAAAAACCGCAAAAATGATTTTATAAACTATGTGCACTATTGCGCTGTAAAAATCCTTGAAAACATAGTAGAGCAGCGTTTGTAGTGTGATTTTTTAAGTTTACAGGTGCATTGTGTGTATTAAATGGTGCTTCCCCTAACAGTCTACTCGCCTACGTAGTTTGCATTTAAAGTTTGTTCCAATCAGTTTACACTTTACAAAATATTGGTCCATGTGGTTACAATCACATTTTTAAAAAAAAGGGGGTGGTAAGGCAGTAAAATCTAATTAGTAAAAAGTGGCTATGACCCAGTGGTGGTCCCGACTAGCACTATTAATATCTAACACCGAAAAACACTAATGATACGCAATAAACTTTCTTATCAACAATATTTTATAATGACAAATATTAGATTTGTAGTATTTGATTATGAAATCTGCTTTCACTATATACAATGAATTTCTGCGTATATGTTTGTTACAAGTTTGATCTAGAACTGTAAAATTCCTTTGAAATTTTTTATTAATTTTGCATATGCTGTATAAAGAATGTAACCATAACAGTACAGCATTAAAGTTGACCATTTTAATTCCTAGTAGTGCAGGTTAGTCAATTAAGGCCACATTTCTAAATTATTTTATTAAGTTGAAAAATGATGTAGCGTGTTTGTGTGTACATATATAGGGCGCGTGTGTGTGAAAGTGTGCGTGCTTGCGCGTGCGTGTTTACATGTGTGTTTGTGAATGTACTTTATGTATGTACGTGTGTGGCATATGTGTGTACGTGCATGTGTGTACGTGTGTGTTTGTTGGTGTGTGCGCATGGAGTGTGTGGCAATATATTGTGTGTATGCTTGTGTATGTTGAAAGACTTGCCCTGTGTTGAGATTAAAAAGCTTGAGTGGAACATAAAGTTCCAGATACTGTTGCCTCTAGACGATAGATGAAATAAGTGTTTACGAACTAGCGCTAAGCTTTACTTCTGCGTTTGAGCGATGAGTAGGAGGGGTGAAGAGAAAGCGAAGAAAACATAAATGAGAAAAGAAGTTTATCGTCACTGCACTTAGATATATTAAAATTAATAGCTCAACCAGGGATGGTTCAGAAATACTTCATATATGAATGCTGACAAAAACACCAGTTTTTTAAATTATATATTCAAGCAAAATTTTACAATTAGCCATTTTTGAATTCAGCTGATTTTGCACATAAAGTACTTAAGTACCGAACAATGTTCAAAAGGTCTACGTGCTTTTCATAGATGTTATTAAAAATAACCGTCCCAATAGTACAGGTAATCTATTGTTAAACTGCTTTATGAAAATATAAATTTAGAAACCTAAGATAGACAAAATATGAATCACTTTCATAATGTCCATTTTAGTAAATATGTAGGAATATAAACGAGTATTGGATAATAAGATCAAAGAGATAGTTATACGAGGGAACGTAGAAAATACATGGAAAGAAATAAACAGGGCTGTACATGATACAGCAACACAAACAATAAGTAAGAAAAAAGTAGAAGCCAGAAAACCCTGGATAAGAAAGGAGATATTAGATTTAATAGAGAATAGAAGAAAGCTTAAACCTTTCAGAAAATTGGATAGTGAAAGTAAGCAAAAATATAATAGAATTAGAAGATAGTACATGAGTGTAGAAAAGCTAGAAATAAATGAATGGAGGAGAATTGTAAGGGAATACAAGATGATTTGATAGTAGGTAAGACAGACAGGGCTTACAGGGTAGTTAAAAGTTTTTCGGGGAAGATAAGAAAAAATGTAATGATATTAAATATGAGAATAATGAGCTTCTAATAAAGAAAGTTGAGGTAGCAGATAGATGGAAAAGATATTTAAAAGATTTTTTATAAGAGAGACAATATGGATGAGTTGGACAACGACCAAGGAGAGGATGTAGAAATAGGGTTCTCAACATTAAGAGAGGAATTTGATAAAACTGTTAGAGATCTTAAACTAAATAAAGCGCCAGGGATAGACGATGTACCTGCAGAATTAATAAAATATGCAAGTCAGAAAACTTTGGACAGATTATATGAACTAGTAAAAGTAATATATGATATAGGTGAAGTCCCGATAGATTTCGAAAAAAATATTATTATCCCAAACCCAAAAAAGTCAGCAGCTGAAAGGTGTGAGAATTTTAAAATAGCTAGTTTAACTTCCCATGCTTCCAATATACTAACAATAATAATTAAAAATAGAGTAGAAGCTTTGACTGAAAATTTTTTAGGCGAAGACCAATATGGATTTCGTAAAGACAGAGGGACTAGAGAACCGATTCGGGTAATTATCGAAAAAAGGTTACAAAAAAATCAAAAAAACTCATTTTGCGTTTATAGATTTAAAAAAAGCAGTTGATATGGTTAATTGGCTTGTTATGTTCAGGGTTTTGCGAAAAATTGGAATCTCTCATAGAGATAGAAAAATTATGTACAGTCTATATGAAAATCAAAGCGTAGTAATTAAATTTGACAAAATAGAAAAGGAAGCTAAGATTAGAAATGGTGTTACACAGGGCTGTATACTATCTTCTTTGATTTTTAATGTTTATATTGAGGAGCTTTAAACTTAGCTAGAGAGAGAAAAGAGATAGGTATTAGTGTACAGGGAGAGAAAATAGACATGTTTTCGTTTTGCAGATGATATAGCCATTATAGCAGAGTCTAGAAAAGGGTTAGGAGACTTTTTAAATATTATAAATGAGATACTACAGAGTAACTATAGTATGAGAATTAATTCAGTAAAGACAAAGATAATGACACGTGAGTTACAGCCTAGTTCTAAAGCAAAATTAAAAAAAGGTAATACCGAGTTATAGGCGGTAGATGAATTTTGCTATTTAGGTAGTATAATTACAAAGGATGGACGCAGAAGAGATATAGTAGCTAGAATAGCTCAAGCTAGAAAAATGTTCTTAAAAAAAGACTTACCAATAGCTAATAGTATTAGTTTAGATAATAGAAAAAGTTTCTTAAAGTCGTACTAATGGAGCATTTATTATACGGTAATGAGACATGAACAACTAAAGAGGTAGATAAGAAAAGAATAGAAACTTTTGAAACTTAGTGCTATAGGAAAATGTTAAAGATTAGTTGGACAGATAGAGTAACAAATGAGGAAGTTTATTGAAGGATAGGTGAGGAACCCTGTATGTGGAAACAATTAAAGGTCAGGAGAGATAGAATGATAGGGCACCAGTTAAGACATGAGGAACCTAGACAAAACTATATTAGTCAAGTTGTTAGAGATTTAGGTTGTGAAGGGTATGTAGACCTTTTTAGACTAGCTCAAAATAGAATAGAATTTAGAACTGCGTTAAACCAACCCTAAGTAAGTTCGAAAACAAATCAAAAAAATAAATAAATAAATAAAATTCAGTTAACTAAATGTCATCAAGACATAACTCACAATTAGTTAGCGGTCTGGCATGTAAGCAGCGATTCGTTGCTTAAGCCTTACCATAACATATAACTTAATAAATGTATCCATGACATAACTCACAATTGGTTAACAATCTGGCATGTTGGCAGCGATTCGTTGCCTAAGCCGTGCCAGAACATATAATTTAACATTTTTCCTTTTTTGGAGGGGATATCCAGGTATTATTTCATTTTCTTATAAATGGGAATCATGTAAACATGTTGGAGTTCTTTAACAACCATCAGGCTGTTAATATCTATGTAGAGCCAGGTAGATAAGAAAGAGATATAAGAGTATAGGAAGACCTAGACCGAGATATTCATCAAATTATTAGAAATTTAGATTGTGAATGGTATGTAGAGCTTTTTAGATTAGCACAGAATAGAAAAGAAGTTAGAGCTGCGTCAAACCGACTTTAAGTAAGGTCGAAAACAAATTAATGATATAGGTACTTGTAAATGACGGATATACACTTGTTTTAATATTTTATATGCGCTAGGCTTTATAAATTTCAACTTGTACTTTCATTATTTTAAGGTTTCTACGACGGAAGCAACCTTTTAGCATTAAACGACTGTTTGCCAGATGTGAAATTAAAGTGACATCTAGTATAGTGTAATAAAAAATTCGCGCCTTGGCGAGAATTCAACAACCACGAATTTTTACACGCCCAAGAAACTTTGAAAATCCATAATTCTTAATTTTCGACAGAAACTGGACATTGCTGAGGGCTACACGTCAAGTGTTTTGAATACTAGTTGAATGTAAAAATTTAACTTCTAGACGGTATAATTCATAAAAAAATCTACAACGACGTTTAAGCTGTTTTGCGGTTCCGTATTCATCAAACCATAAAAACAACATCGTTAGTCAAATACGAAATAATTACTTTGTACGTGTTTGATACTTCTTTAAATTTAAGCCACTGATTATTATATCGCATAGCTATGCTATGAGTTTCTATACTCTGAAATTTATTTATAAATTCCAAATACTTAAAGGTTATGCATTGATAGAAGGAATTGAAATAAAGTAGTAGAACGTACAGTCCCAACTAAGTACACCGGATGATCATAGATCACACTTCGTGGCTTAAATTCTGAAGCTCTTCCTAACCCCTCTAATATGTTTTGATCGAACATACTCAAGAGCATTTGGAAACAATTGTTACGTTCATTTTCGGCAATAATTGGTTATTTTATTTACATAAATTCCTTTCTAGTATTAAATTCTCCAACAATACCCGATATATTGTACCTGTTCAGATACACTCGCTTTACCATAATTTTCAACTCAAATCCCTTGTTATTTCATTGTCCGTTCGTATACATTCCATGTCTATTGTTAAATCTTTCCGCATAATTAATAATAAATACTCTTTCCAAGAAGTTCTCAACGTAAATCTAGTTGTTTTGAAACGACAAGCTTTTGCTACAATTAATTAGTCAAAATCCTGTTAGGTATCCGTGAGCGCGTTATACTTTCCGATAACGTGTAATTGCGTTCTTGTGGGTTTCCCATTTAAAGATTGGTCGAAATAATATATCCTACTATTTTCCGGTAAAACCATGTTTTTCAGTTTCAATCGCGTTTCGATAACGCGAATGTTTGCTTTTCGAGTTCGTGTTATTTTAAACTCCTTTCAAACTTTGATTCTGCAGCTTGTGCGTTGATGCACCTGTAAAAACTACTCGTTCTGTTACTTCAAGAGCGATGAACGTTTCTTCTCTATCAAATGTGTAGATTTGCTCTTATCTGGAGGCTAAATTACTTCTTGCGTAGCCCGATTATTCCTTGATGTAGATCAACTGCAGGCCGCCGTTGTAATTACGGTAGTAACATGGTTGTTGCTGACTACCACGGCGATGCTGTGGCAATTCGCTTCCGAGGACTGACAAGATAAGTATTCCGACACATGTATGTGACTTGTTTTCCTTTTCTAACATACCCAGGGATAAACCCAATTTGAAATTAGATACGCTTATGTTTGTTCTGGTAAAATCCTTGTTAGAAAAGTTTCGAACTTTAATGCTTTTACTTTTTGTACTTAACCGATCTGCTTATACGACAGTATCAGCAGGATTCTTTTTTTACTGATTAGAGTTTTAACAAATGCTTCGTATGGTAAAATCCTTACTAAAAAGGTTTCTAAATTTAATGTTTTTTTAATTAACCCATCCGCTTAAACGATTGTATCAGCGTTGTTCTTTTTGGTACTGATTAGATTTATTTCATGTAAGCTACAAATTGCGCACTTCGTGGACCAATTAGTGAATTTATTCATTGAGTAAAATTGTTTTATTAAATAGTAACCTTAGGTAATTTTGTTTTGCAGTTTTGATAGAAATTTCTATGTTTGCGTTTTTTTTTATTGTAAATAAAAAATCGTTGGAGATGTATTATTTTTGTGATGCTAGAAACCCCTCCCCTCACCGCATTGGTAGTTAGCCTGGTATATTTAAGTTTTTTCCGGCCACGTCATTGTACGTAGCACAATCGACAAAATGGATTTTAAACAAAAGATAACGAATCACCAAGTGTTATCTTAAGAACGCGAAAAATACACAAAAACCGTTAGAATATTCGACACACATGCTTATACGTTTTGTTATATGTAAATCGATGAATGCTTTAAATTAAATGCTAATATACGAGGGAGTCATTACAATTATTGTATGAATGAAAACGTCTGTATTTTGATGATACTTTATGTGTGTTCACGAGGGAGGGGGCTAAAAAGTTTTAAGTATGTAATGTGTGCAAGTATTGTACATATGTGAGTGAAATAGGTAACCAAGTGCTTATACGTATCTTTTACTTGTTTTGGAAATATTGTGTACTATAATCGTGCGTTGGCCAACGTTAGTAAATAGTTCATTAAGTTAACTAGAGGTAAGTAATTAATTGAACGATTGATGTAATGTGATTGTTTCTTTTCGCTCATATCGCGACCGTATATAAACAATTGCCTTACAAACGTTATATGAACATTTTTTCTTTTTCTACATTTCTTTTGCATACGGATTTTCTTATACTGTAGCCCAAAATACGGTCTCATTGTGCATAAAACGAGATAAAGACTTCTAACTTGTAGGTGCTGCAGGTAACTGGAGGGTATTATCTAGTTTCCACGTTTTTTAAGCGACTGATAAATGAACAAAGCAGCATGGTAGATCTTAATCCATACTGCTGTTATTTTTATAGATATATGCATTTGACAATATTAAGCGACTGGCCATATTAATCCTAGATATCTTATGTGGTGCAAGGGCAACCTACTGCACAAGATTTTGCATTCTATTTCTAGAGTTCCGTATTTTAAAACCAAAGTGCCTTATTCGAATAGCTATATCAATAATTATAAATTTTCAACAACTATAAATTTTTATGAAAAGGCCGTTTCTCTTTAAAAATAGAAATGTCTAAGAAAACTCGTAGAGCATCAGTTTTGGTAGAATTTGCAGAAACACATTATTGAAAAGACAGCTAATGCGAGAGCTAATTTTTTGCAATTTTTCACAATTCAACTTTAACAACCATAAACGCGGTTCCATCTCGTGGGTCTTCCCAAAACGATGCCGATAATCTATAGCGGTTAATTTCTACGTATGGTTAGTATATATTTGTAGATGTGAAAATGTACATACCACAATCTTATACAAATTGAAGGCAAAATCGACCAACTACCTGCGTATTTGTTAAATTTAAGCACCTTTAATATTTGTAAACTTCCTCGAATAACACATAACACAGTCACTCGTATTCTATGTTCGTCCCTTAATTACATGTAGGTTGGTACGGATGAAAATTTCTTGTTACGGTTAAAACAATTTCAATTTTAACTTATCTTGAAAGGGAGGTGACCCCTTAACAATAAAAGGGATGCATCGGCTAACTGCAATAGTCTAGGGCGGGTTACTATAAACAAAAGCGAAAAGAAAATAATGAAACAATAAAAACTAGAAAACTAATAAATAATAAGGTTACCCAACTAAAAATCTGCATTACATTAACACTTACTATGAGAAGTTTTGTCTTCGTCAATATCGAGGGGCGCCGAACAGTCGGTCGTCGCAAGCTGTGTGATGTCCTTGTATATGAGGAAGACTGTTTTACCGCATAAACGTCTTTGTTTAATTTATTCCTACATTCGGTCGCCGCGTTTCTCTATTAAAATCAAATACTACTTCCAGATACAACACTCACTGAGGTGCTGGAGGTCCTTTACAAATTATTACCTATTTGCTAAATAAGTTAAATAAAAATCCACCTAAAACTTACCCTTTATTGACATAAAAAACAATTTCATTACATATACACCTATATATATATATATATATATATATATATATATATATATATATATATACGTTCTCCTAAAAATAACCTATCTGTAATCTGGCCAGGTAATGATAAACTAAATCCTAAAAAAATCGTAAAACAAATTTACCCTAATGCAATAACAAAACCACAAAACGCTCTACATTTTCCTGCTCTTCTATCCAATTGCTACATTAGTGAATTCCACATTAATGGTAATGTCGTTGCTTAAACAAGAAAGCAGTCCATTTCCAAGGGTACGCCGTTTCAAAGTATTTTACATTTGATACTTTTACTATTTATTTCCATTTAATTACTGAGTTATTACCAAAACACACAATTAAAAGCCATACATGCATAGTATAGTTTCTCAAACGCTTCATAAAAGTATTAGCAGTTCAATTTCAGAATTTCCAATTGCCATCAGGATAGTTCCAAATCATTCAACCAAGAGTCTAATCACAGCAGCTCTCTAATTTCGAATCATGCCTCACACAGTTCCAATTTAATGGAGGGAATTCTACCACCCGTTTTAAAAAACGGTGTTCCAATATTAAATCCGCACTTACGCAATTAAATATACCCTGCCCCTTGTAAAGGTATTTTATATAAAATGTTGATTGCCGCACATTTCCGGGGCAAAATAGCCTACAATTTTTCTTAGAGCTCTGTACCATCCTCCTGATTAAAACTTACTATTACCCCATTTCCTTTAAATTAACCCCACTGGGGGATCTAGCACTAAAATCAGCCTTCCAATTTTATTATAATACAACACCTCAAATGGTCTCAGAATACCGATTCATAGAAGACTGTTGCAACTCAATCTCACTCAGCTTTTATTATTTTTAATTCCCCTACTCTTAAATTTAATATTCCGAGGTTTTCTATTATTACACAATATTGCTATTACCTTTTGTATTAAATAACACGTAGGAAGACCTTGTACTGTAATTTACGTAGGTGTATCTATATTTTCTTTTAATCTAAAACCTTACATTTGCACTTATTGTAGTCTAAATGTATAAAAAATGACATCATTTTTGGTAACCCTATAAGTGTGCATTTTCATGACAGGGTCTACAGAGTACATTGTAATAAACTGTATTTGTAGTTTAGTTTATGATAACTGCACCACTGCTAATTAAAACTATATTGTATTGCCTTCAATCTATTAAACAACTTTAAACGCTCAAATTTAAGATGCATTTTAATGAATTTCACAAAAACTCAGAAAGATTTCTAAAAAGATCACGCAATGCTTCCATTATAAAATTTTACAATTAAAATAGAATTGGTTTATTTTCATTCTTGTGGATTTATAATAATTTGAAACAAAAATACGGATTTAATTACCAATCTTGATTTTCAAACACCAATATGAAATAAAGATTCTACAAGATGTTCTCATAACATATTAATTCATTCAAAATTAAATATTATATATTTCCTATCTAATTGATTTAGCGTAATGCATCGCATTACAAGGTTCTTCGAAAAACCCAATAAACGACGAATACGATGTTAAAGCTTAAATTAAATACCTTTTTACTCCAACCCCTCGTTTGAGTGACGAAATTAACCACTTCGGTTTCGTATTCGTTTCTATCAATTACTATATATATATATATATATATATATATATATATATATATATATATATATATATTATATTATATATATATCTCGATAAGATAATTTTTCTCCGAAAAGGAAAGGTCCGAGAGGATATACGCCGAGCATCAATTTCAGGGAAGTATGTAGAGAACAATTTTTGAAACGCCATAAAATCGAGTCATCGAAATACAGATGAAACAACAAATCGCAAAAAGTGTCCGTTTGCGTTAAATGGTATGGTGTCGCACACTTTGGTGTGGCCGCAAAGCGTGGCCGATAGTCGTGAAGCACGAAGTTGCTTGCGGTACAACTGGTTGCGCAACAATACCGTGCGCGTAAAAGTGTTTAATGCCATTAGAATGCGGACGATACAAGTGGTCGCGAAACATCTCATTCTTTAATATGATGCAATAATTAGCATTTCATATATATATAAATTTTGAATTTGTATAGATATGCAAAGCTTTGATATGGATATTCAAAAACGCTTTTTACTTAACACCTTAACTTGTTTAATTTCAACGTTCTTTCCAAAATACGGCAAGCATTTTTGATTTGGACAAATGAGATGCTTGTAATTATTTCAAACAGTAGTTGGGAATATTGCCATCTCATGAACTGTCAAATTGAATAACGTGTAGTTAAGGGTAACGAAATGTATCCAATATCAATGCAAAAGAGTGAGGAAACAAAAAACCAAGAAAAATTCTAAATTTATTGAAAAGTAATAAAAGACGATGAACTGTAACGGGACATCATTACAGTTGTGAAGGAGCGATGAATCGGAAGAAAATGTAGTGAAGTGTACCAAAACGATAAAGCAAGTTAATGAAGCATCTCTTGAACATCTTGATTAAGAGATTACTGCCTAGATGCAGCAAGCCTTAGTTAACACAGTGCATTAAAGCGGAATTAACTGAATTTCTTAATATAATTAAATTCTCCGTCTGAGTAGCATTACTGAAGAAGTATATAACTACTTCCATCCTTTGTTAATTTGTGCATAAAGTGAGCGCAAAGCTTATGTGAGAATACCTGTCGGAGCTTTCCTCGTTAAGCAATTTAGTATAATTCAAAAAGAACTATTAAAACTCCGCCGCATAATATTAAATTTGAAAAGCGTATGCTTGCAGTAAGGTGTAACAACCTGTACACGTTCCCGAGAAATGAGTACAGATTCTTTCCGTCTAATGAGAAAACGTACTAAGCTCTTTTAATAAAATTTAATATCACCAAAAGCAGTTTTTCCAGTTCCTTAAGCTTATGGATTTCATAAACTGTAATCTCGCTGTAAAATTTATTTGCATTATGAAATAAGTGGTCGTACTCAATCAAGCTGATCAAATGTAAAAGCCATTGCTTTGTAGTTCCTGAATGCAGATACCAAGAGCTAGTAACCGAACAAACTTTGTAGAGACGACTATAATTATAATGGAATTTGGGTTTGAAATAATAAGGTAACAATCGAGGAAGAATCGTGAATACTATCGGTATGCATTTCCTAAGTTTCTAACGTTATTAAATGTTTACAACTTGCGTTCAAAGTTTATACTTTGTAAACTGTTTTCACATGTTTCAAAATTTCTAACCATTTTAACAATAGTGAAACATTGTGTTGAAGTACAAGAAATCTAGCACTTGATTCGATAGCACATTAGCGATTTCAAAAGCATTCTGTGCTACCCTGAGTATTCTACAGCGTTTACACTAAGGGAGATCAACTTTTAGCCGTTTAGCAGTTTTGCACGTCAAGTACCCCTGGTTTTAAGTTATCGTTTTGCCTGAAACATAATTAGAAAATGTACCATGGTTATATTTTTTGCATAAGATATAGCTCATCAGAAGAAGGATACTTCATTATTATGAGTTTGGAAATAAACTTTCAGATAGTCTTTCGTGGAGTGCTTGATTTTGTTGTCTGCTGTCTAAATTTGCCGACGCAGTGGTAGACGCGTCATCGTACTCCATGCCGCGAAAAAGAACATTTAAAGACAGAGTACCCTGGTGGACCCGGGAACAAACCACAGAGCGGGCAGAAACGCGTAACCTAAGGCGCCGTTATCAACGCGTTTCGGGAGATATAAGAGAACAACGGAGAGTAGAATACAATCAAAGCTACCGCGAATATAAGATATTAATAGAAGAAACGCGAACAAATGAATTCAAACAATTCTGCACGCGAAACTCACAGAAAAAACCTTGAGGAACCGCATACCGTGTAATAAGGGGTAAACAGCAGAAAATCGCGCTTGGTAATAAAAGAAAGACAAATGGCAAATATACCTAAGGTTTTAAAACCGCGGCGGAATATTTATTAGAGAAATTCTTCCCTTCGAATAATCCCGAGGAGGATGAGGGGTCGCACGATTTAGTACGTCGGAAAGCTGCAGAGGCGCAAGGAACAGGTGCCGATAAGGCAATCCTAGTTCACGAGGTTGTCAGGGCTCTTAGGAGAATGAACCCTGAGAAGGCACCTGGGCATGACGGAATTACTTCAGACGCAGCTCTGAAGGCGTGCCTGTTAGCCCCGTGTGTCTTTGCCGGGTTGTTTTATCTTTGTCTAAAGAGGAGCGTCTTTCCGCGTTGCTGGAAAGTCCAAAACGTGAAATTCATACCTAAACCTAAAAAGGCGGATGCGTCAGGCCCGGGCAGCTATCGTCTAATTAGCTTGCTACCGGTGCTAGGGAAAGTTTTGGATCGCATTATGACCACCCGAATTGAGAACTTAGTGCGTGACAGCGGCGGTTTTAATAACCGACAGTTCGGTTTTATGGAGGCAAAGTCGACTTTCGACGCACTCGAGTTCGTTGTTGTGGAAATTAAGCAGGCGAAAGATGCTAAAGGGTACTGTGTTGTTGTTGCTTTGGACATTTGATGTTGCCTGGTGGCCATTGATTGTTTGCGAGTTGGAAAATAAGGGTTGTCCGCAAAACTTGATGTCTTTGGTCAAGAGTTATTTCTCGGGGCGAAGGGCACATGTTGAAATTCCGGGTGAAGTTTTGTCGCGCAAAGTGGAAAGGGCATGTCCGCAGGGGTCATGCTTTGGTCCCACATTTTGGAAGTTGTTGTATGAGAGCAACTTTAGGGTCAAGTTGCCCACAGGATGCTCAATCGTTGGGTTTGCGGATGATACACTTTTGATTGTCAGATCGCGATTATTAATGGATATGCGTACAAAACCGAACGAGGGACTTAATAAACTCCACAAATGGTCGCAGGCGGTAAAGTTAAAATTTAACACGTCAAAGTCAGAGGCGCTCTATTTCGGAAAGAAATCGGGACAGCGACCCCTAAAGCTAGAGCTGTGAGGGGAGAAAATACCGTTTTAGGAAGCAATTACATACCTCGGGGTAAAGATTGACGATAAGTTAAATTGGAAAGCTCACGTGCAGTACGTTAAAAGCAAAGGCAGCGGAATATCCACAAAATGATGGCGGCGGCGAAAATAAACTGGGGTTTCAGGGGCGAATCGCTGAGGACGGTCTATGCCAGAGCGATCGAGCCGGCAATGCTGTACGCAGAATTTGTATGGGCGAAAGTTTGCAAAATCCGAGAGATGCTTCAATTGACGAGCGCTTAACGCATTACCGCGGCGAAGGCAGCGAGTGCGTACAGGACCACCTCCACGGAGGCGGCCCTGGTAATCAGTAGGACTCTTTCTATCGAATATGTCGTTAGGGAGTTTAGAGATAGAAGTTTAGTAGATACAGGGAAAAAACGCGAAATTATCGAAGATATTCATCTTGGCAATAGAGAGGTAGAGAAAAAGATTGTCGTATCAGAGTTAGGGCACCCGGCCGATATTAGAGGAATCGAGTTTGTCGAAGGCGATGGGGACGCGACGGGTATAAGAATTTATACAGAGGGTTCACGTATGGATGACGGGCAAGCAGGCGCGGCGTTTGTTGTGTTTAAGCAGGAAAAGGAGGTGTTTCAGTATCAAACCAAACTCGCGAACTGGAGCACTAACTTCCAGTGCAAATTGGTAGCCATTCGAGAAGCAATCGAATACGTCATAAACCACACGGGCAGAGATGAATATTATATAATCAGCGACAGCAAATCAGCGCTGACGGCTTTGACAAACATGAACACCTTAACAAATCTCTAGGCAGACGTCTGGAGGATAGCGCATACGGCGGTCGAATTTCGACGATTAAAGTTCTGTTGGGTTAGGTCGCACGTTGATAAAGTAGGGAACGATAGGGCTGATGAATTAGCTAAAGGGGCCGCGACGGGCGACTTTCGGATATTATATTCGTCGATTCCGAGGTCTCTAATTAAAAGAAAGCTGCGCGAAAAGTCAATCAGACAATGGGAATAGAGGTGGAACAACGCTGCCACGGGCAGGTTGACCCACAAATTCATACCGAGCTTAGAAGCTATAGGTAATATCGAGGAAAACTCGATCATAAAATGTTGCAACTGATAACAGGACACGGCGCCTTAAAAGCGTATTTACAAAGATTCGGTTTAACCGACAACGACTGCTGCGAATGCAGTGAGGGCGCTAAAAGCGCAGAGCACGTGCTCTTTGACTGCCCGCTTGAAGCTGCAAATCGAGGGTTAGCTGGTGGCAAATTAGCTATCCTAGGTCTAGCATGTCCAAAGAGCCTAGAGGAAGTTGGGGATGTGGCTAACCAGAAGGTGTTTTGGACAGCCTTTAAAGTGTTCGCGGGAAGGGTTGCGAGATTAGACGACGATAACCGCGCGTAAACGGAAGGAGGGTGGGGGAGGATTAGAAATTTAAATTTTAACCTGGCGTTAAATGATATGAGTTTAGTAACCAACACCTGTATTTAAATAATTAAAAAAAAAGTAAAAAAAATATAAAACAAAAACTAAAAAAAAACAAAAAAAAATTATCATAATATTTATAAAAGTCCATATGCAAGACAACCCCCGCACCACTAATACAATCACTATAACCACTATATAACCTTGTACGCGCGAAAATCGGGAATATATAAAAACTTAAAACTTAATCCGGGCAAATAAATAAATAAGAACATATAAATCAAAAACCCCATTAAATTAAATCAATGAAATAAAGAAAGAAATAAAATATTAAATAAAATAGAGTAAAATCGCGCATCTCTCCAGGACTTAAAAGTGAAGTGATAGTGAGTGATAGTAATTCCCCCCCAAGACGATTAGAGCATACCCACCAAAACTTTAGCAGTGCATCCATTTCCGACTAGCAGTAAGTTTAAAGGTATGCAGACGACCAGATCTTCGGATGCTGGAGAAATATATTAACGAGGTAAGAACAAAATTGTGGCGGTTGTGCTCGCATAAGCATTGATTTATGGCTCTAGCCGGTATAATGCTTATGCGAGTTCACCTGATAATTTGGGTTTTGCTTTTTGCAATTTTATGCACTGCTCAACGCTTAATGCTTATAGATGTTTATTTATATATTTACATAAATATTTATATTTATTTTTATAATTATGTTTTTGCCTGCTTTTATTGTTTGTGACTTGATATTACTTGTTTGACGTTCTGCACCATTTTTGGTGGCAGCTTATATACAGGAAGGCAGATTGTTTGAAAAAATTGTAATTACAACTTAAATTAGTTAGAGAATGGTAGGGAAAGCTAGGGACGGACTTAGGCTAACAAATTACTTAGACCAGGGAAGACGAATTTGTAAATTTATAGAGCAGGTAAAATAGCTGGATTTACTATTAATATATTTGGCGTATTCTTAGAAAATTTGAATCCATTTTAAATTAGCTAGCTATATTTGGATAGTTTTAAGTCGAACCTTCAGGTCGCACCGGTAAACAGAGCTGGCAGCTGCTATCCGGCATTATGGATCCTTCCCCATTCATTTTGTTTGTGTCTTGTTGCTCGGGCACACTCCAAATCAACGCTAGGGATACCAACAATCAAACCCTATTTTTAGTTTTTGTTTCTGTTGTTAGACTTTTATTTAGGATGTGTTAATTTTGAAGTTAGAGTAATTAGGAGCACGTTTATATTTTCGCGTTTAAACCCAATGTAGTACTTTTGGGTGGAGGATTGGGTACGTGCCCGCAAGCATAACGGCCCTTAATTAAATTATAGTGTCTAAATTTGCCGATACTCGGATGCTGAAAAATTTACGTACGAGGTAGGAGTAAAATTGTGGCGGCAGAACTCGCATAAGCATTGATTTGTAGTAATAAGCAGATTTTGAAATAATTTAACAAGCACGTTTTGTGTGTAATGGTGCTAGCCGATGTAATGCTCATGCGAGTGCACCTGAAATTTATTTGGGTGATGATTTTACCAATTTATACACTGTTACATGCTTATGCTTTTAGATGTTTATTGATTTATATATATGTATATGCTGTGAAACCTATAAAAAGCCTCACCAGAGTAAAAAAAAATTCGAGCCTCTCGAATTGGTCACCAAGATTTGCTGTGATTCTCGCCCTGTTGAATCTCTTCTGATAATCGCCTCTTTACTCTTTCTGCCTCGGCTGCTCACCTAGTTAAAACTTTCATCCTCATTCATAAAAAAAAACAAACACATTCCTACCACCAACATCAACGTTAACTCTATTTACATCAATATTCATAATACATTAAAATTTCAAAATTAAATTTCAGCATAAATTTCAGTATCATAAAATTTCAAGTTTAAATTTGTCATCATTTTAATATGCATCCAGCATTAAAGTCCTGGTAGGTTGCATACTAATTAAGTTACAATATGTGCAGACCTAAGTCTGAATAAAAGGGAGCATCTCCTACCCTTTTACGTTAATTAAACAGGTTAGTCTAATTGAGCTCAAAGACAGACCCAAATTTTCATCATAATCAAAACATAAACTGCTAAATACTCCTTTCTACTTAAACAAGAAAATTTTACCTTAAAATTCAAAAGTTGTTGTATATACAAATTCACGACTGTCCATTTTTTATCAAACAAATTATAAAGATATTCAACACACACCAAAACATCTAAGATCGAACAAAATGCATAATTTACCTGAAGGTTAATGCACTCGGGGCTCCATTGTACATCCTCCTTGCTAAACCCCACCATTCCAGCTGGGTTATGTTTACGTCCTAGGATTCCTGATCGCCTTTTAAAATTTTTCTACAACACCATTCGTTTAAAAGTTTCAGGGCTTCTCAGGAACGCATCTATGTATATCTAAATCTTGTTTGTAGATCCAATCACGTTTACTAATAACATCTGATTACTCACTCCCGAAAAATAGCACTGAAATTCATAATTCTTTCACGCTATACCCAAAACTGCCTACTTTTGTTTATTCATTTATCGTTACTAATTTGGATAATTGGTACAGTAATACCCGCAAATATAACTAGACTTTATTACCTTATCTATCTTCTGTAAGTGCACTAATGCATAATAACTTGTATCGTAGCACGTATTCTGCTTGAAGTATGGTATCACAGCAAAAAAGAGCAAACTGTTTTAAAGTATTGAATAAAAATCGAAAATCTAAGAGAGCGAAACTCCTATAAACACGGGTTTATATGATGGCGCGCTTGCACGTCGGATTTGTCCCGCAACAAACAGTTTTCAGAATTTCGCATTCTATGTTCCCTTTCCGACAGTCCGGCACAGCGATTCTACTAAAATTTGCACACGCGCCAGTTAAATCTAAGAAATTTTCACACGGCATGTTTATCTATTCCAAACAAATTAAACAGAACGTATCATTTAAAATACGCAGGTGTTCAATCGTAATACTTCTACGATTTGGATATTCCACGTATTTTAACTTTCTTGATAGATTTGTGTGCTAGCAACGCGTCTCATATTTGGTATTATTGGGTTTTTAAAAGCTTTTATGCATATTATATATTACTAATGGTTCAATTAACTCCAATTAAAATAATAATGAATGGCATTGACTTCTACCCTTTAATTTTTAGCGAATACTAATTAAATATTAATTATCATTTGTACACTTTGTTTAATACTCGTTACTTAAAAATTGAATTAATTAATATAAAGTTCGCACGTAATTTCTATTTGTTTCTTTATATTTGGAACAATTAAATTACATACAAGTTGAGCATTTTTAACTCTGCTTCTTTTTATAGAAAGCGTCTAGTGAGTAATTTAAATCCCTTATTTTTAATAAAACGAATAAATTTTTATGCTCCACGGTTTTAATAACGTGTATTATCTAATAAAATTCTATACAAACCCTACATTCTAATTGAATGATTTAAATCTTTACACTAGGCATTTAATTACGCGTACTTTTTCCCAAAGCTTCCTTATACACGGCGATTAAAATTATTTGATGTCGTTGATTAATTTTCTACCCTGGTCTAAATTTGAGTATTTTCCCCCTATTTGAATACAAATAATCCCACCTATTCGGATTCAAATACGAAGCATCTAGACTGCAAAGAAAATTACACAAAAAAAATTGTCTATCTCACTCTACCCTTATCTTTCTAACTTACCTAACTTATATCCATTCCTAAAAATATTTACACCTATCCTATATCCCTATCCTTTTCCTAACTCTCACCTAATTTTATAAACTGAAGTTATCCCTAACTTTATCCTACTTCTCCATCTAAGCCTATATACATCCTATATACCTATCCTATTCCTAACCTTTAACTAATCTTCACTATACTCATTTCTCCCTACCTAATCCTATTTTTATTCTATTCCTAACTCTCCACTAATCTTATAAGAAATATCTACACTCAACCTATTTTATTTTCTTCCTACATTTAATTTTTCTTCTCATCCTATATACCTATTTCTAACTATCTCCCATATTTATCCTATACCTAGCTTTATTTTCTATAAACGCTTACTTCTACTTTTCTATATACACCTATTTCTATTGTGGTGCTGGGTCTCCTGTATAAGGGAATAGTAGGTTGACGTGAAACCGTCCCCTCTCATTTCCCGTCCCTACTTCCATTAGCAAATGCGTGCACTCCCTTACTACTTCACCTATCTCAAAAGGTCCCTCATAGGGCAAGTGTAGTTTAGCACATGTCATTCTATCTCTCTTCCCTACTCTCAAGCTTTTTACTACTACCTGTTCTCCCACTTTAAATTTTACCCTCTTTCTAATTTTCGCGTTCATCTTCCTTGTATATTTTTCAGCTCTCTTCCGTAATCTCTTCCTCACATCTACCAAAAGTTGTTGAAATTCATCGTCCCTAGGCACAATTTGCCATGGTCTTTCGGGATACTGTTGCTTGATAAGCATAATGGGACTGGTTTCTGTCACGGTACTAGGAGTTTCATTGATAAAAGATTCAACCTTGGACAAACTGTCCTCCCATAAACGATGATACCTATGTGAAGCCAAACGCAAGAATTTAACCGTCTCTTGAATATAACGCTCAGCTGGATTAGCTTGAGGATGCCTTATGCTGCAAAACACCACTTTGATGTTTTGCCTCTCCCAATAATCCCTAAACCGTTGATTATTAAAATATGTAGCATTGTCTGCTAATACTCGTTTAAAAGTTCCTACTTCCCTACAAAATTTTTCCAATTTCTTGTTTGTTCCGACTGTGTTACAATCCCGAGTGGGATATAATTTTGTAAATTTCGAAAACACGTCAGTCACAATCAGCACATGTTTGTGTCCCTTTGTACTTCGGACTAGATTACTCAAATAATCAATAGCAACTAAGTCCAGGGGATTTTGTACGTGTATACTTTGTACCACATCTTGACTCGTACTATTTTTGTACTTTCCTAAAGTACATAAGTGACAAGTATTGATGACTGACTTTACTAACCCTAAGTCTTTAGTTGAAAAAAACGTTTCCCTAAAAATTAACCAAGTCTTTCGGATCCCTATGTGACCATATCTTAAATGCAGATCTTTGATAATTAATTTTGCTTGTACCCTATCCACTACATACACTTCCAAGTCTTGAATTTTTTTACACAAAAATCCATTTATCATATGGAAGTTTTTAAATCCCGGTTCGTTTTCTGACTTCGTTCTAATAATCTGCAGCTCCTCACTCTGCCTCTGGTTCCTCAAAATCTCCTCTTCTCCATATACTGAATCGTTTTGTAGTAGACTGTTCATGTCAATCATGATGTCACACGGTCTTTTGTTATCCTTGTCTCGGTTTCTACTAAACGCATCTGCTATAAAATTGTTTTCTCCCTTAATATATTTAATCTCAAAATCAAACTCCTGTAGTAAGAACCCCCATCGATATACTCGATTATTCAAAAATCTTGTATTCATCAACGCACACAACGCCGAATGATCCGTTTCGATTACAAAATGTCTTCCGATCAAAAAAAATTTTAACTTTGTAACACCAAACACCACTGCAGCCATCTCCTTTTCACTAATTGTGTAATTTACTTCATGCGGCTTCAGTGTGCGTGAAACGAAAGATATGGGCACCTCTTCCCCCTCTTGTACTTGGTACAACTCTGCTGCTAAAGCACTATCCGATGCACCCGTCCTCAGTACAAAACCTACATCAAATCTGGGATGCCTCAAAATTAGTTGGTCGTGAAATTGTTCTAACAGTGTTAAATATGCTGTCTCTTGACTCTCCGTCCAACTCCATCTTACTCCCTTCTTCAGAAGTTTAAACAATGGAATTGCTTTTTTTAGCAAATCCCGGTACAAACTTCTTATAAAAGTTAAGGACCCCCAAAAAAGCTCTTAATTTCCTAATGTTATTAGGTCTCGGATATGTCAAAAGTTCGGACAGTCTTTCTTTATCGATACACATACCTTGAGTGTTCACCACATACCCCAGAAATTTAACAGTTTTTGCAAAAAATTCACATATTTCTATATTCAGCCTCAACCCTGCTAATTTAAGCTCTAATAATATTCGTTCTAAATGAGAGTAATGTTGTTCCTCAGTTTCACTAAAAATTAATATATCATCCACATAGTGTATGCAGAATTGCTCATATGCTCCTAAAATTGCTTGCATTGCCTTAATTAGTGCTGCACTTGACGTTGACAAACCATACGGTACTACCTTAAAATTATAGATTTTTCCCTCTACGGAAAATCCAGTGTACCTTCTAGAATCCTTGTGTAATGGAATCAGCCAGAATGAATTCCTTAAATCTAATTTACTAAAAACAAACTTGCCACTTAACCTCGTCAAAAGTGTGTCCATGGATGGTGGACAATGGAATTGCGGTTTGGTCCGTTGATTAATTTTTCGTGCATCTAAACATAAACGAATACTATCATCCTTTTTCTTAACCACCACCAACGGATTTATGAAATGAGTGTTTGAGACCTCTATTATGCCATCTTCCAACATTTTATTTATTTCTGCCTTCACCTGCTCCCGATATGCTGCTAGAATAGGATAAACCTTTGCGTTGAACGGTTCTGAATTATCCACTTCCAATACGTGCTCATAGCCTAACGCTGTACTTGCTTCTACCCCCACTAATTCTGCATGTTTTTGTAATAAAGCTTGAACCTCTACTATTCTATCCTCTGGACATCTTATTGTGTTGATCAGTTTAACTCCATCATCCTCTATCTCTACTACATTAATACTCAACCCCGTGTCATCCTCTGTGACTTCATAACTGCCCTTCCATGGCACTACCCTATCCTTAACCCTTACTACCTTCCTTTCCATATCTATCAATACCCCTAACTGCATCATACAGTCAATACCTAAAATGCTCTGAAACTTCAGTCCAGGTACAATTACAAACTCCTGTTCACAGCTTAAACCTCCTATATTTATCCTAAGCACCACAACGCTATTCACTACAGCAAACCTTTTTTTATTTTGAGCTACTAAATGGCTACGCTTTATAGACATAATTCTATCACAAACCTTATCCCTAATTTTGCTGACGAATTCCTCCGATATTAAACTCGCCTCTGCCCCTGTATCAAGTAATACTTCTACATTATTCTCAAAAATTCTCTCTACTTCTTCCTCAATTTTGAATAATTCCAGTGGATGTTCATATAGATTTACACAGAAATCTAGTGGTCTGTCGCGTTCTAAAAATCCTGTCTTGTCCTGTTTTCCGTGCTTGGTCCTGGTTGTCCTTCTACAACCTGTGCGTACGTCCTCCTCGTATTAATATCCGCGTCCTTGTCTCTATTCGGCGTGCTCGTCACAGTCCTGTTTATTTCCGGTAAACTGTTCTGTCTCGTGTAACTAGGTCTTGGCGTCGGTCCCCTAGTCGCACTATTACTTCTGTATTCTTGTCCTCGACGTTCCCAATTCGGTCAAAAACTCCTATTATAGTCAGGCCGTCTCGGGTAATTCGGTGTCCTGTTGTCAAACCTAACCGTGTTAATGTTCCGTTCCCGTATCTCTCTTGTCCGTCCTACACATACATCGTTATATCTCTGTAAATACTCTAAAAATGTCTCACGTTCCGTAATGTTTTGTAAGGCCACGTGTTGTCTGATTTCCAGTTCAAAATGTCGTGATAGGTACTTGATTATTTGTCTGTATTTGCGGATGGCATATTGCTCCATAGAACCTGCAAATTCTCCCTTAAATTTTCCTGTAATCAAGTCGTCCCTAATCTGATCCTGTTTGTGATCACTCCAGTAATGTTGTAAAAATTTGTTTTCAAAGTCTTGATACGTGTCTATGTCCTGTCCTA
The DNA here is from genome assembly GCA_036346225.1 of Platerodrilus igneus. Classification (NCBI taxonomy): domain Eukaryota; kingdom Metazoa; phylum Arthropoda; class Insecta; order Coleoptera; family Lycidae; genus Platerodrilus; species Platerodrilus igneus. Next base: position 1,776,046 of record JARFIW010000881.1, on the reverse strand, counting down.
CTAAATTGTACCATGCTTCCGCATTGTCTTTCAATAAAGCCTTTATCGTATTGAGTTTAGTCTGTTCATCAAATAAATTTCCCACTAGATTTCTTACACTATTAATAAAAATTTGTGGATTTACCCTGTTATCGCCATAAAATTTCATATGTTGGTCCAATGATGCGCCACCTGTATAAAATCTGGGACCATCCCCCGTTAAACTTGACATGTTGTATTTGATACTACTAACTTCGCGTTCTACCCTGCCTAACTGATCCCTACATGAGTCCGTTACTTCAGTCATTTTTATATTTATTTCTTCTTTACAAAAAATGCGTACTTCGGACCTTAAATTTCCCATTTCCTGTCGAAAACCTGTAATGTTTTTCTCATTTCTATCAACCCTACTTTCTACTTCCCCCCATTTTCACTGTAAGACTATTTTTAAACTCTGTAAATTCTTTAGTAGATTGCTCAATTTTTCCGCTTATCTGCTCTAATTTTCGGTTGGATTCTTCGTTCATCCTCTCTAGCATTATTATTATCATCTCGTTTCCTTGATCTCCTGATTCCGTCCTCGACTGATCTCTACTGCCTCCAGCTTCTTCCATTTTCGAATTTTTTTCACACAATGCACTATCGTCACTTCCAATTTCCACTCCTTGACTCCTTAACCACTCCTTTCTCTGCATACGTTCTAATCACTCTCACACACTCTAAAATACTCTTAAATTTATACACAAACAGAAACTCTCTCTCTCATATCGCCAGTTTCCTGGAATAAAATCACAAAAATTTTATTTGAAACTCGAGCCTCACTTTTGGGTCGCCATGTTACTGTGAAATCCGCCTTCTATTACGGGAACTGGTACTTGTGGTGATCATTCGAGCCCCACAGATTGGGCGTCCAAGATATATGCTGTGAAACCTACAAAAAGCTTCACCAGAGTAAAAAAAAAATTCGAGCCTCTCGAATTGGGCACCAAGATTTGCTGTGATTCTCGCCCTGTTGAATCTCTTCTGATAATCGCCTCTTTACTCTTTCTGCCTTGGCTGCTCACCTAGTTAAAACTTTCATCCTCATTCATAAAAAAAAACACATTCCTACCACCAACATCAACGTTAACTCTATTTACATTAATATTCATAATAGATTAAAATTTCAAAATTAAATTTCAGCATAAATTTCAGTATCATAAAATTTCAAGTTTAAATTTGTCATAATTTTAATATGCATCCAGAATTAAAGTCCTGGTAGGTTGCATACTAATTATGTTACAATATGTGCTGACCTAAGTCTGAATAAAAGGGAGCATCTCCCACCCCTTTACGTTAATTAAACAGGTTAGTCTAATTGAGCTCAAAGACAGACCCAAATTTTCATCATAATCAAAACATAAACTGTTAAATACTCCTTTCTACTTAAACAAGAAAATTTTACCTTAAAATTCAAAAGTTGTTGTTTATACAAATTCACTACTGTCCATTTTTTTATCAAACAAATTATAAAGATATTCAACACACACCAAAACATCTAAGATCGAACAAAATGCATAATTTACCTGAAGGTTATTGCATTCGGGGCTCTATTGTACCACGTCCTTGCTAACCCCACCATTCCAGCTGGGTTATGTTTACGTCCTAGGATTCCTGTTCGCCTTTTAAAATTTTTCTACAACACCATTCGTTTAAAAAGTTTCAGGGCTTCTCAGGAACGCATCTATGTATATCTAAATCTTGTTTGTAGATCCAATCACGTTTACTAATAACATCTGATTACTCACTCCCGAAAAATAGCACTGAAATTCATAATTCTTTCACGCTATACCCAAAGCTGTCTACTTTTGTTTATTCATTTATCGTTACTAATTTGGATAATTGGTACAGTAATACCCGCAAATATAACTAGACTTTATTACCTTATCTATCTTCTGTAAGTGCACTAAAGCATAATAACTTGTATCGTAGCACGTATTCTGCTTGAAGTATGGTATCACAGCAAAAAAGAGCAAACTGTTTTAAAGTATTGAATAAAAATCGAAAATCTAAGAGAGCGAAACTCCTATAAACACGGGTTTATATGATGGCGCGCTTGCACGTCAGATTTGTCCCGCAACGAACAGTTTTCAGAGTTTCGCATTCTATGTTCCCTTTTCGACAGTCCGGCACAGCGATTCTACTAAAATTTGCACACGCGCCAGTTAAATCTAAAAAATTTTCACACGGCTCGCAACGCGTCTGAGAATAACTAATTAATTTTATCTAGAAATTGTTGTTTCCACCTCTCATATCTGCATCGTATTTGCACCAATCGTAAACCTCGTGACGTTGCTCAAATCCGGTCTTTTATTATCTGTGTTTCTGTTTTACCTGTTTTATCCGTCTCTTCCTAACCTGATCTGAGTGGTACAAATCGATATTCTTTATTATGGGTTATTTGAATCCACGTGGACCCGCGACGTGACTTACTTGAGTTAAATAACCCCTCAACTAGCCTGTCTCGTTAATATAAGCTACGGTTTATCCGACCGTTTCCAATAAACGTAGAATCTGCATGTTTATCTATTCCAAACAAATTAAACAGAACGTGACATTTAAAATACGCAGGTGTTCAATCGTAATACTTTTACGATTTGGATATTCCACGTATTTTAACTTTCTTGATAGATTTGTATACTAGCAACGCGTCTCATAATTGGTATTATTGGGTTTTTAAAAGCTTTTATGCACATTATATATTACTAATGGTTCAATTAACTCCAATTAAAATAATAATGAATGGCATTGACTTCTACCCTTTAATTTTTAGCGAATACTAATTAAATATTAATTATCATTTGTTTAATACTCGTTACTTAAAAATTGAATTAATTAATATAAAGTTCGCACGTAATTTCTATTTGTTTCTTTATACTTGGAACAATTAAATTATATACAAGTTGAGCATTTTTAACTCTGCTTGTTTTTATAGAAAGCGTCTAGTGAGTAATTTAAATCCCTTATTTTTAATGAAACGAATAAATTTTTATGCTCCACGGTTTTAATAACGCGTATTATCTAATAAAATTCTATACAAACCCTACATTCTAATTGAATGATTTAAATTTTTACACTAGGCATTTAATTACGCGTACTTTTTCCCAAAGCTTTCTTATACACGGTGATTAAAATTATTTGATGTCGTTAATTAGTTTTCTACCCTGGTCTAAATTTGAGTAATATATATATATATATATATATATATATATATATATATATACTTAAATTTATTTATATTTATATTTTATATTTACCTTGCATGTATTATATTATTTCGGAGCTTGATTTGTTTTTCTGACGTTCTACTACCATTCTTGGTGGCAGCATTTTTATAGGAATGACGATTGTAATTGTGAAGATTGTAATTATAATGTAAATCAGTTTAGGGACTGATAGGGAAAGCTAGGAACGGATTTAGGCTAAAGATAAAATAAATTACTTATATCAGGGAGGACGAATTTGTAAATTTATAGAGCAGGCAAAATAGCTGGATTCACTATTAAAATATTTGGCGAATGCTTGGAAAATTTAAATCCATTTTTAAAATTAGTTAGCTAGCTTTGAATAGTTTTAAGTCGACCCGTCAGATCGCACCGGTAAGCTGGGCTGGTGACTGCTATCCGGTATTACGGATCCGTCTTCTTTTACTTTCGCGTGTGTCTTGTTGAACGGACACACTCCAAAATCAACACTAGGGATACCGCTATTCAATCCCTATTTTTAGTTTTAGTTTTAGTTTGTTAGATTTTATTAAAAATTAATTAATTTTGAATTTATGTTACATTTGGGGCACGTTTATTTTCGCGTTTAAACCTAATGTAGTACTTTCGGGTAGAGCATTGGGGATGTGGCCGCAGACATAGCGGCCCTTACTCAAATTATAATGTCTAAATCTGCCTTCTAAAGCTTATAACGCGGCCGTCCTCATTTAAAGCTATATAACACCTGTGAACAATGAAGGAGACAACAATCTATGATTGTATTTCTTTAAATTATTTCTCAATAACAATTATTGAAGTATAGTGATGCGTTGGATAATACAATGTGTTTGGATCGATGGATTATTTGGACGTAGTTGTGCAAAACTGAGCCAACGCACAAAAACATTGAAATTTGAATTTGTTGCACTAAATGATTGTCAAACGCTACATTTCGTTATGCCTAAATATAACAAACCAAATTTTGCTGTATAAAATAATACAACGTAAGTGTAATTTCGACAAATTCTAAACTAGGCCTACAATTAATATACAACAAATTACCATGTTGCTTGAAACACGTTTGCAGTTCATATTGTAACGTATTCAAATAACCAATTTGAGCCAAACAGCTTGGTATATTTTTGTGAATTATACAATCAGAAAAATTAATTTGTTGTTGAAACAAAAAATTATCTGTTGCAAAAAATTTATCTATGCAAACAAAAAAATTGTTCTGTTTACAAGTTTTTTAATTCAGTTGGTAATATTAATAATTGTAATATTAATCCTTATAAAATATTGATACTCCTTTCATACCAGTTGAAAGAGCAGAAGAGTCGAATATTTTATTAACTTCATCAATCGCCGAAAGCCTGAAAGACATGTTATATAGTGAATGTCTTTTTTATCTAAACTTCACCATGTGCCATTATTTCTGCGAAAATATATTTAAGATATAGTAGAGAGAGAGAGTGAGGGGGGGGGGGAGAGAGAGAGAATTACACTTTATTGAACACATGCTTCAAATGGCCACCGACCTAGATCTTTCAGCCTTATATATTGTAGATTGTATTTCTGAATTTGTAAATAATTGCATCATAGCTATTTTTAAACAATTTGTATGGGGTATATTCATTAAGCATAAAGTTGAAGAAAATATACTTGTGATATTGGATATGTATGTTTAATAATTTAATAATTTCTTTTACTGAATATAAAATGAAGTATATTCGAAGAAAAAAATTAAAGAATGATAAATTATATAATAACCGTGAGGAGTATATAATAGGTGAGCCAAAAAAAAAGCAGTTGATTGTCCCAGATGGTGAAGTTTTGATTAAGTGGAAAAAGGTTACAGGTCAACGTATTCACCTACATTTGAGTTTACTCCAAACTATTTAAAACTGCTGGTGTTCACAGCGATATGTTATTACACATTAATAAACTAAAGAGTAAAAAGTTAATGTGCAATATATTTCGATTACCTCATTTTCAGACAATCACGCAAAATTATGAAATTACCAACAGCAAATTAGTTTTACCGCTATCACGAATTTGAGTGTGGTAATCAATCCATAGAGTTCTCATTCGGGAAACAGAAATTATATGCAATATGTTAGTCTTCTAGGAATTCAACCAAAGTATTCTTCACTTCGGGAAAATATTTTCTTAGCTTTGCTGTTTCATAGTAATAATCGAAAAGAACTTGGAAGATGAATTCGAAATGTAGGAGAAATCAGCAATTCGATTCGTTGTTAAAAAAATATGATTCTAATTGAAATTCATTTTGTTTTAACTCTTATACCGGACTATAACTTAGGATTACAATTGGATTTGGGTTTTAGTGAAAGTTTTAACTGTCAGTTTATTTGTCGTTCTTTCAAAATCGATAAACAACTTCAAAGATTCAGCACAAACAAAATCTACTATTAGTTCAAACTATTGCAAATTATACACAAAATTTTGCTCAGCATAATGTATTTTCAACTGGGATTAAGGGAAATTGTATATATAACACCTGGAGTCACTCCTATGTAATTCAAAATGTTTATGTTGCCTTCTGCGTGACCTCTATGAGGGAGCTTCCTATTATGTTATGCTACGTTTTTTATGACACTTGATACTAAATACCCATCATTGAATACCTTAAACGAAAGGTTCACTGTTTTAATTATTAATCTGAATATTTAAATAGACCCCCTCCTTCTCTAAACTACGAGTACATTTTTTTCTAAAATCATCATCATTAGGTCTTCAGTCCTGGAACTGGTTAGACGCGTACCATCATTGTTTCCTATTCTGAACTAACCTACAGATTTCCCTGAAATTTGCACAGTCTGCATCTATAACTATCTGATCTAGGTCTACATCTGCCTCTTTTTCCTATCTCTGCTTGTAATATATCCCATACTATTCCCCAAAAATGCCTTAGAACGTATTCTGCCCTTCTATTTCTCTTATCTTTTTCCCCAGATATCCTTGTTCCTCTACTATTTCTATAACCTATTTGTTATTATCTTTGTCTGTCCATGCTATCGTCCTCATACATCTGAAGCACAGCATTTCAAAAGGCGGCTACCGTTTTTCTGTCTGCATTTCAGACTGCCCGTATTTCATAGGCATACTGTGCTGTGCTCCACACATATGCTTTCAACAATTTTCTTCCTGTTCTGTTTGTTGTCTTTCCTCATAGGCGCTGTTCTTTCTTGTTAGATGCAGCTCGGCTAACTTCTATTGTTTTACAATTATATACCCTATTTCTCCGACCTTCAGTGGTTGTGAAGGGAGGTAAGCAGCCTGTGGCTGCCAAGTTCCCCCAACACTTAACCATTTACCGATTTAATATATTTTCCAATATATCTTTTCGCACAGTTATCATTAGTTGCAGATATTTCGCAACCAACAACTTGTAGTTTATACTAATCATCAGATTTATCTGCGCTTATTTTTTCGGCATTAGGTTTTCCGTCTCAAAATTGGATGCACACGTACCTGCACTTTATTATATTCTGAGCTAGCCTACATAGTTCCCTGAAATTCTCACACAGCATGTGTATACAGCTCGTTTCCCTTCTATTGTTTTCTAATTTTATGCCCTATTTCACCGAGATTCAGTGAAGGGGGTTAAGCAACCTGAGGCTACCAAGATCCCCCAACACTTAGACATTTTCCGAAGTAATGGTTCTCCAGTAAATTCTTTCACACACTTAACATTATTTGAGAATATTGCCCAACCAATTTTTGTAGTTACTTATAATAATCATCATGTTTAAGCACAGTTATTTTTTCGTCATTGGTTTATCCATCTTGGTATTGGTTGGATGCGTACCTCCATTGATTTCTATTCTGGGCTAGCCTACACATCTCCCTGAAACCCCTACAGCCTACATCTTTTACTATCTGTGTGCAGTAGTCTAACCTAGGTCTGCCTCTTCTTCCTTTTCTTCCTATCTCTGCTTCTAATATATTCCGCACTATTCCCTCATGCCGTAGTATGTGGCCTATCATCCTATCTCTCCTCTTTTTTACCGTTTTCTACATATTTCTTTCTTCCCCTACCATTTTTAGAAACTCTTCGTTCTTAACTTTGTCTGTCCATGATATCTTCATCATACGTTTGTAGCACCACATTTCAAACGCTTCTACCTTTTTATTGTCTGCTTCTCCTACTGTCCAGGCTTCACAGCCGTACAGTGCTGTGCTCCACACATATGTTTTAAGTAATCTGTTCCTTGTTTCTATGTTTGTGGTCTTTGAGCACAGTAGGTGCTTTTTCTTGTTAAATGTAGCACGGCCTTGTGCTAATCTTTGTTTTATATCTTTTGTGCTTTACCCATCTTGCGTTATTTGGCTTCCTAGGTAGCAGAAATCCTTAACCTCTTGTAAGTTCGTGTTACATACTTGTATTCTTGTTTTTGATTTATTTTTCCCACCTTTGCATACTAGAACTTTAGTTTTAGTTTTGTTAATTTTCATACCATATCTCTCTGTTAGAACCGTTTCCATTTCATTAAGAGCAGCTTCTAACTCTTCCTTGCTAGACGCTAATACCGCTATATCATCTGCAAATCTAAGCATATCAATTTTTTGTCCCTGCATAGTAGTTCCAAATGTCTTCCTGCATTTGACAGTGTTCGTTGCCTCTTCTATGTACAAGTTAAAAATCAATGGAGATAGGGCACATTCCTGTCTCACCCCTTTCATAATGTTTACTTCTCTACGTTCCTGCTCTAATTCTATTACTGCTGTTTGCTCTTTGTATAAACTATGTACTATTCGTCTATCCCTATAACTCATTCCAATCTTTTTGAGTATTTCAAACATTTTTTTCCATTTTATATTGTCGAATGCTTTTTCCAGATCTACAAACCCTATATACACGCTTTCCCCTTTTTCTATTGTTTTCTCTATTATCACTCTTAGAGCTAAAATAGCCTCCCGTGTTCCCCTGTTTCGCCTAAACCCAAATTGGTTTTCTCCTAGTATTTCTTCCGCCCGTTTTTCCATTCGTCTTTGCACAATTCTAGTTAATATTTTTGACACGTGTGCTGTCGAACTTATTGTTCGAAAATTTTCACATCTATCCGCGCCTTTCTTTTTTGGTATAGTTACTATGGTGCTACGTTTGAAATCTTTGGGTATTTCGCCTGTCTCATACATATAGCTTACAAGTTGGAAGAGACGTTCTGTTATTGCTTGTCCAGTGGTTTTTAGAATTTCTGCTTGCACCTTATCTGTACCCGGCGCCTTACCATTTTTCAGACCCTTTAATGCTAATTCAAACTCATCTCTAAGTATAGGATAACCCAAGTCATCATTTTCAATGTCTGATCTATGTTCTACTGCAGTTAGTTCCTCTCCTGCATATAAATTCCCTATATATTCTTGCCATCTACCCACTTTCTCTACGTTTTCTATGATGACGTTTCTATGTGCGTCCCTTATATTTTTGCTATACGGTTTTATATTCCTAAAATTCATTCTAATTAATTTGTGTGCTTCGTCTGTCTTTCCTATTTCCATTTTCGTTTGTACCTCTTTGCACTTTTCATCAATCCATTGCTTTTTAGCTTTCCTGCATTTTCGAATAATTTCCCATTTTATGGCTTTGTATCTCTGTTTTCCTGTTTCGTCTGATTTATTTTTGTATTTTCGTCTTCTATTAAATTCAGGATATCCCTTGCTATCCATGGTTTCTTATTTTCTTTTTGTGTATACCCCAGGATATCTCTGGCCGCCATGTCTAGGCTGGATTTAATGTTATTCCATTCTGTTTCTACTTCCTTAGTATCAGATATTTTCCCGATATCTTTGAACAATTCATTTGACTTTTTTTTTAATCTTTCTTGAATATCTTTATCTTTTAGTTTCTCTAAGTCCAAATGCCTTTTTCCGTTTCTTTTTTTCACATTCTTAAGTTTAAGTGCGGCCTTCATAATTACGATGTTGTGGTCAGTATCTATATCTGCTTCTGGGTAGCTTCTACAGTCTTTTACTTGATTCCTAAACCGTTGTCTAACAAGAATGTAATCTATTTGATATCTTCTTATATCTCCTGGCATCTTCCACGTATATCGTCTTCTAGCATGATGTTGAAATAATGTGTTTGTGATGATCAAATTGTTCTTGTCGCAAAATTCTACCAGCCTATTTTCCCTGTCGTTTCTCGTTCCTAAACCAAATAAACCTACTACCGCTCCTTCCCTACCCTCACCTACCACGGCATTAAAATCCCCAGTAATTATTAAATTTTCATGTCTTCTTACGTATCTTAATATGTCTTCGATATCTTTGTAGATGGCTTCTACCTCTTCGTCACTGTAGCTAGAGGTGGGCAGGTATACTTGTATTATTACTGTGTTTACCGGTTTAGATTTTAATCTAACCATGAGTACTCTTTCGTTCTTTTGTAAGTAATTTTCTACACAGTATCTTATCTTTTTCCGCATAACTATCCCCACACCCAAATTTCCTTCCTCTGCTCCTGTATGAATTACCCTGAAGTTTCCACTCCAAAATTCCCCCGCCTCTGGCCACCGAACTTCGCTGATCCCTACTATGTCTAGTGATAACCTATTCATTTCGATTTTTAGGTTCTCTAGCTTACCTACGGGCTTCCTACTTCTAATATTCCACGCTCCGACTCGCAGAATGTTCCCGACTCTTATTTTCAACTTTCCGATCGCATCCTCCGAAGTAGTCCCCTCCCGGAGATCCGAATGGGGGACTATTTTAACTCCGGAATCTTTTACCCCCAGAGAATGCCATCATTTTATTATAATTTAGGTACGCTGTGTACTTGGGAGGTTAATGTGGTGGTTTCCCGTTGCTTTCCACATCGCGGTAGTGTGTCTTAGACTGACATACCGACCTCTATGGTCTCTGCCAATCTAAGTACCGAAAGAGCCGCTGCCCTCTTTTAAGGACCTGTCTTAGTCTGGTTCCTCACTAACGACCCTACTACTTTGGTTGGATCTGTAGTTTGGCTTTTTAGCTCATTAGAACACGCAAGCCATTTCACCTGTTCTAGTAATTTAGAACTTCGGCAAGGTGCAGGTCCATTCTAAAAACTAAAATTTTATTGTTTGCTTCTGAAATGCTGTGACTTGTAACAGATTTTGACCTAATCATTAAAAATCGTTCTCTAAGAGGTAATGACGTTTGGCATTTCATAAAATATTAAGACAACTTGGCATAGTTCACTTTGTACATGTCGATAATACACATTGACCAATTTACAGTATTGCATAACTAGACATATCGATCTTTATCAAAGCTTATTTAAAGATACCTCAATACCGAAACATCATTATCTATTACATTATTCGCATATTATCACATACAGGATATATAAAATACTTGTCATGTATATAAGTAAACATCGGCAATGAAAGAGACTCAGATATTAGTTGTTCAAAGGTAAATAACACTACGACAATTGCTATTAAATATCAGTTTCAGTTATAAATTCGCTTTTTTAGCAGTGTAGGGTTTAGCAGTAGGCTTCATATTACACCAGAAATGTCTAGAGGTTCCACAAATTGCATTACAGGTTATTCAAAGTATATTCTAGCACATCTTGCCGATAGTTTTGTTACTAAATATGTTTCATTTTGAAATAACAAACATAAAGCCTAAACTTTAATTTTAACGATTATGGTAGAAGATTCTCTTCTAGTATTTGAAAAAATTGAATTAATTGTAATAAATCCGAATCGAGAAATTGGCTTTTTGTGTCAGATAATTAGTGCCACACTTTAATGACCACATTCCTGCTTTGAAGTGCTAGATACGGCATACCATGTTAGCGCTTCAGTTACGTTAGTTTTAATGAATTACATGAAAAACACAATGCTACAATACATATTTGTAAATTCTAAAATAATATGTTACGCATAGTTTTGACACCAGAAAATCTAGTCAGTAATCTACAGTCGGTAAAGCACTCCGCTAAAAATCCTGTTTCGGTAAAATACACAAAAACCTCAACTGCACTAACAAAAGTGTTTGACGGCTAACTCAATGGAATCGTTAAAACACAGTCGACTCGTTATGTTTTTTGAGCGGTAATAATTCAATCGATCAACAACGAATCCCGAACGACAAGTTTTCAGTAATTTCAGCACAGTGATTTCATAAGTTTAGGTGTGCTTGTAAAAAAGCTCCCAGACGCATTCGCGAGCGCGGAATTAAATGAATTACTACGACTTAGTGAAAGTGATCCCCTACGTGGATGCATTCATCAACATTAGTTGAATTCAAAGAATTACTTGATCGGCATCCCATTGTTCTCTTGCACAAGATAGCTCGAGATTTAGAAGGAAAAGCTGTAGGTCGTAGAATTTTTACCCCCTACTAGATACTTTAAACTGTTATTTAATATTTAAACGCCTACAATCAATTTTTTATGAAGTGGACTTGTTCATTCATGCACGTTTGACTGAAACCGATTTATAACCAGGAATTCTAATTACAGAAACTGATAGATGAATAGTTAGTTTGTTTACATACTAATATTTAATAAATTAACCCTTCTATACATAGATATGGCTAAATAAGGATATTTAAATCAATCACTTTAATTTTTTACTATCATATTCATGTTTTAATATAAGTTAAGCAAACAGCTCGCAGTTTTTAATTCCTGTATTCTTATAGGTTAGTATTTTCAGGAAAAGGACAAGTGTACAAAAGGCTGTACCAAGCAGAATTGTAAGAGCATAGTAACTATTTTAGCATCCTCCCGTAGACCACCAACCATCTAGGGCGTTACGAATAATTCCAGGTAAACTGGGCCTCCTGCGTTTTATTATTGAACTGAGGGTTCATAGATCCTTTGCAGGTAGGTGCAATTGTTAGAAATGTATACCATTAAAGAATTGCTCTAGTCTTCAAGCTAGCTATTGCAATTTCTCGGTTAGGTCTTACTGGCAATGTAAATTTTAAAAGCTCATTAGCGTAAATTTCACACTTAACAAGTCACGAACTATAATATATATATATATATATATATATATATATATATATAGTATACATAATATAGATATATATGATAAGGGGTCACGAGAAATCATTGAAACCCAAATTCTACAAAGAAATCTCACTAAAATATAAAAGGATCCTAAAAAAACGGAAAAATCCGTAAATTCATGGCTACGCCCTGTATAATACAAGCGTACTTTTATTCATTGATGTATAAGCAAAAGATGCAATTGCCCGTGTATAAATAATCACTCTGTATAATATAAGCGTATTGTAAATAACTGGCAAGTAAGGAAAATTGTATATGTAAAAATAATTAAATATAAGATACCTTAAAACGCATTCCATGCGAACGCAAATCGATTGTTTTAAGATAAATACAAAGCCATTTATTTTCACTTACTAATTTTTGATAAAAATGATTTTAATTTGCTGTATATACCATAGAATAGTATTAGCTTTACGCATTTAGCATAAAAAACTAGAATCTTGTTAAAAGAACCACAATTCTAACCTTAATAGTTGTATTAAAAACATATTCTGGTGTTAAAAGCAAATATGTCTATTAAATGTAATTCCCGTTGCATTAAAAATCAATTAAAGTTTAAATTAATTGCCCTGTGGATTATAAAAGTTTATTTTAAATAAAGAATTTTCCAGAATACTAGTAATATAAAGATATGTGTTATCAGTATTTAGAACTACGGAAATATCTAATGAAACATTTATTCCGAGAAGCGACCAGAACACAAAAACCCACAAAATCCATGAAATATTCGATAAAATTGATTATCTTTCGCATTATAATGCGACGCCACAATATTTGTATGTGTTAAACAAGAACAAATAACGCGCGTCACGAGTAAGTGGAACGAGACTAGGAGCTAATAAACGCCGCGATTTTAGACGCTACTAAGTTTTTCTGCAGTTTTGTTTCATAGTGTTCCATACTTTTCTACAACCTTCTAGATAGTAAATAATTTGTATATATAAGAAAGCGTTTATTAAAACGGTAATTCATTCGATTCTGACATTCGATCTCGAAATGTTACTTTCGTTTAAGTCGCGATCTCTTGCTTTGCAAAGATGATATTTGAGTATGCAGTAAGTATACTGTAATTTAATGATTACGATGGTGCAGTGAATATAGAAGTGATGTTTTAAATGCAGGTTTCACTAAAAACGGAATTTATTAAATACAATCAAGAGAGAAAATTTTTCAATATAACGCTATTTTAAAAATTTTATTAAATAATTGAAAGAAAGATTTAAGCATAATGTACTTTGGTAACTGCGGTTGAAATGAGGATCTTAAATATGGAAAATCTTGTAAGCAGATTTGACGTCAATTTAAAATAGAAGATATTTAATTACGAGGAACGTTTTTGTGGATTCTGCAAGTTTTACTGTTTGATTTATTTTAACTGATATTGGAGTATTTGTATTTAATTTAAGGTAGAATAATAAGTGTTAATCATACAATAATTTTTTTGTAAGGCATTTTTCCCCAGGAAAGTTTGTGTTTGGAAATCGAAACACTCTGACCTTTTAAAAGATTAACTGTCAGGATTTTTTTGGCCAAACAAATATTACAAACGTGGCAATATACATAACCAGATAAATCATTCATAAAAAAAGAATTTACTTCTGTAAATTTAAAATAAGATAAGGCACAATTTGTTTATAATAAGTACTTCTTAGAAATTATTTTATGTTAGAAAGAAACGATGTTGTAAATGCTTTTGTATGAGAGAAAATATTTTATTCTGTATGAATGCTGTGTTTGATATCATTTTGAAAACTCCGTCAATTTCGTTGAGCTAGCCAGGCAAAGTTCGAAAGAGGGGTAAGTGAACAATTTCTAGTTTTAAAAATTTCTGTATCAGTGTCACAGCACTTTTTCAGTAGCGCTCCAATGCGAGACCTTATCACTTCACTCTTTTAGTGGCGCTCCAACGCGAACCGTTTTCACATCACTCTTTCAGTGACGCTCACAATGCGGGCCTTACCACATCAATATATATATATATATATATATATATATATATATTATAGTGGTATTAAAAGATCAAAACTAAATATAAAAAAAACAATTTCAAAACACCCTGTATAAAGGAACAACCAGAAATTGCGTGCGAAATTTATATTAGTTAATTCATTTTCAAGTATCAAGTATTAACAAAATTTTATAAATAATTAATGAAATTTAAGTAGGTTTGCAAAGAAATTAAATGGTAGAAGCCAATGCCATTAATTTATTAATTAATTTGAAATTAATTGAAGGATTATTGATGTATAATTTGCATAAAAGCGTGTAAAAACCCAATGATACCAAGATGAAACGCGTTGCTATCTGACAAATATATCAGTGGGGTAGAAATACGCCGAACTATAAATCGTGAAAATGTATTTAAAACGTTCGTGTAAAATTAAACACCTGCGTATTTTCTAAATGTCAAGTTTTGTTTAATTTGTAGATAACGAACAAATTATTCTACGGATTGTTTAAACGGTCGGATGTTTTAGCATGAAATGCTAATGAGAAAGTCCACGTGTAGTTAGCGCACAAACAAGGATATTGATTTTCTACCACTCAAACCAGGTTAGAAGGAGACGTAGAAAACGTATAAGCACGAAACCACAATAGTATAGGAGGGATTTGTGAAACGTCATTAGAGCTACGATTGGTTGATATGTTTAGTTTGACTTGATATGAACACGAGGATAGTGTAGCGTAATTTTCTTGAAATATTATAACGAGGTACTGAAATTCGCGGATTTGAAAATGGGGTTGAGTGCAAAATTGTGGGAATGTGTTGTTGTGAGCAGGGGATTTCGGATAAAAGTGGCCAGGAGAGGTTACATTAGAAAGATATAAATAGTTTAGGAGAATAATATGAAAGCCCTTATTATTTCGATCGCCCCAAAAGCACGTATGAAAGTCAACACGAGTTGTAAGTATTATAAAATCATTTAAATTGTATTGCATAGTGGTAGCCTCTTAAATTAAAACGCGGTTTGTGTGCCGAGATTAAAATCTTTTATTGAGGTATCACCTATAATTTTTTTTATCAACTCGTGTCGGGACATTAAGTAACGTAGCTTACTGTGAAAGAAGTATAATTGAAATGAAATTTGGAATTTGATTACACCGAGAAGACGGCGTGTAAGGATCAGCTTAGATGGAGTTCGTCTAGTAATAGCGAGAAACGACCTGCAGACCAGGGAGAAAAATACATGGCATCATCCACAAGAAAAGAGATCGTCTAGAAATTTCCAGGTAACGATTTAAAATTGTGATTCCTATAAACTGTAAATATTGGGGTGGCGTATGAGAGTGTTTTTCAAGGTAGTGTGAATTATTTACGTATTGAACAGAATATGTGTAAATAACTTTATTACGGTATTCAACTAGAATTTGCAGGTGTCTATAAAGCTTTTAAACGTTCCATCAGAACGTGAAATTTTTGTGAACAGTACATGGCTTTGTTTTTTTAATTTTAAGAGTATGCAAAGTAGAAGGGCATACATTATGCGGAATTAGTTGGGTTATTATGAGCTCACCATACCCCACAGTTTATTTAGATTATTAAAATAAATAAATAAATTATAAAGGAGGAATTTTAGAGAAGGTATTATTCAAGGTCCATTTACTCCGAGTACATCTTATGTGTTTGATGATTTTAAAGTTAAATACAGGACATTACAAAATAAGAGCTACTGAAGTGTAACGTGAACAATAAAATATGGACAGTGTTGAATTGCATTTGTAAATAGGAATAAATAAAAGATTGTATGTTGGTTGTATTTTGTGGTTTTATTGGGAGTGTGCGTGAATGACAGAATTTGAGAGTGAATATAGATATCCAAAAGGAGGTCCAAATGAGCTAGCCGGAAGCAGTTGAAGAAGGCCATTCAACCGAGGAAGAAAGGAAAACGGGTAAGGATATTTTTTTTGTATTATTTAATTTTTGAATTTTCGAGTTTTGAAAAATATATAAAATTTTCGAATATATTTTTGGTTGGTGAGGATTTTACCCGAGTTCCACGGCAATCTTATGACGGTCCAACGTTAGGGCTCGAATGTTTTTGAGAGAGTACTAAAATTAGACCCGAGCTCTACGGCAATCTTATGGCGACTTAAAAGTGAGGCTCGAATTCCAGATAAAATTTTAGTGATTTTATTCCAGGAAACTGGCGATCTAAGAGAGAGAGAGTTTGTGTTTTTATAAATTAAAGAGTATTTTAGTGGGTGTGAGAGTGATTTGAACGTATGCAGAGAAAGGAGTGGTTAAGGAGCCAAGTAGTTGAAATTGGAAGTGACGATATCGCCTTGTGTGATAAAAATTTGAAAATGGAGGAAGCTGGAGGAAATAGGGATCAGTCGAAGACGGAATCGGGAGAAGCTGGAAATTAATTAATTTTGAGAATGCTAGAGAGGATGAATGAAGAATCTAACAGAACATTAGAGGAAATGAGATTAAGTAGGGAAGAATCGAATAGGAAATTTGATCAGATGAGTGAGGAATCAAATCGAAAATTTGAGAAGATTATGGAAATAAGTGTCGAATCGAGTAGAAAATTTGACCAATTGAGCCACGAATTAGGGGATAAAATAGTGAAATCAACGAAAGAATTTTTTGAATTCAAAAATAGCTTGACGGTAAAAATGGGTGAAGTTGAAAACAGGGTTGATAAAAATGAGCGTGATATTAGAGGTTTAAATTTGGAAATGGGACAATTAAGGACTGATGTAAGGATTTTCTGTGAGGATGAGATTAATGCGAAAATGACTGAGGTAACGGATTCGTGTAAGGATCAGTTAGGTCAGGTAGAGAGAGAAGTGACCGGGATTAAGCATAATGTAGCGACTTTAATGGGGGATGGTCCAAGGTTTGTAACAGGTAATGTTTCTTTAGAGCAGCAAATGAAATTTTATGGGGATAGTAGAGTAAACCCGCAAATATTTATTAATAATGTTAGAGGGTTAATAAATAACGTATACGACGAACAGGCAAAATTAAATATGGTAAAAGCTTTACTAAAAGACAATGCTGAAGCTTGGTATAATTTAATAGGACAGGAAATTGACACCTACACGGACTTTGAAGACAGATTTTTAAAGCACTATTAGAGTGACCACAGACAAAACCAGGTACGAGACGACTTAATCACTGGGAAATTTAAGGGAGAATTTTCAGGAAGTAGGGAGCAATATGCTATACGAAAGTATAGCATAGCAAAGCAACTGAACCCACCACTGACGGACCGACAAATTATTAAATATTTAACGCGACACTTCGAGGTAGAGGTTAGACAACACGTAGCACTACAGAACATAGTGGACAGAAAAATGTTTTTGGAATACCTGCAGAGGTACGACGACGTAAGTAGTGGACGACCTCGGGAACATAGGGAAAGACAGATCAACACGGTTAGGTTCGACAATAGACGGGACAACTACGCTAGACGAGGGAATAGTTATGGATACCAGCGACAGAATTGGGAACAGCGAGGGCCATATTTTCGAAGTAACAGTTTAGGAAGGGGACCTGCACCGAGACCGGCACCTACCAGACAGAACAGTTCACCGGACATGAGGGGGTCTGCTAACACGAACACGGAACGAGTGGAAACGCCTCGGACATACGCTGAGGTGACGGCTAGACCAGGACCGAGTAGGGAAAACAGACCTGGACAGGATTTTTAAAGACGGACAAACCACTAGACATCACTGTGTACAAGTATGAACATCCGAAGGAATTTTTAAAAATTGAAGAAGAAATTGAGCCAGAAATAGTAGAAAAATTTTGTTTGCCCATAATTGAAATTAAAATTTTTGAGAAAAATTTACTAGCTTTATTCGATTCAGGAGCTGAGGCGAGTTTGGTATCGGAGGAATTCGTCAATGAAATTAAAAATAAAGTGTGTGATAGGATAATGCCAATAAAAAGAAGTCACCTGGTTGCGCCGAATAAAAAACGATTTGCTGTTGTGAATAGCGTAGTTATTTTGAAAGTAGAGTTAGGTTCAGTAAGCTGTGAACAGGAATTTATCATTGTACCTGGGTTAAAGTTTAAAGGGATATTAGGGGTCGATTGCATGATGAAGTTAGGGGTTATAATAGATATGGAGAGGAAAATAGTTAGGATTAGGGATAGGATATTGCCCTGGAAGGCAAGTTATGATGTCACGGAAGATGACATGGGGTAATGTATTAATAGTATAGAGGGAGATAATGAAGAAGTGAGAGAGATTGACACCATTAGATGCCCAGAAGAAAAGTTAGAAGAGGTACAAAATTTATTACAGAAACATTCAGAGTTAGTAGGAGTAGAGGCAAGCACAGCGTTAAATTATGAACATATTTTAGAGGTAGACAATTCTGAACAATTTCATGCGAAAGTATATCCAATACCGGCAGCATATAGGGAGCAAGTGACTCAGGAGTTGACTAGGATGCTAAATGATGAGATAATTGAATTTTCAAATACGCATTTTATAAATCCGTTAGTAGTGGTTAAGAAAAAAGATAATAGTATTCGTTTATGTCTGGATGCTAGGAAGATAAATCAGAGGACGAAACCACAATTTCATTGTCTACCGTCCATGGACACACTTTTGACGAGATTAAGTGGCAAATTTGTATTTAGTAAGTTAGATTTAAGGAATTCGTTCTGACTAATTCCACTACACAAGGAGTCTAGAAGGTATACGGGGTTTTCCGTAGAAGGGGAAGTGTACAATTTTAAAGTAGTACCGTGTGGTTTGTCGACATCGAGTGCAGCATTAATGAAAGCCATGCAGGCAATTTTAGGAGCATATGACCAGTTTTGCATACACTATGTAGACGATATATTGATTTTTAGTGAAACAGAGAAGGAGCATTACACTCATTTAGAGAGAGTTTTATTAGAATTGAAGTTAGCAAGTCTAAGATTGAATATTGACAAGTGTGAGTTTTTTTCAAAAACGGTAACATTTTTGGGATATGTAGTGAATCATGAGGGTATGTGTATAAACAAGGAAAGACTATCCGACATATTAAACTACCCAAGACCAAATAATATCCGGAAATTAAGAGCACTTTTGGGAGTTCTGAATTTTTATAAAAAGTTTGTACCGGCGTTTTCAGAAAAGGCAGGGCCGCTGTTCAACCTTTTGAAAAAGGAGTGAAATGGAAATGGTCGGAGAGTCAAGAAGCTGCATACTTAACCCTGTTGGAGCAGTTCCATGAGCAACTCATTTTAAGGCATCCAAGATTTGAGATAGGGTTTATTTTAAGAACGGATGCATCGGATAGTGCCTTAGCGGCAGAGCTTTATCAAATTCAGGAAGGAGAGGAGGTTCCCATATCATTTATTTCTCGGACACTAAAGCCGCATGAGCTGAACTACACCATTAGTGAGAAAGAGATGGCAGCGGTGGTTTTTGGCATAAGTAAACTTAAATTTTACCTCATAGGTTGACATTTTGTTATTGAGACGGATCATTCAGCGTTGTGTGCTCTGATGAACACCAGATTCTTCAACAATAGAGTATATCGATGGGGTTTATTGTTACAGGAATTCGACTTTGAAATAAAATATATAAAAAGGGAGAATAATTTTATAGCGGACGCGTTCAGCAGAAGTAAGGAGAATGTAAATAAGAGGCCTTGTGACATTATGATTGCCATCAACATTTTGAGACAGGGTGGACCCATATACGGACATGAAGAGGTAATGAGGAATCAGGAGCAGAGTGAAGAGCTACTACGTGTCAAAAGACGGTTAGAAACGGAACCGGGTTTTAAAAAGTATAGTGTGATAGAGGGGTTTCTGTTTAAGAGAGTGCTGGATCTGGAGCTTTATGTAGTAGATAGGGTGCAAGCAGAGTTGATTGTGAAGGACCTTCATGTAAAATATAAACACATCGGTGTTAGGAAACTTTGGCTTATATTTAAGGAAAACTTTTTCGCCGTGAAAGACATTAGTATTGTAAAATCAGTAATCAAATTGTGTCATCTATGTACATTGGGGAAATAGAAAAACCACACAAGTCAGGGTGTGATACAAAGTATACGTGTAGAAAACCCATTGGATTTGATTGCCATTGATTACTTGAGCAACTTAGTGAGAAGTAGAAAAGGACATCAACACATATTAATAGTCATAGACATTTTTTCGAAATTTACAAAATTATACCCTACAAAAAAGTGTAGTACGGTGGAAACGAACAAGAAATTAGAATTGTATTGTAGAGAGGTTGGAAAACTCAAACGTGTGCTAGCAGATAATGCCACGTATTTTAAAACCAGAGATTTGTGACTTATTGGGAGCAACAAGAGGTTAAGGTGGTTTTTTGTAGTATCAGGCATCCTAAGGCGAACCCAGCTGAGAGATATATACAGGAAACGGTAAAATTTTTACGTCTGGCATCATACAACGATCATCGATCTTGGGGGGACAATCTGTCTAGAGTTGAATCCTTTTTAAATGAAACCCCGAGTACGGTTACTGAAACCAGTCCCATAATGCTGATGGAACAGCAATACCCGGAGAGACCTTGGCAGATTGTGCCACGAGAGGCTGAATTCCAGCAATTGTTGTGTAATGCCAGAGAGAAACTAAGAAGAAGATCAGACAAATACACGAGGCATATGAATGAAAGATTAAGAAGACGGTGAAATTCAAGGTTGGAGATTTGGTAATAGTCAGAAGTTTGAGAGTAGGCAGGCGAGAACATAAGACGTGCGCTATGCTACACTTGCCTTACGAAGGACCATTTAGGTTTGGGGAGGTCGTAGGTGAGTGTACCTATGTCTTGAAGGATATGGAAACACAGGCGGAAAGGGGGAAATT